>CM043720.1:25260783-25369413 GCA_023969325.1 Oryzias curvinotus
ATTAACCAAGTCAACCGATGACACAATACTGTCATTCACTATTGAAACAGCCCTAATTTAATCTCCAAGGATGAAATAACTGGACGACATCTTATAAATCATCAGAGCTGTAGATTCAGGCGGCCGGACAAACACAAACCACTCTTAAATCTTTTCCCCCAAACCAGAAGGCACAGCCTCAGAGGAACAAGTGGAGGGAGCCTGAAGACACGACAGTCATCATAACATAACTACTCCAAGCATAGAGAGGGAAGGAACAAACGCAAAACACGAAATCCAGAACAGGAACACGGGGCCCAGGATGGAACTACCCAGAACAAGAACACAAGACGAACAGATGACCTTAGGACCAAAGCCACAGCAAATGTCAGGTGGCCCAATCATTGACAAATCATATGCAAACCAAACAATGAATAAACAACACGCTGCACACAAGCCAAAGATGACATAATGGGGAGAAACAAGCAGCAATGAACCATCCAATCCATAGAAGAAAAATAAATCCGGAAGGGTGGAGGACCATACAGTATAGACAACGTGGAACTCAGATTAGAAAATAAATCCCCCCCCCCACAGAGATCCAAAGACCAGGGATACAGAGGAAATTCGGCCACTGAGAAACCATCAATAACTCGCAAAATGAGGGGGACCCATTGCCTACAAATATCCAGTACAGAGCTTCTGCTAAGAAATTGGAAAGTATGAGGACTGCCACGGCAGCTGAAAGGTAAACCGACAAACGTGTCGAGCACCAACTGAATGCCAAGAGACGCCGAGAGGCATAGAGGCAGAACAGGGAGAACATCAGCGATAAGACATCCTCAGCCTTATATCGCGCTCGGAGGAAAATCGTGGAGACAGCCTGGGCAGCTGAAGAAAATATATACTAATCCTGAAGGCACATGAGGAACCAGGCCACAGATGCCCAGAAAGATGAACTGTGAGGCGCCAACGGGTCCAGATCACGTCACGAGAACCTGAACCTTCGAAGGGGCCACCCTCAGTGGTGGCTTTGAAAACGATGCCCCGGAAAAAGCCATCACACAGCCCCCACGAACCTCCAGACCAAACCAGAGCGAGAACAACAAATTAACTGTCCAGCCGAGAAAAAAGGCAGCGACGAGACTGACACGCTAATGCGGCCGACGCAAGTCCCCAGCCAGGGCAGGACCCACTGGGTACACAGAGCGGGGAAAAACAGGCGAAGCAGAACCAGATGCAGAACGTGCGGGGGCAACGAACGAGTGATTAAAATGAGCCAAAGACGCTGCATAAAAGAGACCAAGCATAAGGAATTTGTCCACAGAGGAGAGACGGGTCCAAGAGACCAATTCACATTAAGACTAACCAACAGCTACAACAACGAAGAAAATAAACAGAAGAACCGCCATAACAATAAAGCCAGCATCTAATTAAAGATAGTCAAGAGTCACATTCAGCACCTAAAGAACAAAACAGCAACAAGAAAATGCAAAAGCCACAAATAATTCAGCCAGCACGAGAAACCAGGCCAGACAAGGACCGCCAGCCGTCACAACCACAGAAAAGACCCCACAACTCCTGAAACAATAACCGGACGACGCAGAATAACAGCAGAAAATGAATCAGAAGTTCACCATGAGCGGACCACGAGTCCCAAAACTACAATTCCCAGGGTCCTTAGGGGCGCGACGTCACCATACACGGAAGTAAACAAAACAAGACACAGCCAAGAAAAAAAAAACGACCCAGGAAAGACCGCACGCCGCTCACCGTAGAGGTCCGGCTGACCACGGCAGACGATAGACCCGGACAGCTCCAGATCCGGGCCCACGGACAACCCGAACACCGCGGAAAGCGCACCCCCTGCAGATGCACGCGACCGCGGCGAAACAAACGCGCTGGGCGCCGTTAGCCGCCCGGTGATCGCCGCTAGCCGCCCGGCGATAGCTGCAAAGGAGCAGGCGCGGCGAAAACAGAAAGCCCACATCAGGAAACGGGGATCAGCCATCCGAAGGACGGGGGGGAATACAGCAAGTTGGCGAAGAAAAGGAGATCCGCTGGATCCGCGAGCACGGGGAACGGCGAAGAATGAGCGCTGAAGGTAAGAAAGAGAATGAACGCCTGCGCACCTGGGCTTAAATAGGACGCTGAGCAGGTGCGTTAATTGACTGAACCGCCCTAGGGTAAGCTGTAAACTGCTACGAGTATCTGCCCGAAATACGATTAGAATCGTCATTTCAAATCAAAAACCATTTCAAATCAAATAATATAATGGCTGATTTAAAATCTGTATGCAGGTTTTTCACAATTTCATGATCTTTTTACATATTTATGAGATTTGTTGGTTGATTGTGTGATTGCATAAGGTTATATTTATTTTTTACATTATAAACTATTTCCTTAGGATACAAAAGTAAATTTTGACTTTAAAGAGCCATTTGAAAAAAGTCCTGTTGATTAAGTTTATTGCAGACGAAGTGTGGATTATCACTTTACCGTATGCTGTGGAAGCCTCTGCGGTTGCTTCTGCAAAGTGCGTTAAAAAGTGATAATGTACACTTTGAAGGCCATTAAACCGATTGTACCATGGTCATTTATAAAAGAAATAAATATTAACCAGTTTTTAGTCCTTAATTCTTCTTTTTTAAATTTTTATTTGGATTGCTTTTTTCATGAAAAGTTGACTATTTGTTACATGGTGCGGCGCCTTGTCATGGTAACGTGACAAGGCGCCACTGCTGATTCAGCGATATATATATATATATATATATATATATATATATGCTGATCGTCCCGATGGGTTAAATAAAGCGTTAGTTTTACCGCTTGTTTTTGTCCAGATGATGAAGCTAAAGGTTGTTTTAAAGAAGCCGGTGCAGTGATACAAACATTTAAGCTAGGTGACCGGAACTTCTTTTTGGTGCATGTGGTTATCCTGTGGTTATCACTTTTTAACGCACACCCAGCAGCCAATCAGAATCGAGTATTCACCCGGACCACGGTATAATGCCACGTTAAACTTGTATGAACTCTGCACTCAGATGTATTTCTGCAACAAAGAGGAGAAATCCAAGAGATAAATTATGAAATAACATGCATTAATACATAAATGAGTGGAAATGAACATGACACAATTGTTCATTTTCCCCAAAGAACATTCAGAGGGTTTCCCTTTTGGCTTTGGTTAAATGCTTTCTCAGTGTTATGCAGTCCAAAAAAATCTTTCTAGAAATTCACCAAAAGATTTTGTTTAACATTTCTGAAAACCATAATTAGAGACTGGCATGCTTGAATCAGCTGGTAAATGATCGTCAATATGAAGGATTGTCTTCATACATCGCAGATGACTCTGAATCTTTTCTTTATCTTTAATGAGTCTTCATCTTCTCTCATCTGGCACCTCCTTTCTTCTTTAGCCAATCCCTTTTTGGTTGTCGATTTTCAATTCAGTCTCATCCAACATTCTCAATCAGTTGTCTCACAGATCTTAAGCAACCCATCCCCTCCACTTCCCCACCTGCTCATGGATCTTGTGTCTTATCAAGGTACTCAAGAAGGCTTTATCTCCCACCCCCCTCCTTATCACCTCCACTGAAGACAGTGGGGGATTTTTCAGCTTAGCCAAAGCCGTCTGTGGTCCGGCTTGTGCACATAGTTTTTTTCTCAGGGTTAGGCACGAAAGCAGTCTATACGACACAGTGGCACATATTTCCTCTTTTATTTCGTCTTGGTGTGTCTTGATTTTAACTTCACAGCAGGAAGGACAGAGATGAGTAAGCACAGCCTCTAAACACACTGCAATGACTTTATAGAGCAATGCTAAAACAACACACACTTGTCATCTAGTGTATGCCTTTTTAGAAGGTGTGGGGTTACTGCTGTCACTCATTATGCCCATAAGTTTTGTTTTTCTGTTGTTCATGTCCTGTTTGGTTTTCCGTTAGTCTTACAGTTTCATGAGATAGCTCTTTGTCCCATTTCTCTTTTATCAAATACTGTGTTCCTCCACTTATTGACGTATTTTCGGGTTTTTTCAGTCATGCGACTCCTCCGGTTCATCACTTGCTCAGACAGCTCAAGATGCTTGTGTGAGACTTTTGCGTCTGAGGAAGGTGCTGCACCAATTTCTGAGGAAGGGGAGCGTAGACGAAGAGCAAGCCGGCCCATCGACTTCCTCGCCGGCTGCTAAATAATATTTCACAGCGAGCAACACCTAGTTCCACCGGTTCCTGAATCGCTACCAACCAAAGTTTGGCCTTCTGCGCTGAGAAATGGCATCAGCTGACTCAGAAGCGGCCAGAAAATATCCTGATACGCCGAGGAGGATAATTGCGTGGAATAATTATCACCCGGATGAATGAATGGTGGATGAAACCGGCCTCTTCTTGAAGAAGCAACGCTCAAATCGCACTGCAGGAGTCCTCACACGTAACTGGTGAAGGAAAAAGCATGCGCTCCCAGTTTTAAGGCATAGAGAGACAGACTGACACTCCTGATGTGCGTTATAAAGTACTCTACAGAAAAGTCTATTGCTCTGAACAACAAGAAAAAAGTCTTGATGCTGAGCAACCGTCCTTAATAAATGTTTTACAAAGCATCAGAAATGTTTCAGAATGGTTTTGGATGAGTAAGGACGGGTGATGGACACTGTTAGGCCGTGGGGGTGGGGGGGTGGTCCAACGTATTTGCAGGTGTCTCTGGCCCCTAACCCTACAAAACTGTAATTGAAGTTTGAATTGCTGTGTTTTGGGTACGTTGCAAGACAGCTGTATTTTAGCTTAGTCTCAACTGCCCTTATGGCTGTGTGCCGCAAAAAAGCAAAGTCGTAGACCCGTTGAGCCTGGAGGGCAAAAATGTTCATGTACATTTTTATCTACTGCATGCTGCGAGTGACACGTCGTAGCGAGCACTTATACAACACTCAGAGGTAAAGTAGGCGTGAATTAGGTGAGACACAGAGGTATCGTACTTAATTAGGGCCCGAGCACGGAGTGCAAGGACCCTATTGTTTTTCGAATGTTTATTATTAGGGCCCGAGCACGGAGTGCAAGGACCCTATTGTATCTGTAAGAGTTATTAGGGCCCGAGCACGGAGTGCAAGGACCCTATTGTATCTGTTAGGTTTATTATTATTATTATTATTCTTCCGACTTTTCCGTCGCCTTTTTGAGGCCTTTAACATACCCCAAAACTCACCAAATTTGGCACACATATTAGGAGTCGCGAAAAATTCCGTATTTTATGGGAGACCGGCATAGGTAAACAAAAATGCCTCGATAGCGCCACCTGCAAAATTTGTTTTCGCGAGCACCACCATATGCTTTATCGTACAAGCTTGATTTTTTCAGGACATGTTCATCAGATGGAAACCCATAAAAAAGTCTCTTGGTACCAAGCTGTCAGTCGTACAGGAAGTCAGATATATTGATGTCAATATGTCATTTTTGCTATATTTTGGTCATTTGCAGGCCTCGTTCTAGAACGAACTCCTCCTAGAGATTTATGAATAATGACTCCAAACTTTGGTTTTGTAAACTAGACACATGTCCGATGTTAAATTGCAAAGCTTTTAAGTTTTTACGGATGTTTGTGACCGTGGCGGCGCGTAGAAATTCGACGTTGTTTCAAAAACACGCCATGAAAAGGAAAATGGCCATTACTCAGCCATGCATAATCCAATCTGATCCAAAATTGATGTGCATGATTGTAGTCTGACTCTGAACACATCTGCAGTGAAAGAATCCTGGAAAAAGTGTAGCGCCACCTGCTGGCAAGAGGAAATGACATGTTTGACTTGGAGCATCACTGCTCCAAGTAGGATGAGCAGACACACCTGAAAATGATGTCCACCTGTTAAAAGCCATTGAAGTTTACTCTGACAAAAAACCATAACTTTCAATGCAGGGGTGTGGTCGTGACAGAGCGGCAAAGTTGGGCGTCTCGCCAAGCACACAAAAGTTGCTCTCACGTGCACATGCCTTGTCCAATCTCACTGAAATTCAATGGATATGATGAAGCTTCCATTCTGAACCCATGGATATGACAATCTTGGACGAGCTCTATAGCGCCACCTAGTTATTGCATAGAGCACATTCTGCCCTGTATTTTCTCTCTGCTTTGTCCGATGTGCATGAAATTTAAACTGGAGATACTCAGAAGGGTCCTCTCTCATCATGTAAAGTTTCATGGGTGTACATCTGACGGTGCCTGCGTAACAGGAAGTGGTCGATTATGTGCACCCAAATAATAGAAATTTATTATAGATCAGCCGTTTGTCTCAGGAAGCTGAGATTTCAGAATAAGATGCCTTTAATAATTTCTAGCTTTGATATGTAACACTATAGAGTCTACGAGAAACTTCATCACTTGATTTTTTTAATTAAATTTTGGACTAAACAACTATTATTATAATAACTTCTGTTTGGGTTATCAGTACCAACAATTCCACTTTCATAGGCATTTATGTGCTACTGCTTCCTAAAAAAATTCAGAATAATTGAAGTTACAGGTGACGTCTGAGAGAGCTGTCTATCCAAAAAGGTCCGAAAACGTCTTTTTAGGCAAAACTGCAAACACCTATTTTTTTTCATAACTTATACTTTCAAATATCAACACAAAAAAATTAGATAAACGGTAGGGATCTGTGTTTGCTGCCTTCCATATTTCTTTCAGACTTCTAGGTGAAACAGATGCATTTATTATAAATATTTTACATCACAAAATCTGTGCTTTTTCCGTCTGGACTCCAAACAAGTGTGTTTTATTATAACTTATGTTTCAACTATCCACACCAGATTTTACAAGCATATACCTGAACATGTCTGAGTGGTCCCTGGATATTTTTTACAGATATAAAATGAACTGGTCAGGCCTAAGATTTTTTTAACATCTTACATGTCAAAGCCTCTCTCAGTCTGTTCTGCTGCAGGAGTCGTGTTACAACCCCGCCCCCTCCTGCTGCTCCCTGCTCTCATGTAAATCAGCAAGCAGTGAGCAGCAGATGAGGAGTAAGAAAGTGGGCAAAGACAGCCAGTTATACACTGAAAGACTTCTTCTTTTATACATCTTTAGTATTAATCATTGTTTTTTTATTAATCCAACATGCAATTAACTTTAAATGTTATCTTTTTTTTTTTATAAACAAAACATATCCAACTTCAGTACACTGAAGCAACATAGAATAATAAACATCTCTTTTATCCTTTTTTATCAATGCTGCAACTTTTTTCCCTTTCTATACATCCAATGAAATTTAACTACAACAGCAACAAAAAACACAACTGATAACAAATTTCTCTAAAAAATGATGTGCATATACATAGCACCTTTAAACACCAAACAAATAACAAATCCTCCCAATAAAAGCACAAAAAAATGCAACACAAAATGTAAAACACACACACTCAAATGTTAAAAACACACCTGTTAGCTGCAAAAATGTCCATAAGTCAACATGTACGCAATACAGATAGTGTTCACACATCCACACTTGTGACTTCAAACCAGCTAGTGTGAAATATTTCATTCATTCACACAAACTATTAGTGCAAAGGTGAGCTAGCACCTGTGCTCAGGTGAGTGTTCATGTTCTTCTAAAATGGGTGGTGGAATGTGAAAAGAAGGAGGGAGAGTGACCAGCCATCCCCACACCAAGACCCCCGCTGCAGCAGCCGCGGCAGCCAGAACCCCCCAACACCACACGGCAGCAGGTAGAGAACATCCAAAGTGGAATTCTAACAATTGCCAGTACAACCTTTAACAAAAGAAGCGTCAGCAACTTCTCTGCATTGCAGAACATTTAACAATGCATTGCAAGTGTCTTTGGACACTGACGATGGGTCATCAGACATACAGGAGCAATGCCCTCATACTTTTCAAAATCACCCTTGTATCCAAAATATCCCACAGAAATTGTGGCTGTGCTGAAACTAATCTATATCCTACAGAGGCAGATGTTAACCATTATTTATGAATACAATAATCATTATGCAAAATGCAATTAACTTTAAATGTTATCTTTTTTTTACAAACACAACAAAAACCAACCTCAGTACACTCCTACAGATGTGACATAGGATGATAAATATCTCTTACATCCTTTTTTATAATCAATGCTGCAACTTCTTTTACTTTCTATACATCCAATGAAATTAAACTACAAATAAACAAACACAACTGATAACAAATGTCTCTTAGAAATGATGTGTATATTTGTAGCACCTTAAAAACACCAAACAAATAACAAATGCTTCCCAATTAAAGCACAAAAGATGGAACACAAAATGTAAAACACAAATTAGAAATCGACATTTTAAAAAGATCATTTTTTTCAGCAGCTTTTTAAAAGAAATCACCGATTCAAACAACTGTTTGGTTGCTTAGAGCTCTAAATATAAAAACAATGCTTTTACAGCGGGGAAAAAAAGTATTGAACACGTCAACATTTCTCTCAAAAAACATATTTCTAATCGAGCTATTGACATGAAATTTTCACCGGATATCGGCATCAACCCAAGTAATGCACACATAGAAAGAAATCCAAACATTTATGTCCATAAATGAAGTTATGTGTAATAAAGTGAAATGGCACAGGGAATAAGTATTGAACACATGAAGAAAAGGAGGGGTAAAAAGGTCTGGCAAGCCAAGAAAGCAGCTGGACTTTGTCAGTATTCAGAAGGTAACCTGCCCCCTATTAGTGCAAAGTAATATCAGCTGGTATAGTCCTGATGCCTTTTAAAAAGGTTTCTCACCAGCAAGGTGTTAGACAAGAAGCATTGCATGATGGGTAAAAGCAAAGAGCTGTCTAAAGACCTACGCAACCTTATTTTGCAAAACACACTGAAGGCATTGGTTACAGGCGCATGCAGCTGAGGTTGTCTATGATTTTCACAATAGGAGTCATTATGTGTCCAGAGCCAATCACTTCTGCACATAAGGCCTGCTGGTGAATGAAGCAGCAGTAATGCAGACATTTTGGAAAGTCTGGGTCAGCTTTACAGTGAGTGATGAAACCTGTTTGTCTATTGATCATAGCAGGAGCCCCGTCTGCAGTCACTGCTACCAGCTTTTCTAATGGTACCTTTTTCTGCACAAAAACTCCTTCACCATGTTATACATTTCATCTTCTCTTTTAGTTGTCTGTTTGGGCAGTTGTGTCAAGAGTTTATCTCTTGATGTTAATATAAACCAACAGCTGCGCTGTACTGCTGCTTTCCACAGACTCATCACACCGGATGCTAGACTACCTGCACTTCGCAATATCCCGGTCCAGCTAATCGGCCAAGTTATCAGACATAGCTGACTCTTGTCTAGACATTGTAGTGGAGATTAGGTCAGTTCCATTTTTCTCATCCTAAGGTACAGTGTTAGTAATTATTATGATTGCTTGATTGACAGCTTCTTAATCTGAAAATGCCTTCTTTTTGATGAGAAAATGAGCAGGTCTAAACAAGGCTTTGGTTGAAGATTTTTTTTTTCATGCTATATGCAAACGTCTCAGTCCTTAATGCCAACAGATTACAACCCCCCCCCCCCCCCCCCTCCACCGACATGCTGCTGTCATGTTAAATATAGGTTGCAAGCTCCAGAATGGAGAAGAAATAACTATGCCAAACGGTTCGAACAAGGCGTGGCTCGCGGGGCGGTCGCCCGTGCCAGGTGGTCGCCCGTGCTCGGGCCCGCTAAATGCTACTTGTAGCTTTAATTATTATTATTCTTTTTCTTCCGACGGAAGAGTCGCCTTTTTGAGGCCTTTAACATACCCCAAAACTCACCAAATTTGGCACACACATCAGGAGTCGCGAAAAATTTCGTATTTTATGGGAGACAGGCATGGGTGCACAAAAATGGCTCGATAGCGCCACCTACAAAATTTGTTTTCGCGAGCCCCGCCACATGCTTTAACGTACAAGCTTGATTTTTTCAGGGCATATTCATCAGATGGAAACCTACAAAAAAGTCTCTCGGTACCAAGCTGTCAGTCGCACAGGAAGTCTGATATATTGATGACAATATGTCATTTTTGCTCTATTTTGGACATTTGCAGGCCTCGTTCTAGAACGAACTCCTCCTAGAGATTTGTGAATAATGACTCCAAACTTTGGTTTTGTAAACTAGACACATGTCCGATGTTAAATTGCAAAGCTTTTAAGTTTTTACGGATGTTTGTGACCGTGGCGGCGCGTAGAAATTCGACGTTGTTTCAAAAACACGCCATGAAAAGGAAAATGTCCATTACTCAGCCATGCATAATCCAATCTGATCCAAAATTGATGTGCATGATTGTAGTCTGACTCTGAACACATCTGCAGTGAAAGAATCTGGAAAAAGTGTAGCGCCACCTGCTGGCAAGAGGAAATGACATGTTTGACTTGGAGCATCACTGCCCCAAGTAGGATGAGCAGACACACCTGAAAATGATGTCCACCTGTTAAAAAGCCATTGAAGTTTACCCTGACAAAAAACCATAACTTTCAATGCGGGGGTGTGGTCGTGACAGAGCGGCAAAGTTGGGCGTCTCGCCATGCACACAAAAGTTGCTCTCACGTGCACATTCCTTGTCCAATCTCACTGAAATTCAATGGATATGATGAGGCTTCCATTCTGAACCCATGGATATGACAATTCTGGACGAGCTCCATAGCGCCACCTAGTTATTGAAAAACACAGTTTTTGTCGCATTCTTCCCTATCTTTTCTCTGCGCTTCGTCCGACGTGCATGAAATTAAAACTGGAGATACTCAGAAGGGTCCTCTCTCATCATCTAAAATTTCATGGGTGTACATCTGACGGTGCCTTCATAAGGCCCCCCCAAACAGGAAGTGGTCAATTGCACGTACTCATAAAACAAAGCTTCATAGCAAATCAGCCGTTTGTCTCAGGAAGCTGAGATTTCAGAATTAGATGCCTTTAATAACCTCCAGCTTTGATATGTAACACAATAGGGTCTGTGAGAAACTTCATCACTTGATTTTTTTAATTAAATTTTGGACTAAACAACTATTATTATAATAACTTCTGTTTGGGTTATCAGTACCAACAATTCCACTTTCATAGGCATTTATGTGCTACTGCTTCCTAAAAAAATTCAGAATAATTGAAGTTACAGGTGACGTCTGAGAGAGCTGTTTATCCAAAAAGGTCCGAAAACGTCTTTTTAGGCAAAACTGCAAACACCTATTTTTTTTCATAACTTATCTTTCAAATATCAACACAAAAAAATTAGAAAACGGTAGGGATCTGTGTTTGCTGCCTTCCATATTTTTTTCAGACTTCTAGGTGAAACAGATGCATTTATTATAAATATTTTACATCACAAAATCTGTGCTTTTTCCGTCTGGACTCCAAACAAGTGTGTTTTATTATAACTTATGTTTCAACTATCCACACCAGATTTTACAAGCATATACCTGAACATGTCTGAGTGGTCCCTGGATATTTTTTACAGATATAAAATGAACTGGTCAGGCCTAAGATTTTTTTAACATCTTACATGTCAAAGCCTCTCTCAGTCTGTTCTGCTGCAGGAGTCGTGTTACAACCCCGCCCCCTCCTGCTGCTCCCTGCTCTCATGTAAATCAGCAAGCAGTGAGCAGCACATGAGGAGTAAGAAAGTGGGCAAAGACAGCCAGTTATACACTGAAAGACTTCTTCTTTTATACATCTTTAGTATTAATCATTGTTTTTTTATTAATCCAACATGCAATTAACTTTAAATGTTATCTTTTTTTTTTTTTATAAACAAAACATATCCAACTTCAGTACACTGAAGCAACATAGAATAATAAACATCTCTTTTATCCTTTTTTATCAATGCTGCAACTTTTTTCCCTTTCTATACATCCAATGAAATTTAACTACAACAGCAACAAAAAACACAACTGATAACAAATTTCTCTAAAAAATGATGTGCATATACATAGCACCTTTAAACACCAAACAAATAACAAATCCTCCCAATAAAAGCACAAAAAAATGCAACACAAAATGTAAAACACACACACTCAAATGTTAAAAACACACCTGTTAGCTGCAAAAATGTCCATAAGTCAACATGTACGCAATACAGATAGTGTTCACACATCCACACTTGTGATATCAAACCAGCTAGTGTGAAATATTTCATTCATTCACACAAACTATTAGTGCAAAGGTGAGCTAGCACCTGTGCTCAGGTGAGTGTTCATGTTCTTCTAAAATGGGTGGTGGAATGTGAAAAGAAGGAGGGAGAGTTACCAGCCACCCCCACACCAAGACCCCCGCTGCAGCAGCCGCGGCAGCCAGAACCCCCCAACACCACACGGCAGCAGGTAGAGAACATCCAAAGTGGAATTCTAACAATTGCCAGTACAACCTTTAACAAAAGAAGCGTCAGCAACTTCTCTGCATTGCAGAACCTTTAACAATGTATTGCAAGTGTCTTTGGACACTGACGATGGGTCATCAGACATACAGGAGCAATGCCCTCATACTTTTCAAAATCACCCTTGTATCCAAAATATCCCACAGAAATTGTGGCTGTGCTGAAACTAATCTATATCCTACAGAGGCAGATGTTAACCATTATTTATGAATACAATAATCATTATGCAAAATGCAATTAACTTTAAATGTTATCTTTTTTTTACAAACACAACAAAAACCAACCTCAGTACACTCCTACAGATGTGACATAGGATGATAAATATCTCTTACATCCTTTTTTATAATCAATGCTGCAACTTCTTTTACTTTCTATACATCCAATGAAATTAAACTACAAATAAACAAACACAACTGATAACAAATGTCTCTTAGAAATGATGTGTATATTTGTAGCACCTTAAAAACACCAAACAAATAACAAATGCTTCCCAATTAAAGCACAAAAGATGGAACACAAAATGTAAAACACAAATTAGAAATCGACATTTTAAAAAGATCATTTTTTTCAGCAGCTTTTTAAAAGAAATCACCGATTCAAACAACTGTTTGGTTGCTTAGAGCTCTAAATATAAAAACAATGCTTTTACAGCGGGGGAAAATAAGTATTGAACACGTCAACATTTCTCTCAAAAAACATATTTCTAATCGAGCTATTGACATGAAATTTTCACCGGATATCGGCATCAACCCAAGTAATGCACACATAGAAAGAAATCCAAACATTTATGTCCATAAATGAAGTTATGTTTAATAAAGTGAAATGGCACAGGGAATAAGTATTGAACACATGAAGAAAAGGAGGGGTAAAAAGGTCTGGCAAGCCAAGAAAGCAGCTGGACTTTGTCAGTATTCAGAAGGTAACCTGCCCCCTATTAGTGCAAAGTAATATCAGCTGGTATAGTCCTGATGCCTTTTAAAAAGGTTTCTCACCAGCAAGGTGTTAGACAAGAAGCATTGCATGATGGGTAAAAGCAAAGAGCTGTCTAAAGACCTACGCAACCTTATTTTGCAAAACACACTGAAGGCATTGGTTACAGGCGCATGCAGCTGAGGTTGTCTATGATTTTCACAATAGGAGTCATTATGTGTCCAGAGCCAATCACTTCTGCACATAAGGCCTGCTGGTGAATGAAGCAGCAGTAATGCAGACATTTTGGAAAGTCTGGGTCAGCTTTACAGTGAGTGATGAAACCTGTTTGTCTATTGATCATAGCAGGAGCCCCGTCTGCAGTCACTGCTACCAGCTTTTCTAATGGTACCTTTTTCTGCACAAAAACTCCTTTGTTGTGTTATACATTTCATCTTCTCTTTTAGTTGTCTGTTTGGGCAGTTGTGTCAAGAGTTTATCTCTTGATGTTAATATAAACCAACAGCTGCGCTGTACTGCTGCTTTCCACAGACTCATCACACCGGATGCTAGACTACCTGCACTTCGCAATATCCCGGTCCAGCTAATCGGCCAAGTTATCAGACATAGCTGACTCTTGTCTAGACATTGTAGTGGAGATTAGGTCAGTTCCATTTTTCTGATCCTAAGGTACAGTGTTAGTAATTATTATGATTGCTTGATTGACAGCTTCTTAATCTGAAAATGCCTTCTTTTTGATGAGAAAATGAGCAGGTCTAAACAAGGCTTTGGTTGAAGATTTTTTTTTTCATGCTATATGCAAACGTCTCAGTCCTTAATGCCAACAGATTACAAACCCCCCCCCCCCCCCCCTCCACCGACATGCTGCTGTCATGTTAAATATAGGTTGCAACTCCAGAATGGAGAAGAAATAACTATGCCAAACGGTTCGAACAAGGCGTGGCTCGCGGGGCGGTCGCCCGTGCCAGGTGGTCGCCCGTGCTCGGGCCCGCTAAATGCTACTTGTAGCTTTAATTATTATTATTATTCTACCGGAAAAGTGGCCATTTTGAGGCCTTTAACATACCCCAAAACTCACCAAATTTGGCACACACATCAGGAGTCGCGAAAAATTTCGTATTTTATAGGAGATTGGCATGGGTGCACAAAAACGGCTCAACAGCGCCACCTACAATGACTTTTGTCCCGACGCCCCGCATATGCTTCAACGTACAAGTTTGATTTTTTCAGGACATGTTCATCAGATGGAAACCTACAAAAAAGTCTGTGGGTACCCACCTGTCAGTCGCACAGGAAGTCTGCTATATTGATGTCAATATGTCATTTTTGCTCATTTTGGTCATTTGCAGGCCTCGTTCTAGAACGAACTCCTCCTAGAGATTTATGAGTAATGACTCCAAACTTTGGTTTTGTAAACTAGACCCATGTCCAATGTTAAATTGTGAAGCGTTTACATTTTTACGTTTGTGTATGACCGTGGCGGCGCGTCAAAATTGGAGGTCGTTTCGAAAACACGCCATGAAAAGAAAAATGGCCATTACTCAGCCATGCATAATCCAATCTGATCCAAAATTGATGTGCATGATTGTAGTCTGACTCTGAACACATCTGCAGTGAAAGAATCTGAAAAAAGTGTAGCGCCACCTGCTGGCAACAGGAAATGACATGTTTGACTTGGAGCATCACTGCTCCAAGTAGGATGAGCCGACACACCTGAAAATGACGTCCACCTGTTGAAAAGCCATTGAAGTTTACTCTGACAAAAAACCATAACTTTCAACGCAGGGGTGTGGTCGTGACAGAGCGGCAAAGTTGGGCGTCTCGCCATGCACACAAAAGTTGCTCTCACGTGCACATTCCTTGTCCAATCTCACTGAAATTCAATGGATATGATGAAGCTTCCATTCTGAACCCATGGATATGACAATCTTGGACGAGCTCCATAGCGCCACCTAGTTATTTAAAAAAACGTTTTTTGTCGCATTCCGCCCTGTATTTTCTCTGTGCTTTGTCCAACGTTCATGAAATTAAAACTGGAGATACTCAGAAGGGTCTTCTCTCATGATCTAAAGTTTCATGGGTGTAAACCTGACGGTGCCTGCACAAGCCACCGCCAAACAGGAAGTGGTTGATTGCATTGCAGTCAGATAATTAAAAATTCATAAAAAATCAGCCGTTTGACTCTGGAAGCTAAGATTTCAGAATAAGGTGCCTCTTAAATATCTCCACCTTAGATACACAGCACCCGCATGGGTGCACAAAAACGGCTCGATAGCGCCACCTACAATGTTTGTTTTTGCGAGCCCCGCCATGTTCTTTAATGTACAGGCTTGATTTTAACAGGGCATGTTCATCAGATGGAAACCTACAAAAAAGTCTCTTGGTACCAAGCTGTCACTCGTACAGGAAGTCTGCTATATTGATGTCAATATGTCATTTATGCCGTATTTTGGTCATTTGCAGGCCTCGTTCTAGAACGAACTCCTCCTAGAGATTTTGGAGTAATGACTCCAAACTTTGGTTTTGTAAACTAGACCCATGTCCGATGTTAAATTGTGAAGCATTTAAGTTTTTACGGATGTTTGTGACCGTGGCGGCGCGTCGAAATTGAAGGTTATTTCGAAAACACGCCATGAAAAGATAAATGGCCATTACTCAGCGATGCATAATCCAATCTGATCCAAAATTTATGTGCATGATTGTAGTCTGACTCTGAACACATCTACAGTGAAAGAATCTTGAACAGGTGTAGCGCCACCTGCTGGCAACAGTAAATGACATGTTGGACTTGGAGCATCACTGCTCGAAGTAGGATGAGCCGACACACCTCAAAATGATGTCCACCTGTTGAAAAGCCATTGAAGTTTACTCTGATAAAAAACTATAACTTTCGATGCGGGGGTGTGGTCGTGACGGAGCGGCAAAGTTGAGCGTCTCGCCATGCACACAAAAGTTGCTCTCAAGTGCACATTCCTTGTCCAATCTCACTGAAATTAAATAGATTTGATTAAGCTTCCATTCTGAACCCATGGATATGACAATCTTGGACAAGCTCCATAGCGCCACCTAGTTATTTCATAGGGCACATATGTATTTCATAACTTATTTTTTAACTATCAACACCAAATTTCACAGACATACATGTCCAAGTGTTCCCCGAATATTTTCACAATCATACAATGAACTGCTGAAGTGTAAGGATTTATTTCATTCCACTTGTTTTAAACAGCCTGTCTTGAGGAAAATAAGCAGCAGACATTCACAGCAGCACAGCTGTTACAAGGGTGTCAAATGTCACCCCCCCCCCCCCCACACACACACACACACGCAGCTAAGGGGTCAGGTTAATTAGCAGAACAATGCTGACCCCTTCAATTCTAGGGATTCAAGGAGTATTTATTTCACATTTTTGACTAACAGAGCAGTGTCATGAAAATGGAACAACAGTAAGCAAAATAAAAAATGAAAATTGTTAGAACAATAAATAGAAATAAATTGTGCAAACAGTGCAATTTTCTTCTATCACCATTCATTTTAACCATGTGTCTGAGACTGTAATTATACTGAACCTTTGTGAAAACTGTTTTACGTAGCCCTTGATTGTATAGAAATTGGCATACAAGGTTCTATTGAAATGGATTATGGAGAACTTTATGTTTACAATATTAAATTGATTCTCTTTATAGTATTATCACTATAGAAAAACATTTATTTCAGGATCAATATCAACATCTTTCAGATCTTTATCATTGGTGTGAGATGCTGACAGTTCTAGTTCATCATACTGTGCTATCTTGTCTAACAGATAGCCGCATTCAACTTGTCTAAGGAAAGTATTTGATTCCGTGATGTAAAGTCCATATCTCACTCATAGTTGTATATATCAAGGTTTTGGTGTCCTGGTATAAGGGTGGTTGGTCAACTTGTTATTCCTTTGGTAAACAATATCCCCACTTTGTCTTACTGCTTTTAATTCTGTCAGTAAACAAATTAAATGATCTCAGCAGGTCCTTTAATGACAGCAATGAAATACACAGGAAAGTTTTTCAAAACATTAACAATAAGTCTTCATAACAGTCTGGAGTATATGCAAATTGGTATTATAAAACTTCAGAAGTAACTTTTCCAATATCTAATATTGTTTTCACTCTCCAACCTTTTGGTCAGCTTTACAGTGAGTGATGAAACCTGTTTGTCTATTGATCATAGCAGGAGCCCCGTCTGCAGTCACTGCTACCAGCTTTACTAATGGTACCTTTTTCTGCACAAAAACTCCTTCACCATGTTATACATTTCAACTCCTCTTGTAGTTGTCTGTTAGGGCAGATGTGTCAAGAGTTCTTCTCTTGTGGAAACGAAAAGCTATGCTGTACTGTTGCCGTCCACAGACTCAACACACTGGACATTAAACCACCTGCACCTTGCAAGATCCCGGTCCAGCTAATTGGCCAAGTTATCAGACGTAGCTGACACTCATCTAGACATTGTAGTGGAAATTAAAAGAGTTCAATTGTTCTCATCCTTAGGGACAGTGATAGCAGTTATCATCATTGCTTGTTTCTCAATCTGATAAAAAACCTTCTTCTCCTTGACGAGAAAATGAGCAGGTCTAAACAAGGCTTAGGTTTAAGAATTTCTTTCATGCTATATGCAAATGTCTTTGTCCCTAAAGGCAACAGATTACAGTCCCCCCCCCACCCCCCACAGGCTGCTGTCATGTTAACAGTAGCTTTGAGCTCCAGAATGGACAAGATAGAACGACGAGAACGGTTCGAGCGGGGCTTTGCTCGCGGGGCGGTCACCCGTGCCAGGCGGTCGCCCGTGCCAGGCGGTCGCCCGTGCTCGGGCCCGCTAAATGCTACTTGTAGCTTTAATTTTCTTTGTTTTTCCCCCCGCCAAACTGTGTGGACTGAGCAAGGGGCCCATGAGTCCCATCCATGTGATAAGTTCAAGTGATAAGTGCGGAATCATGGCATGCCCAGTGCAGGTCAATCATGTAATAAAAATGGTTATGGTAGAACCAGTGGTTATGGTGGGATTATTTAAGTTTGCTTCCTTCCACTCTCTTTTCAAACAATTTTTGATTCAATATGCAATTATCCATAGGTTTGATAAGTCTTTGTATGAATGCTGATTGTATTGATTTGTGCATTGTTCTTCTTTTGATTGCTTGAAATAAACCAATTCAAATCAAAAACAAAATCAGGTTTGCCCATTCTTTTGCCCCAGACAGGCCATATTACCATATGAGTAGTTGTGACTAAGCCTTTACTAACACTGGTGTAGGGTCACCATGCCTTTATGTCCCTAGTGCATGGAACTTACCAATACTTTACTCCTTTAAGTCTTACCAATACTTACATGCGTTCCAATTTCAATGAACCTAAAGGGAACCACAAGACACATGATACTCCCTCTGTATGACGCTCTGCGGGCCTGGAGAACCCACAAACTTCAGTACAGGTGCTTGTGATAATATATTTTGCTTCATCCATCCATAGTCCACTCAACACATGGTCCTGTCTGTGTTTCTTTTATTTCCATTCCCATTTACTCCAGAGGGACTTTGTGTTTTTCTAAACTGTGAATTAAACTAAAAAGCTGAATGTGAAACATTAGTTATTGGGTGAAAAAAGATCTTTGATCTCTTTAATTTATTGTTTTCCAATGTTTTATACTTGGATTTGACATAAATAAAATGGTTCTCCCTGTTTCAGATGTTTATGACAATGATTTCCTTTCATTGCTTTAGATGTTTTTCTTTTGTACGGAGCTTCTTTGATCCAGTAAATTATGGAATAAGGTTATGTTTTTGTCAACATGAAAGCAGTTCTTTTACAATCGTGAAAATTGATAAGACCAAATTGTGAAGCTGCAACCGTATTATGATGTTTCAGGACAGTTTGAAAAACACAACACTCACTGCACAAAAAGTGTAAAACATGCAGCATGATGTACCACTCATAATTCTTCAATTATTCATGTCACAACGGTGCCGACATGAAAGAGAGGGGTAAAGTGTCATGATCTGTTTTCAAACAGTTGGTCTTTTTTTCTACTTCTCTTTATGTTTTTCATCACAGAATTGAATCATTTTCATGTCTTTTTCTGTCACAATGGAGTCGTGTCTTCAAACACATGAATGCCCCTAACTGTAGGTAGCATTTTAGAGTTTTCATAACTCTTCACTGGCGTCAGACTTCTATTGAAAGTCCACAAGACCAAATGACAAATATTGTTTGGAAAGAATCAGCTTGGTGTCCAAGCAGACATTAAAACACACCCACAGATTTCTCATTTATTTAGTTGGTGTGTCCCTTTCAAAGAAAAACCACATAGTTTGAATCGGGTTTTTTTTTGTATCTTTTACATTTTCACATTTTATAGAAATTTAGACCCAAACTTGGTCTTTACTATTTTAAATTCAAAGCCAAACAGGATAAAGTCGGGTGTGGTGGGACCAAGCCCTGTATTGCCTGCATACGGTACGGACATTGTTTTGGAGTATCAGTACTCTGTTAACTGGAGGTACTACATCAAATCAGGGTCTGTTCCCTCTAATGTAAAACAGTCCAACTTCCCAACATAAACAAACATGCGTACAGTAGAGTTCCTCAAATGTTTGACCCAGTTTCCATGTGACACCTCTGATAGTATTTTGATGACTGTACGTCTGCATCAGCAGTCCTGGACAGAAAGGAACAGATTATTTTCACAGTTCTTCTCACTTCCTGCGTGTTTGACCTGAAAGTTCTTCATCCTGTCTGCATACTCAAAAAGTCACCACAGTTTGCACACACCTAGTACTTGGCAAAAAAGGAATTTTGGGCATAGTGTATGCCCCCCCCCCTCCCCGAAAGGATAATGACATCACTGCGGAAGAAAGTGTCCACACACAGAAAATGCGACCAAAATCTCTAATGGAGCTCAAAGCAAAAGTTCAAAGTTAAGTAACCAAACCAAAACACACGTGTCCGGGATATCCAAAGGATGTTTTAAAATTATTAGGGGATGGCCACAGGAACTATGAATTGTGGCAAAGTGTGAACTTTGACAATTTGAAAAGAAAACTTTTGTTTGAGTAATCTCACACACACACACACACACACACACACACCCACACACAGCACCAGGTTGGGAAAAAAAAAGGTTGCTTTTAAAACTGGTTGATTTTTGAACAGCGTTAGCATGGCAAAGTGACGTTTCCCTGTTGCTCGCATATTTTATAACGAAATTGTCAGCTATCTTCCCCCTCCCCTCTCTGCTTGGCCACTGATTCTTCCCACCTGCGTCCACTCATCTCATCAACCTGCCAGACCTACTTAAGGAGCGCCAGGACCAGAATTTAACGCCAGTTCGTTGCCCCTGATGGTGCTAGTCTGGTCTCATTCAAGTTTCCTTGTTATGTATCTTTGCTCTCGTCTAAACTCAAGTCTTTCTATGTCCAGGACTTTCATAACCCACGAGTCGACTCCAGCATCTACTTCTGCCCAAGCAGAGTTTTTCCCCGGAGCTACCTACCTATTCTCAATGCTCCATCCATACATCAGGCCTCAGCTCAAGCCACAGCCGAACCTCCAGCCACGTAAAGATCCACCGTCTCATCTGGAGTTGCCGCCGAGCCGTCCGACTCTTCCGGAGCCATCACCGAGTCCAAAGCCTTGTCTCGGATCCCCGATGGTCCTTCGTTCTCGCCGACCCCTGCCACAACAGGACAATTCGTCCACCGGAACAATAAACCCAATTACTTACCTTCACTCACCTCCTGTCTTCCTTCCGGGTTTCAGCGTCTGGGTCTGTCTAGCTTTGCCTAGTCATGACAGAAATATTATGCAACAGAAAAACACAAATCGTTTGCTCAAGCTGAACAAAAGGATATGACATACAATAGGAACATTTTAGGAATGTGGGCGTAATTAACAACAAACTTCAGTTGCCAAGGAAATCCAAAAATGCACTTTTGGTAATTCTTCTAAAAATGACATAGACCTGTCGGTCACCCCCAGTCAGTCAAAGAATAAGATGGATGCCATGGAGATGGAACCACCAGAAAAGCTGCCATTATTTCTTTTTTAAATGAATTCATCATATTTGAGCAGGACAGTGAGGGGCAGGTCACTCAGCCAGTGAGGACGGCTCAAAAGGAGATGGTGTGGGGGTGAATTGGTAGTGCCTGAGAGCCATACACTCCACTTGCAGCTTCATTTATATTTGCCCTTGAAATAATAAACAAAATGAGATACGGTCTTTATGTTGATCCCTTTTGAGGAAGCTGTGTTTGGTTACATTGCATCAAATGTCTGTAAGAAGTTAAAAAGTGGTTCACGCTGGGCATCTGTTTTACATTCACTGATGGAAAACCTAAGGAGTTTTTTTTGTCAGAACACTTGTGTTGTGTGTCATGTGTCATGGGGTTTTCAGTTTCCTCCCATCACTTACAGTCTAATTCTCATGTTAGTGTGGCGTGTGACACCTGCAAATATGTTCTGTATTCTAGTCAATTGTTCATCCAGAGCTTTTGTGTTTCTGAAATAGTGTATGACTGATGAAGAGGTGTTTCAGTACAGTGGGATGGACCTGGCAGTGGGATACTAAGGGGCATTATATTAGTGGAAGATCTCCAAAAACCCAACAATATGAGTGAATCTGGGTGCACAAACTAAGCTGCTCCATGTCACCTGCAGCTCAAACTTTTTTTACAATTGAGAGCAATGAAACATTTGGTGATTTGCCTATTCACTATGTATGTTTCAACCCAGGCTATTGAACCCTTGACCAATTCCCTGGCAGATAGGATGTTAAACCACAGCACTCCGTCCAATAAAACAGATTAGAAGAGTTCGCTGAATAAAAAAATGAAAGCTTTGCTGTGGTTATGCTTTTGCAGCTGCTACTAACCAGAATGATTATAGCCACTGCTAACATCACCCTTTGATTTTTTTTTATGTATATTTGCAGTGGTCACAAAAAACAGCCCATCCACTATTTGGAAAAGCAGAAAAACTTCCTAAAGTTGCTAATGGCCTGTCGGTGCCAGTTCACCACAGATGTCTTCCTAGCCGCTGAAGAGACACAGCTCAGCTCAGACAACGCCGTGCATGGCTGAGGGTGAACATGTGGCTTTGAAGTACATGGTCATTAAAAAGAAAATCAAGCTGCTTTGAAGACCTCACTGAGACACACTAATGACATGTGGAATACAAAGACTTCTCACACTGGAAATGACATGATTGCGACCACATTGTCCTGGAAACACTCCTCGCCATCGTCTCAAATGTAAACATTTTCTTCTTTTCAAAGACAGGCCTGTTTGTTCTTGGGTTCTTATCTCCCAGAAACATCTCGTCATAAACCTTCCGTCACACGCACACAAGAGCTCGACTCTTTAAGGTTTGCTTGTCCGGCTCAGCAGCTGTTAGCATCTATGTCAGCCACGGCTTGCTACCAGGCCGACCGTTCACCTTGAAAGTGTTCATAAATACAGAATAGATCAAGATGTTGGGCATGCAGGAGGACGGGGGAGACTGACAGTTTCACCTGCAGTGTGCATGTGTTTGAGAGTCAAGGTCTGGGTAGATCTATGGAATGATTAAACAGCGCTGCCACAAATATAACAATGTGAAAATGCCCCCCCCATTTTGGGACATTTTTCTCTATGTTTATCACTTGAAAATGTTGGTATTCCTAAGGTAAAATATTTCTATTTCATTCCATTCAAATTATAAAACTTGTAATAATAATAATGAATGAACAAAAATAGATACAAACGTTGCATTTTCCTTCTTTACCATAGCACTGTGTGAGAACCTAATTACTGTGTGAGGTATTGGGGCCATGGTGGTCTTAGTTCTGCTTTTATTTTGGTTAATTTTCTTCCTGTTGTCCTCTCACTTCAGATGTTTTGACTTCTCTTTCCCAGTGTGATCACCTGCCCTTCCTGATGGGAGCACCTGTGTGTTATGGTCTAATCCAGGGGTCAGGAACCTATGGCTCATGAACCACATCTGGCTCTTTTGATGGCCACATCTGGCTCACAGACAAATCTTTAATTATTTAAAAAAAGGTTTCTTCAGAGCAGTCCTTCTCGGGCGCGATGCGATGCCAGTTTGTACCAGCCTGAAACCGGTGAATTGCCGTCCCGGTAGATGCGCCCCCCTCTTTGAGAATGAAAAGGGGAGGGGTAGTGGGAGCAGGCAGCAAGGTGAGACGGCGCTCTGATTAGAACACGCTGCCCGTCACATACCACACACTGCAGCGTGTGAGGATTGCTGTACTGACAATGTATTCAACAACTCCTAAATCTCTCCCTCTGAGAGCGCTCCCCCCTACTTTATATTCCCTGCTCCCGCACCAGCCCCCCTATTTCCTTATTGGGCCCATAGCTGAACCCCATTGGTCCAAATTACCCAACGACAGGCTGAGCGACAGAACTGAGGGCCAACCAGCATCTCTGCTTGATGCGTTCAATGAACTCCAGAACTTAGAATGCAACCCAACAGCCACCCAGCCCAACTCAGTCCACTACAACAATGTTATTAAAAAGAACCCACAGACTTATTGTACTTTAAAAGTGTTGAAATGACATCAAATGCTCACAGTTACTTGTTGCAGCTGTTTTTTCTAAAATATAAAATAAAAGTTAAGTTAGAAAATAAAAAACTGTTTGATGTGTTCTTTTAAAGACGTATAACAAGGACGACTCATTGTACGCTGAGACGCTCTCCCTTTAAGCCAATGCATCATGGGAGATGTAGTGTGAAATCTGACACTAAAGGGCAAAAAGACTAGCGTCTCTGAGCTTCATGGTTTTGTTCTCTTGTTCCACGGTCTTTTACCGGATTCTGTGGAAAGCTACACCGCTAAAGACGAGCTTTAGCTGGTATTTCTGTTAGAACTGAGAGACTTTATGAGCTAAATTGGAACAAGGAAGTGAAGACTTTAACCACTTGTGATTGGTCAGACTGATGACATGTGATTAAGCCTCCAAGAATGATTGGTGGAGACAGTTAAAGGGGCGGCACTTTTCAGAAAACCGCTTTAGTTGTAGCTAAATCGCGGTACCGTCATTCTGATCAAAATGTCTTTAATAGAATCAAATAAACACAAAGAAAAAAATATTTTATGATCTTTCATAATTACTTAGTGTTTTATCAGGGCCTGTTTACATGAACACAGAGCTGATTTCTTGGAGATGGAAAATGTTTTTAGATCAGTGAATGAGGGCAATTTCCCGCGACACACTGGTTGAAAAACACTGGTCTACATCTCCCTTGCATTCGTTGTCAGATGGGCCATTTTACCTTTATCTCCAGTTTTTTCCTAATAAAAGAAACCTTTTTATTTTTATTTTTTGCATCCTACATATTGTGTCCACACCAAACTTACCAAACTCACCCCGAACAAACTACTGTTCGAACAGTAGCAGGCGTAGCCTCCAGCACCCCGGTGACCGCAAAGGGATTCAGCAGGTTTAGAAGATGAATGTATAAAAATGATAAGAGAAAAAAAATCAAAGGAACTCATGGGAGAAAAAAGGTCAGTTTTTTTGTGATGTGCTTGAAATAACAGAGATTTTTCTTGTAGAATCTAATGTCCATAAACAGTTTTGAGTAAAGGAGTATTCTTTTAAGGGGGAAAGTGCAGGTCTTCCTTCCCGTACTGTCAAACCTTTCTGTATTTGCCTTTTGCGGTGTCTTTAATGACTTGTGACTCACTTATAATTGCTTCCACCAACCAGGTCATGCCATTGATTTTATTTCCCTGACTATCAGCAATAACCCTCCAAAAGTCAGAGATGTATTGTTCTGAAGCTCTTTTGGGCTTGGAGCTCAAAGCAAGCAATAAGTCATTCCATAGCAATTGTTTAGAATTCTCTTTAAAGTATTGGGCTTTGAAATCAGTTCCAAATTGATTTTTTCATTTTTATTTTTATTCATTGCAGAAAAAAATTGTTAAGTGTAAAAAACACATAAACTTTACAAAAAGAAACTTCCACAACTGAAACTCAAGTGTCAAATATCTGATGTTTATTGTTTGTTTTTTTTTCTTACAAATAACATCTTGAGAAAGGTAAATGAAAAACCTGATTACCTTGAGTACATCTGTTATATATGTACAGTACGGTGGCCCTGAAGTCAAAATCAAAGCCACCAATCAGTCAATGCAAACACATATGAAATACCACAACATTTAATAAAAAAACATTACATTTCACAAATCCCCCCCCCCCCCAAAAAAAAACAAAACAAAAAATCTAGCAGTGTCCCCTAAAAGCTCTTTAAGAAGTCTTCAGCTTGTTCCGAATGCAGGAGCTATAGCAGGAACTAGAAAAGAGATCACATCACTCCTGTGTTAGTTTCACTTCACTGGATCCCATAGGAGCAAGATCAAAACCCTCCTGTTAACCTATAAGGCCTTACATGGTGTGACCCCAAGATCTCATTGTGTCTTACCAACCAATATAACAACTGTCTTACAGTATTGGGCGATATAAATAAAACTCAATTGAATTGAATGACCTGGGAACGCCTCAGGGTCCCCCCAGAGGAGCTGGAGGAAGTGGCCGGGAAGAGGGGAGTCTGTGCATCTTTGCTCAGACTGCTGCCCCGTGACCCGGTCCCGGATGAGCTGAAGGAGATGGAGGATTGAAGGACCCAGACTAAAAAAAAGAAGCAGACTGAGATGTTGACGGAGCGCCATATGTCTCCCAAAATAAACATCAGTAAGCACAATTACAATTAATTCATAAATAGGGTGCTTTAGATTATTAGGTGCACTGTTCTTTTTTGGAAAATATATTATAGTGCGGAAAATACAATAGTTGTTTTACTTTGATCAGTTAACTCTTGTTCTATCCTAGACACTTCAACATTGGGAGTGGGGTCATCTAGACCCACTAGACAGAGCTCTGAACCTTTGTTCTTCAATGATTTGTGATCTTCACTGGTGTCCATGGATTACATGAAATCCTCTCCACCTTTATCCACCTTTGTCATGGTAAGAGAACACCTCAATGGTCATCTTGACCCCATAGGATAGCACAAGGGTCATAGCCTGTGCTGTTTGGATGCACGCTGCTGTGGTGTTGAGGACTGTCACTTCACAGTTTGAATCCCTGCTGGCTCATTTCAGTGTGGACTTGTTTGCCTGGTACATGTGTGGCTCTTCTCAGTGCACTCTGATTCATCCAATAGTCCAGTTTTGATTAGCAACTCTTAATTTATTGATGAAGTCCCTACAGAGTGATTGTGGTGAACTGTCTGTGATGGACTATTCACTTGCAGGGTATAGTTGAGATAGGCTGTAATACCTAAGTGACCCTGCATCAGATAATATGGAAATTTGTGCTCTTGGCTTTTTTGTTTCTTATATTTATCATGCTAACACATGGTTTCTGTTTATTTTCTCATCTGCATTCTTTGCAAAGCACTTCTTTGGTATAAACTCACCTTGATTCCAGCTGCTCTTTGCCAGCGCCCTGTTTGTGTTTCCTCCCATTGTAGTTATTCCCAGCTGGGATATTTGGTCTAAACTTGACCTCCACTCTTGATCTGCCACTGGATTGTTTTTTTATTATTAGTTTTTTAATATTTTGGGAATTGTTTCTTATTTTCTCTGTTTTGTTTCAGTTTGGGTTCATCTCCATAATCTTTACCTGCACTGACCAAATCTGATTTTCTCTCATGTATATTTTTCACATGCAGTGATATTTCCAAACTTGCATTTCTTCATATTTGTTTACTTTCAGTTCAAGATGATAATCGATTATCCTTCAGCAGCTTAACACAGACAACACAGAGGTATAAACAGTTAAACCAAAAAAACAAAGATGATTTTATCTTTGGTTTCTGACAGTTTAGAGTCTTCCTGGAAGGGGCTGTTCCTTATTTTTGGGACAGCCTCAATTTCCTATGTGAGGACCCGTTCGTTTTCATGGATTGGGAGGGGCTGGTGCTCAGAGCACAGGTTTTTAGAGGAATACTCAGAAATGCGTGAATTGATCCAAATACCACTTTGGGGTTGTTTTTTTGTTTGTTTGTTAGGAATGAACTTTATAATACACCTTAAAGCTCAAAAAGTTGATTTTGCATGATAAAGGCCATTTAAAGACCCACTCAGATGAAAAGGATGTTTTTGGTGTTTCCAACAGGTTCATGGTGAATTGATCTGTCAATAGAGGGCATTCATAAAGAAAATTATGCTTAAAATTGCCTTTCTGAGCATTTCTTTATTCAAATTGTGTAAATAAGGAGCAGATGAAAAAATGCTGTCTGAAAAAGATCATATTTGTAACGTAGAAAATACGCTGGGCGGGTTCCAACCTCTCTGCACCGCTTTATTCTGATGCATCCACTTGCAGACAAATAGATCCGTCTTTGTTTTTCACTTCTGAGCTGGCATATGGATCAAAACTGAAGAGCTGGATAGCTCCTATATTGGTCACCATTTTAGTTGCACCACTGATGTTAGGGTGGGGGTGTGAGGGGCTGTAAGCTAAACAAAGAGATGATGGGAAACAGGGGAGGACTTACTCCGCACCAACAGTTCCACTCACAAGGGGATTTTTTTATGACCTACTGCAGCTCTGAAGAAACTGTGTCCTACAACTGTGTAGATTTTGGCTAAACACGGCAGAATCATAATTAAAAGAACAAATAAGGTGATCCAAGCGAGTCTTTACATTTTTTTCCAATGGAGTGTGTAACATATTTTAGGAAATTGCTGATTGATCAATGAAACTCAAGCAAAGAAGATATCCAAAGAAGTATATCCAAACACACACACAAGAAATGTTTTGTACATCATAAATCATCACAACAAGCAAAGATAAACATAAATTAAATGTCTTTCTTAGAGCTTTTTATTACATTCTATCTCAGATGCAATGAAGCCAACATCTTTCTGTAAAGAAGTATGTTTATGACATTTTATTAAAACCCGTGTCACTTGATGAAATTGTGTTTCTTCGTTTAGTGAAAGAAGTTGTAGTTTGAGGAAATTGCTACAGTCTGGTTGATAAGGAAAGAAGCAGAGACACAGAGGGACCTTATAGCTGAAAGTGGTGTGAATTCTGCTAAAGCATAACATGATGAAATCAGATGTGGATATGGAATGTGCTGAGAAGGCCTGGGCAAGTCTCATTCCCTCGACTTCAGAGACATCATGTTACATCATCAATAAAAGGCTTACGCATATCGAATCGCGCCCCCCCCAATCAGCCCTGAAGTCATTCTCCTTCCTTCATAATCACTTTAGAATGTAAACAGAGAGCTGCTGTGGTGTATTTGAAAAACACTCTAACTCACGATTAGCTCTCATTAGATTTAGCATGGCATTTAACAGGAGCTATGAATTCAACTAGTGCATGTTGAGGTACACCCGTCATCCCCCAGCTGCCATATATCATATCATCTCATTCCATATTGTTTTGTGTATTCCCTGCCTGTCAGCATCTGGGTTTGTTCCGTACACATGCAGACGATGCCTTCCCGACTGGAAACTCCAACGCCAACGTATGCACAGGTTTACACCCATGGGGCAAAGAGCAGAGTGGGCAATGAGAAACAGACAGGGCTATCATTTGTATCTACATTAAAATCTGTTTTTTAGGGCACTCTTAGCTTCCTTCAGAGCAGCAGTGGCAGAAAGGATAATTTAGCATTCATTAAACCTCTTAGCAGTGACCCCTTAAGCCCTGTTCCAGCTCGCCTAAAAACAGCACATATCCACCAAGTGATGATTACTGTCACCGGTCATAACCTCGGTCAGAATTTTGCTCACTTGTGCAGAAGAGAAATCAGGTCAGGGATGCACAGCTGTGGCCCTCTCATTTGGCAGGAATTGCTTGCTCCACTCAATCTGCACAGAAAGTGTGTGGCTTTGTTGGAAGGGCGTCCAGAAAAAAAAATACCTCCGCGAGAGCGGTGAGGTTAGTAGGCTAGAGAGGAGAAGAAACTGGAGGAGAGAAAAACAGGAAAGAGTTGTTGCACAAAGCTGGGTTTCCATACTCTCAGGGTTTCCATTTATAAAATCCCAACCATCTGGCTGTAAAGTTTTCTTCTAGTTTCCCTAACTGAGCTTCCTCATCTCTGCCACATCAAATTTGTAAGAAAGATATTTCAGATAAAAATTATAAATCGTTTTTTTATATCTTGAAGAAATGTATGGACATTCTAACAAAAGTACTTTAAACTACATTGGCTGTTTCCCAAGATTTTCCAACAGTAGCTGTGTTTCCGTTGACTATAAAACTGCGTGAATTGGATTTGTGATAGTAAATTTGGAAACACGACAGTTTGAAAAAGTTGATTGAAAAACTTTTTTTGCCCTTGGAGGAGGTGGTTTTTTGAGACATATGAAAATTGACATATTTTGCAAAACTGCAATGGAAAAAACTTTTTGTAAAATAAATAAGACAAGTGACCAAAAACCAGAAGGCAATGCACCTCTTGGTAGGAACTGGCTGCAGAGCGGGAGCCACAAGTGGTCCCACAGCATTGCAGCTCATCAAAAGTTGGGCGTTTCATGAGGAATTGTTGGATCCACATGCTCCTCTGTAAAACCACCAACCACCATTTCCCAAAAGGCTTTCATCCATTGCCGCTCCAGGCCTGAACAAGACGCCAACGTCTCCTATGATAGATAAGGATGAGCGCTAGCGCCATGGCAGAAATTTGAATGTATCTGCTGTCAATCATTGATCACATCCATCGTTATGCTTTTGAATGACTTATCCCATCAGTTGGTTTGTGTTTATATGCGTAATTGTGATTTAATGGAAGAAGTGTAATTACAAATGTGTTTTTTCGACATGTCTAGAATTTTTACTAAAATTTTGCCCTTGTAATGGAAACGCAACTAGTGACAATGGAGGAAGTTGTGGTTCTATGCATTCTATACATACTGACAAGCTCAGAAATGATGTGGAACAAGGCCCGTCTCTCAAGACTGGTTTCAGAGGAACTCGGAAGTGTTCAGAACGTGAAGTTCTTCTTCACAAACCTCATCGGTGCGTTTAAACCTCACTTTGTGAGAATTATATGCACAATTTGAGTAAGACTATTATTCAAGTAAGAATAATGATCTTACTCAAATTACTTCCATTACATCTGAAATTAAATATCTTGGCGTGATGAGTCTTTACACATTCATTGAAATGAAGTCCCATTCCCTTTTTCCATCAAGATTCACAGATGTCACAATAAAAAAAATATCTCCACTATTTGTCAAACCCAGACTTACTCACCTGACTACCAATCAGAAATGTGCTTCACCGCTTTATTGTCAATGACTAGTGGTGATCTAATTCATTCCACTCTTTTCAACTGATAACATTATAGTCAATAAGAATGATGTTTGCTTAGATTAAAAAGTTGGGAAAATCAACCATTAAAGTTATTTATATGAAGAGAATGAATTTATTTGACCAGAGATGATTGTCCACCCTCATAGCTCTGTCCACTGCAACATTTGCAGAAAAAAGTGGAATCAGTTGAAGACACTTTCATCATTTGCAGGCTCAAGAAGAATGAAAGATCACATTCCCTATATAGTGTGCTGTAACATAATGTTTTACTGTCTGTTATACTTCTGTTGCAATCTCAGTTTAATATTTGAAGCTGATGTAAACTTCTTCACTTCAACTTTCTTTTTTAACTTAAAACTTTTTTCTTTTAGTTTGCTGACCAAAGCTGTGGTTAGTAATTGGCTCGCTTTCTTAGTTTTTCAAGACAACATGTCTTTGTCAGGTCTGTCTGCAGCCTGATACGGCACATAGCATCAACACTTCAGCCCGAGGATGGAATTCATGGCAAACATCCACACTTTCCAATAACTTCACTTATTATTGTATACTGTTCATCTTTACTTTTAGTATCAGTATTAAAGATGGCTTCAATCTTTTAGGAGAACATTGCAGGAGAGTTATACCAAACATCCAGCATGAATGGATTTATTGTGTTATTCCACGTTCGTCTACACGTTACTTCCTGTTTCCATAAGTTTGCATTTCCGAATATTTGACAAATTCCCTCTCTTCATGTAATATTTTCTAAAGAAGATAATTGAGTCCCCTTAACCTTGACCAGAGGCACCGGAGTATTTTATCAGTTAATGTGGTGCTGTTTGACCAACTCTGATTTGATGGAGATGATGAAAAGTAGCAATGTCCCTTGACCAAACATTTAAAGACCATATGAGATCCCAGTTCTTAAAGCAAACTGCCACTTCCAAAATAGTTTCTTGTATATTTTGTTTTGATTTTAATTAGCTGCACAGAGGTTTGGAAATTTGCCACTAAACACCAAAAGAGTGGCAGGTTCAGTATCTTGAAAGTGTCCTGTAATGTATCAAGATTTCCCACCAGTTGCTCTGAGAACTGGTGTGCCCCCGGCACGTTTAGGTCAGGAGTGCCCACACTTTTTTGACATGCAAGCTACTTTTGAGACGACATACTAAAGAAGATCTACCTATAACATATCTATTATATGATATATAGAACATATATTACATATTGTATATTTGTGAGAATAGTGCTTTGTTGTATATAATATTTTTGTAGTATTACACAATTAGAGCAGATAAGGCGTTGTATAATGAAAACTGAAAGCAGCAGCGATCCTATTTCATGCTCGGCTGTTAACTGTGTTATTGGAGGGAGCAGGACGATTCTAAAGCGCGGCTGACTTAATCACAACTGAGCGAACAGCGGCCCCCGCTCCGTGGGCATGGCTTGAGAAACGCGTGCTTCAGGACAACACTGCTGCCTTAGTGGGCTCAGACCCCCGGGCAGGAACCGCTGAGCTGGGGGAAAGAGCCAGGCACCGTAGCAGGGCGGCTGGGTCAGGCGTGGGGGCTCGGTCTTGCATCCAATCGAGGGTCCAGGTCTCTATAAACACTCGTGTGGGACCCTAGTATTTATCAAACCCAGACTTCTTCACCTGACTACAAATGGCAAATGGTGTATACCAGGGGTGCTCACACTTTTTTGGCGTGTGAGCTACTTTTGAATCCAAAATGTCTTAAAGATCCACCTATATGAAAAAGATATATAAAATATATATATATATATATATATATATATATATATATATATATATATATACACTATTAGTAAATGTTTGTTTATTAGTTACATGTTTATTTGAACATTATTTGTTATGTACTGATAATTAAGAACTACACGGTAAGATTACGCAAAGAACAGATGAGGCGTTTTACAAAGACAGAAAGCAGCCACCATGGTATGTGATGCTCTGTTGTAAACTGTGCAATGGGGGGAGCATCATCATGACATTTCAAAGGCGCTGCTGGCTCCGTACGAAGCGCGTGCCACGGGGAAAAAAACAGCTTCCTTAATGAGCATCGTATTTACTTTGTATTTATCAGGCGAGAACTGCAGAGCTGATAGCAGGAGGACAGATGGGGCGGCTTCAATAAACACTCCGGTTGTCCGGAGTGGTCTTCTGCCGGGAACTAGACGTGCAGAGGGCGACTTTCTGATGACAGAGTTAGCGCTCAGAGAATTTGAACACGCGTCTGCAGTGAAGTATGCATCAGAGGATGTCCGATTGGCCGTTCTGCATGTTCATCATGTCCCGTACTTCTCTGTGAGGATTTTGATTGGCTGGTGGATTTTTAAGAAGTACTTTTTTTTTTTTAATCTTTGCTGGCCTGCGATCTATCATCATGTCCTTGAAGATCGACCGGTCGATCGTGATCGACGTAATGAGCCCCCCTACTTATATGGTGCTTTTCTACCTTCTTTCAAAGGCCCAAAGCACCTTCAGAAATGTGCTTCACCACTTCACTGTAAATGTCTAGTGATGATCCACCTTAAGTCTACCTTAATTTGTGTATATGCTTGGATGGAAATGAGGAAATGTTGAGTCAAATGCTTCTTATTTGTAACAGATTTTGGAAGGGATTGGATAGTTTTGAACCCTTCTCATTTCATCTAAAAATATTTTTACAGCTATGGTGCCTACTTCTGCAAGTATTTTAAGCCAATTAGGCCTCCAGCTTTCCTGCAGTTATCATATATATATATATATATATATATAAATAAAACCACCCACAGAGTGATGTATTCTCTGTGCAGTCTAGACACTTTTGCTCTCAAAGCCTCCACTTCTGTTCTCTTTTACCTGCTGTCCATCTTCCTTTTAATATCGGTGGCTGGCTGTGCAGCTCTCACTCCTCCATCTCACTGCTTCTCTCTGCCTTTCCCTGTTCAGAGCCATCTGTCTTGATCCACCGTAATGTTAATGGAGTCTGATGTCCACTCCTTAACATATTGAACTCCCTGACAATAGTTTTCTCTCTTTAATTTGCTGGTCATCAAGTGAAACTGCCATTCAGTCTCTGTTGGTGTGTCACTTTTCACCTCCTTAGATCAGAGGAACATCGATTCAAAGTCAGCAGACCACAGTCTGACAGAAACGGAGTGAATCTAATGTGCCACAGTATGCTGGCCTAATTGTTTTGCCATTTTTGATGTGTCTAAATGGTTTTGGAACAGAGCTTTGGACAGATTTGATTCAATTTAAAGAAGTGCTCCAGCCTTTGGTAATATTCATGAGATCATGGGTTGGCTGGTTCATTTCATTTAGAAACAAAGACAGTAGAGACCGTGGTTTAGTAGAATGGCTAGAAACAGGCAGAAACCCTGAAGTTTCTGTTCCATAGACTTTAACCACTGGTGACAAACTGGGGACTAAATTTAAAGGGGAGTTCTCACAATAGCTTGAAACCATTGTGGGAGTTTTGTTCAGGGTCTTGTATCACTGAAGTTTTGAACATTCTGAATAGTCTCAATAGTGTCGTTTTTGTGTCACACGTCTAAAAAACAACATGACAGTCTGGACTTGAAACTCCTGTGACTCTAGGTACATATTGTCATGGGGGTAAACAGGTGGAGACCCAGCTGCGGGGAAGAAAGCAGGCTGACAGTTGAATGAATCCAAACAGGAGTTCAATAATAAAAATAAAAAAAATCACTACTAAAGTGGGAAAAGCAAAAACAAACCAAAACTAGAGACTGGAAGCTGCAAACTTGACCAGACAGACATATAGATAGAAAGAATCCTTAGTAATCCTGAAGGAAATTTAAAAGAAAGGTCAAATATTTGTCTGTGTTTTGTCATGATGTGAATGTGAAGCCTCATTAAGCACCGAGGCTTTCATAATAATTGTGCCAAAAATGATTCAAAGCTTGGAGACTTCCGTGACTAGCACATCTGATGGACTCTGAACATGTAGAAACCCCTAGAAAGCCCAGTTCAGGAGCTCACACTGCGTCAATGCTAGGACAGCAATGAAGGTTGAGAAAGGTCTGTGATCATTCAAGAGTTTGGGTCATTCAGACCAAATATAGAATTAAACATCATCCTTAATAAAACATTGAGATGTTCTCAATCATATATTAAAAAAACATTGCTTTTGTGTGTGTATAGGTGTGTATGTGTGTCTGTGTGTGGTAAGTGTTTTTAAGGAAAACCTTCAAAGTAAAAGGTTTGTGATTTGGGGAATTGTAAGGTGTTTGTGGAATGATTATTCACAGAAGGTGGCAAGTTAGCTGTCATAGGTTTTTATTTTATTGGTTTATTTATTTTGATTCTGAAAACACAACTCTCTTCCTCTCCAAATCTCTGTCTCTTCTTTTTTTTATTTTTTAGATTTTCTTTAGCCACACGTTAAAAAATAGTTTCACTGGTTTTCCGTCCAGCTGCAAGAGCAGCTTCCATGAGGTTTTTTGAAACCAAAGACACGTGACCGACTGTAGCTCAGGTGCATGCAAGCCAATCTGTGTCCTCCATAATGATCTATGTCCCAAGCCTTATTCCAGTCGCTCGACACAGGCGATAAATCCTGCTTAAACTTTGTCCTTCTTCTTTTCACTGTGAAACAGGGTGCATGATGGACTGTGTCTTTCTGCTATACAGTCCTCCATGCCATCACTGTGTCGTTTACTTCATCAACCCCTCATGTCACCCATCCTTCTTTCTCTATCCTTCATCCTTTCCTTTCAGCGCTCAGTGCTACCATGAATCACTGGTTCATCCATATCCCTTTATTTTCTGCTCTTCCCCCTTAATTCTTCTTCATGTAATTGTTGCCTTCATTTTTGCTTCATTTCCTCTATTTTGCTGCAAAAGAAATCCTGCAGAAAAAAATCTAATTCTTGCTAACTCTTCATTTCTCTGTTATTACTCATTTTCTTCCTTTTTCATTTTAACAAGATCAGAATTCAAAGTAATTTAATCCCTTTCTTTCAATATTCTCTCTCACAAGGCACATTTCAAACACATCACTAATTGATTTACGGAATATAACAAACTCATACCCACAAATCAAATATTAAGAGATGAAGCACCGCCGCTTTCTGTCAGAATCTGCGAGTGAGCAACATTTTCTGAGCCATAATAATCCTGGAAGCAGACAAACTCAGAACAACCAAAACACAGAGACGAGGCTGAATTTGAAAACAACAGATGTGTCCAGTCTGCTCACACCTTAGTCGTGCTAAACTGGATGTTGACTTATTAACCTTTTAACATCTGAGTTATCATCGTTTTGATGCCTTCAGTGTGAATTTAAAATTTTCATAGTCATGAAAATAAAGATAACTCTTTGAATGAGAAGGTGTCCAAACTTTTGGTCTGTACTGTATATAGGTATATATGTATGTATGTATACATACATACATACATATATACATATATGTATGTATGTATATTTGCCATCACTTACTAAAAATTATGTGCAACAATTTCTCCATTAAAGTATTTTTGTCTGCTAACATGAATATTTGTTTCCTTTTTTGCCTTAATTCCACCTTAAATCATGTAGATGTTGACTGTGCAACATTTCCTATCATGTGATTGAATCTGTAGATTAATTTCCAGCTCATGAAATATGATTTGTCAATGAAAGGCGGTAAAACTGCTGTTTTCGTGTCTTGTTTCTGCTGGGTCACACGTTTTTTTCTGAGGAGTTTAGGACAAAATAATCTATTTAAGATGGTTCCAGAGGGGCAGAAACTGTGAGGCACGTTGGCAAAGATTTCTGCAAAGATAACAATTCGCTGTCATTTTTCCTTTCTCGTAATCTGTCTGCATTCGTCGGGGGAAATAAAAATCTTTGGTCCGGCCAGTGACGCAGAAACAATCGCTGTCTTAAAAAATGACACAAAGAGATGTCATCACCTGGAAGTAGCCTGTGATTTTGTGTGTGTGTGTGTGTGTTGGGGAATATGCCATAGTCCAACATCCTTCTTTTAAGCTCCAGGCAGTTGTCCAACTGCCACAGTCTGGTAAACTATGACCTTTCAGCAACTTCATATATGGAAAAAGAGAGAAAGAGAAAGATGGAAGATCCCAGTGAGTCACATCTAGAGAGTCCAACACACAAACACACATATCACCCGCCCAGTATCACTGTCATCCACATGCCACTCAAGAAGAATCGGAAACTTTTGTCCGCAAACGCTGCTGACGACCTTTTGGTCAAGGTAAGCCATTGAAGCACGTGTTAACGCCACAAGTCGACAACAGGAACCAACTTGTTTGGTAAGTTTCCTTCAGGTAATTTAGCTGTTCATTTTCCTATAGTTTTTTTAAAACCTAAAATAAAAATAAATAAATATAAATGAAATAGAGAAAAACTGAGCTAAATAAAAAATCTGTCACAATTTATTATGTTTTATTGTCTCTAAATGAGACATTAAAGCTTTGTGTTGATTTCGTAACATTCTGTTAGCATATGCTCTTCTGATTTCATCATGTTTATTATTAAAGAGTCTATATTCAATGAGCTTGACACAATAAGAAGGAAAGAAAACCGAAAAAATATTTCACTCCACATGTTGTTTGAGATAACAATAATGTTTCTGAAAGATAAAAGAAAAAATATCATAAAAAAATAAATGAAATGGTAAAGATAGCATTAGAATAAAGTTATTTAACGTATAGCATCTTCTTTGCTTTTCAGGCTTTGAAGCCAGAATACAAGAACAGCTAAAGCAGTGAAAGAACTGAACTGAAATATGAATTCACTTTCCAACAATACTCACTAGTTTACTTTGTGTTACTGGAAAAAATAAATAAATAAAGAGGACATTGATAGGAAATTGTTGAAAAGTTGGGGTAATTGTGAAAAACTCAGCGGATGTTGTAAACGCAGTGTTTGTTTTACTTCACAGATTTTGGGGATAGGGAGGCATTTGTACTGGGGTGATAGACACAAACCTCATTTAGTGTTTTTTTTTTCCAAATGGTTTCACTGTGTACAGTCTGTCTGACTTATTGGGACCAAGACCAAAACATTCTAAAAGAAAAAGCTTTTCAATGTGGCATCAATTTCATCATTGTCATAACAAGCTGATTTTGTTAGCAAGTCATTCCACGTTTATCATTCAGACAGACATGAACTCACACAGACGGGCAGCACCAACTGACCATAGTGCACCTTCGGGTTGGTAGTAGACAGTAGGCAGATGTTGCGTGTCATCAGCAGACGTGTATCAAGACAGAACTGCTGGCAGAGTTTGTGACAGACCCAGGAGTGGAGCCCCACCAGTGACAGACCACAACCATGACCAGAACCTAACGAGCTCAGCACTCCAAAAATGTTTAGCAAATGCCACACAGCTGCAGGCCAGTTTACCACATGTGAGGGGTACCAGGGTTTCCAGACAAACCATTCAAAACTGGCTCCACAGCTTTGACTGGAATGATAGACGACCTTTGCAGGTGACCCCACTGACACCAAGACACCGCCGTGAACGTTTGCACTGTGTGACCTGGACAATGCAGCAATCGTCTACTGTCCTGTTCACTGATGGGTGTTGGGTCACCTTGCACAGAAATGATGGCTGTCAGCGTTGCTGGAGAAGACGAGGTCAACATGGTCCCCGCAGAGTTTGCTTTGGTGGAGGACGTGAAACAGTCTGGACAGGCATCATAAGTCAGAGCACAACCCATTTGGTTATTGTAGATGACCCAGTCACTGCTTGCTCCTGCCTCAAACACATCGTAGAACCCATCAACCACCAAGTCATTGTGAGTATTTAAAATCAGTCCCAGTCTACCAATTTGAATTGCACCTCTTTAGCACACACACGTACTGCGAGAGAGGATGGTCACATTGTTCTATGTCTCCACCCCCCCAGACTGAGTGGGGTGGGCCATTGGCTGCTGCCAAGGTGTTGGTGGTATCCCGGGGGTTCTTCACCTCTGACCTTGCAGCTCTTCTTCCACGTAGTGAGGGAGAGCACAACATCTTAGCTGGGTGGACCATTTCCCCTGAGAAGCGGGTAAAGCCCCTCTTCTAGACACACTAGGGCACTCCCCTTTTTCCATCGTTGCTCACAGCAACTGGAGCCTGTTTGTTGGCAACACTGTCCCCTGCCCCCATCTGCTGCTTCCCCCAATTTTGTCTTTGGTGGGGCTGGCTGGCGGGTGGCCCAGGCATGCAGTGTAAGCTGGCCCTGGGTGGTCCCTCCCTGTCTCTGGGGGTGGGGTCTGTAGCGCTTTGGGGTGGGGCAGGCCGGGGGGCTGCCGGGCCCAGTCCTTCAGCTCTGTCTCTGTGTGGTGGTTGTTCCCGGGACTTTGACAGGGGGGAGCTTTTGGGTGCCTGGATCGGCCCAACCCCCTGTCTTTGTGATCAGGGTACACTCTAAGAAGCTCATATTCATTTTTACACCCCTCTTCGAGAATATTGGTTATGCAAATCTTTATATTTGTCTGTGTGTGCAAGTTCATTTCAGTTGGTGTGCCCTTTGAGATAAGTCTTCTATGTATGAATATACTTAAAACCTTTAAACAGCTGTATGCAAACTATTTATTGTGTGTAGGTGAGAACTACGTCCTGCAATTTACTTATGACACTCTTATCGACCGCCACCCCCGCCCTCTATCTCCCCCATCTTAACCCCTTACCCCCCATCTCTAACACCCCACTCTTTCTCTCTCTTTTTTCCTGTCCGGTCCAACAAGAAATGTGTATAAATATGATTACCATAAATAAAGCTTAGCCTCAAATACAAAAGAGGTTTATACAACTATACACTTCATTTGTCTGAAGATCCATAAACCTCTATTACAACAGTAAAATCTGTCCAACACAAGAGGCCTTTAGCTGTGATCTGCTTGCTCAGCTGTTAGACACGACAAGTGAAAAGTACAATAAAATGTAAAAAAAATTACAATAAATAGATACAATTTGAACTTCTTCAAATCAGTTCATGCTTATTTTTAAGGGTGAAAACCCCTTATGGTCAGAAAAAAACTCAAATGATGGGTTGCACACGTCTCAGCCTGAGTCTAAATCTTCCATAACTAGTTGCAGCCAAAAGGCATCGACTCGAATGATCGTGTAAAAACTGTAAATGTATGAGCAAGGAACAACTTTGGGAAAACAAAACAAAAAAAGGATGAACTAAACTCAGTGTGACAATTTTTGATCATTTGCAGTGACTGACATACATAAATGAGTAGAGTGAATTGTAGCAAGTGCTAGGAAATGATTTTTAATGATAACAATAAATGATACAAATACATTGCTGTTTGTTACATTCCTTGTATTCAATTTTAAGTGAGAAACGCGTAGACATAGATTTTTCAGCCCACTAAAGGTTTGTGTCAAACATTAAAGTGTTTAACAAAGTAACAAATCTATCAAATGGGAGATGGGGAAATTAGGATGATTGAAGAACAGAATAATAATTCTTGAAGACGGGAGAACTCAGACATCCAGAAAGCTGAAAGTGCAGAGGGTGATGTGGGGCCTCAGCATTAATTGTGTTGAATTATTCAAGTGACGCTGAAGTGAAGGAGAAGCTGGAGCACTTCTTTCTTGTATCTATCTAACACCAGGGAGGAATGTGAGGAAAGGGTCACATTTGGCCCTGATGTTTGCGCATCTGTATGCTGGACAGGGAAACCTGCGATCTTAATGTTCAATCATTGAGTTTGTGACTTCCAGCGAAGGTCCTCTTCCAGCAACCGCTCGCTCTTCATTAAACAGAGCTGCATGCACGTGTCCGGTTGCATTATGCACGCTACCGTAATGCACACACACACTGATCTGGTACAAGCAATCAGAGACTTTATTAGTCATCTGCCATTGATCAGCTGATTGCTCCATTTGCCCTTCAATGTCGACTTACTCAAGACTTTCCATCCATCTCCGCCTCTGTTCTCTCTGCTCACATCTGTCAGCTAAGATAGTGTGTCTGTCTGTACCTATTTGTCAAAGCTGAGCTTCTATGTTTAAGTTTAACTTTTTTTTTTTTTACCCATTTACATGCTTAAGAAAAACAACCAAAATAAGAAAATATTATATCAAGTCAATCCCAAATGTGGCTGCAGCGTTAAGGAAGTATCACAAAATGCCCAACCCTCTCTTTCTCACTCACCTGTTACGAAAAAAATGCATAGACGAGTGGAGCAACACTTGGCCGTGGTTATATTTCATAAAAAATGTATCATCTCACTTCTGCACGATTGTTGAAAGATTTTTGCGGGAAAAAATCTTTTTGCTCCTTCAATCATCTAGTTTTACTCAGCGTCGTTGTCACCTTGTAGTCTTCCTTTTTTATATTTATGTTGTCTTGAAGGAACAAACGCACCCTTCTCATGAGATGTGGAGTCGAAGAGGCACATGAATAATTTGTATCTAATATCCTTTCTCCTCTCGGCAATATAAACATGCCTCTCTGTGGTGTCTCACCTCTATCTTCTGCTCATTCTTCTCTCACTCAATCACTACATCACTGCCTCTGTCTGTACTGCTTCCAGAATTCAGTTTTACAAGAAAGTGCAGAGATTTCTTCTCGCTCTAAACATTTGTGTTTCCATTCAGAGGAAGGGGGAGAAAAGACGGCATCATTAATTGATAGGGTTGTTGTGTGTATCTGCTGCAGCACTAAAATATTAAGGCAGTTGTTTGGCAGGTTTCTGTGTTTAATCTGTTTAAATGAACAACAAAGGAAAAGTGAAAACAAAAACAGCAGTGGCTCGTAGAACAGACCACGGGTCCGATTTTAACGTCAGGTCATGGCATTCACATGCCTAAACCTGTATGTGCTCCAAACCAGCTGTATGATGCATAAAGACACAATCAAAAAATCATGAAGAAGGAGACAAATATTTGCTGCATGAATATTCAGAGTAAAAAAAGTTCATTTTTGAAGTTGATTTCTGCAACTATAGTAATCCAAAGAATATTGGCCCACAATACAGCGTACAGTGAAGGAAGTTGTGTAGGTTTTTGTCCCAGATTTTAGAGAAACCATTCCGTAACCAGGTTTTTGTTTGTTTAATCGCCAGGTCACTCCGCCTGCAATGTTACTGCTGCAATTACCCATAATTCTAATTAAGCATAATGAATCCCAGTGCACCAGTAACTGGTCTCTATTTAAAAAAAAAAAAAAAAAACTTTTAAAGTACCAGCTATAGACCTCAATAAGAAATTCTTTTTGTCTATAAGACTCTCTGGGATTTCTTCAGTCTGTTATACTCACTACCATCAGTAAAAACAAAAGAAAAGAAAACCATCAACAGCGACTGATCAGCTTGTTCCCCCCAGGTCCCACCAGCAGGAGAACCCTAGAGGTGCCCCAGAAGCAGCCGTCTGCTCTGCCAAAGATAGCCTTCTTCAAAACCTCACATACAGCCAACCAAGGAAATCTGCAGAGAGCCGTTCAAGCTGGTAAAAACCTGCAGATCCTTAGCATGGTGATGTGATCAACTGTCATCACTAAAATGCCTAAGAGGCGTTCAGCTCTTCTGAACATTACGTCACCAACAAACCTTCATGCAAAGTGAAGGGAGATCACCAGTCAACTGCCCCAATGGTCTCAGAAATGGTTGGAATGATTTATGCGGACAAATTTGATTAGGAGATAGAAAGAAAAAAGCTCAACCTGTTATTGTTTTTCATCACTTTTAAACATACTTACATGACTCCTTCAGTTTGACGGCATGACAGACATCTGAAAGTGTAAAATCAGGTCTCTGATGTGCTCCAGATCAAACCAGTTTGGTGTTTTCCTCACAAACGCTTGCATGTTTCTTTGTTCCTTATACACATATTCTACAACCTTTCATTTTCTGTTTGCACTCCCTGATTTTTAATAAGGGTTCACTTTCCTTTTTAAACTCTGGAAATATTACCCACGAAAGCAAGAGGGCATCATTAGATGTCATTAGAAAGGAATTACACACAGCTGAGGGCCACAAAGGGTGACTTAATATCATGCTTAGTGGTTTCATGTGCTGGGAAATAACTAATTTGTCTTTTTTTCGATCCTCACTACCAGGTGGAAGTATTTTTTTCAGTTAGGAATTATCAGGACACATGGATAGAGGAGACAAAGGATGAGCCAATAAGGATGATAAACATATCAGCTCAGCAGCCATTATTCACAAACAGAAGAGAGTTGCTGCTATAAATGCAGCATAGCATAGCAGAATTGTTCAAACCTACCGTCATTTCAGGACTATAGAGAGCACCTGATTATAAGCCACACCCATTACATTTTTAAAGGATAAACCATGCATAAGCTGCACCTGCCTATAAGCCGCGTGTGCCCACATTGAAACGTGTTGTAGAATGAGGATGTGTATGTGCTGAAACCATGCGTGTGTGTGTAGAAAGGAGGAGGGAGCGCGTGCAGCGCAAGAGGGAGCGAGAGCTGAAGTGTGTTGGGGAGCGCATTCATGTTTGATACACAGTGTGAAGGGGAACTGTAATAAAAGAAGGTTTCCCAAACCCAGAAGAACGGTGAAAGATTCTGTATTAACCCGGTCTGGAGGTTCTGAAGGTCCCAACGGGGAAGTGGACCCCAAAGGAAGATCCAGGAGACGATCTCCACTGCATTTTCAGACCACCGTCAGAAAGAAAAAAAGTCATCGCAGGAAAGGTTCATATATTTACAAAGAAAGACGGTACACAGAAAGAGTTTTAAAGTTGTAATGATATACCTGAGCTTTTCTTTCCAAACAGAGCCTGTGATGCAGCAGCAAGGCGGCAGCAGCAACGCGGCAGCAGCAAGGCGGCAGCAGCAACGCGGCAGCAGTTCTTTCTACCATCATTGGGTACTTCATGGGCTCTGTGCTGCATGTTCTGATCACACCAAAAAAAACTGTGTATGTGGGATTTTTGTACACATGGAGATGCCTTTCCTCTCCAATGATCACGGAAGAGTCGTCCAGGAGGGCTAAACTAGAGCGTTTGTTATTTTTGCAATCCTTAAGGAAGCTTGTATTGATAACTTCTTAATCTTTGTAGATAATGATACCAACATTGACTTGATAATTGGAGGCCATGTGGGTGTAGCTTTTGACTTAAGGAAACACCTCATATAGTAATAATTTAGCCATGTCTCCAATAGTGGCCCAGTGTTTTTTTATAACTGCCATTCTGATGTTAATAACCGCCTGCTATTGGTAACAAATACTGTTTGTTAAAGTGGTTTTGGCTATGTGCAGTTTGTCTGATATGTTTTATATATTATGACCTTTTCCATAATTAGCATGGTCAAAGTTGGGAGAAAGTCTTTAGGTATTTCAACCCACCCTCTCTCAAACCCTCTTCTCCCACCTGTTCCTCATCTCACTACCAAATTCTTCTTATTTAGACACCCAAGAATGACGCTTAAATGAAGCTTTATTGAAATTTCAGCTGGCGGAAAACACCCGGTGGAAGTCACCGCTCCTTATAAAATCCAATATTGGATTCAGTCTAGCCCAGCAGCAGCAAAGCAGCACTGACACCTCGGTTATTCCGACAACAATAATGACTGCATGGATGGAAAGACAGAGGACGGCAGTGGAGGTGCAGAGGATGATTACAGGGGAAGAGGGAGATGTGGCGGGGATTATGGATGGATGAATGGAGGGATATGAGGACACTGTGCAGCACGGGGAGGGGCTGAAGGAGTTTGGGACGCAGCAAAGCAGAGGGGAAGGGTGAGACACAAGCACAGAGAAAGCTTTTTGCAACCTGCCACTAGAGACATCACAGTTTTTCTGCTCAGAGGGTTTTCACCCGTTTGTTTTGTGTGTCTTGGAGTGTGTGTGCATGAAACTAAGCCTGAACATGTTAGCACCACTGGGAATGCCTTCTGCTGCGCTCTCCTCTTGTGCACTGCTCCCTGACTTCTCTTCTCGTGTGTCTGCCATTGTCTTTGCACTTCTTCCTCGGCTGTCTTTTGTTTCATATTTCTTTTAGTCTCAAACTTTTCCAGCAGTGCTACTTTTCCCTTGAAAGAAGAACCCTGCCTCCTTTCTTTTTTTATTATTTATTGTTTGAATGCTATTAGCTCCATATCCTTTCTCACTTCACCTGAATATTTTTGACAGGTTGTGAACATTCAAAGAAAAGTTGTGTTGTCAAGCATGAATCAAGCAACATGCAAAGAGCAGTGCTGAAAGGAGGGAGAATAAAAGGATAAATAAAAGAAGGACTGAAAGCATTTGCCCACTCTCTTTTTTTTAGTGTGTTTATTTTCCATATGAAACCCCATGAGGGAATTTTTTTGAACAAACAGAAAGTTTAATCGGATCAGAGTGATCTGATTACACTCCAGACCTTCTCTAACCTCTATTTTTCTGCCATATTCAGATTTGGATTACTGTTCTACCAAAAAAACAAAAAAAACCTCCTGACTCAGAGCTTATGAAGTAATTTCTGATTTTTTTGTAGATAAGACGTTTCTGTCCTTACTTTGGTTCAGGTCCATTCATTTTGACAATTCATTAAAACCTACACGTGCTCCAGACTATCACCAGTGCCTTGTTTTTATGAAATGCTTTTGTTTGATTCCAAGTGCAAAGGGAAACACACCTTCCAGAAGGTTCTTGTCTCTCCAGTCTGCAAATTATTTGTCAAAAACCTCTGAATCTAATCTGTTTATTTGTGTAACAGGGAAAGCATTCTTCGAGTTTCTTTATGCAAAGTATCCATTGACTGTATACAAGAACTGGGCAGAGTGACCACGCCCCCCTGGCGTGCCAAACAGGAAGTACCTGAAGAAGCCAAAATCCCATAGACTTCTATGGAGAAGAAAACAGCCTTTCTGTTTATGAGAATAACCATTCTTGCTCTGACACCTTTTTTTTTAACTTGTTTTGCTAAACTTTTTTCTTTGTTCTTTTTTTTGTAAGTTATTTCAGCTATAAACTGACCAATCAGATGCCTCAATAAAAGTATCTCACGTTGATCGTTCAAAGCGTTGGACAGATTCTCCTAAGCCTGCTTTCAAGTGTGTGGACTTCCAACGATTGATTGGTGGGAGTGGTTACCATGGAAACGTTGAGTCAGGCCGACTCGGACCAATCACTGCTTCCTGACACCCTCTGGTTCCAACATGGCGATGTCCATGCCGTCAATTAACTTTATATCCTTAGTTCAGAAGCAAATCATTTTCTATGGGTGACATCACACTCACTCAGTCCAGTTCTTATATACAGTCAGTGTCAACAGCGTCCTTCTTTACTGTTTGCGCTTATTTTCTATCGTCTTTTTTTTCACATGGGGCTAAGCTGGTATAAAAAACATACTTTTTCTAATAATTTGGATAAATTAAATTGCTACTTAACTTAATGAATTTACTATTTGGCCAAAAACAGTGAAACACAGTAACAGTAGTTAAAGAAAAACAAAAAACCGCACAGGATCTGGGAGGGAACCTTGACTTGTGACTGCAGCTCCTCAGCAGATGAGACTGAGATGTATTTTGACAGGCAGACAGATAGATAGACATGCAGGCAGACATGGCACAAAATTGGTTGGTGGGAGGTAAATTTAGTAGGTCAAGTAAAGCAGGGCATCACAAACACAAATCAGGTCTTTTCTCCGCCTCAGACAGACTTCAGCAGGTTTAGTCTCTGCTGACTGCAAGTTTGTTTTAGGGATCAATGGCTTATTCGAATTATTTGTTTTTTCTCAAAGTACCATCAGTATAGAAGAATAGATGCTATAGTTCTTTTGTTGTTAGTTATCATACATGTTTATTGCTACCTGTAATAGTCCTGCTGAGAGATGCTTCATACATAAAGTCGGATCTGCTTGTCAAAAAATAGCCTGTTTTTATAAATTCACACCTATAATGCTCTGAAAAGGGCGCTTTGTTTCACTTAAAACTTTGTCCCTTCATTAAAACATTTTGACCAAAAACAAACAGACAAGACAAGTTCACTTTCCTTCCATCCACAAAAATGCCAATAAGATTGGATACATTTGTGCTTTGACAAAAGGAAAGTGTCCCTCACCTGCATGAAAATAATTGGCACCTTCCCATTGGACTGAGCTCGAGTCTTTCATACTTTATTTTGTTTTACCTATGAATGCAAAAAATAAAATTTGGTGTCTTCTGTTATGCAGTGGCCCCTGGCTTTACATCTCTAATACTACTTTGCCGATTTCACCAAGTTTTAGAACCCTGCAATAAATATCTAAACACTGTAAATTCTTACAAGGTGTACTTAGACTGAAAAGTCCGTTAGTCCAGACTGAGTCCCCTTAATTTAATCCGGATGGAGTTCTGAACCTTGCGTTTGGTCTGTCTGCACACAGCTTTTCAACTGGACATTTCTCTTTTAAACCGAGGTTTGTAAATAAAACCAGGTAACTATAGAGCTCTTTAGTCATTGGCCAGGAATTACAACGTTGGGGCAAAGAAAGTAGAGGAAGAATAAAGGAAGTCCTGCCCTTTGCAATCTTTGTTGGGATAGTTCACTTTAGAGGGCTGCATTGGGATCGGGTCCCGCCGGGTCCCGCGGGACCCAACCCAAATCTCGCGGGATTGGGCGGTTTGGATTGTGCTGCGGGCGGGAGCGGGCGGCAAAAAATAAACCCCGCGGGATCAGTGCTGGCATGAATATCGGATGAATATATAATAGCGGACTACGTTAGGCTGTGCGGCTGTTGGAGTCTTACGTACTGAAGCTCCGTGAAGCACCAGGTAGAGATGCCCAATGGCCTCTGTCATCAAACCTGTTGTTGGGGGGGGTGCAACGCCCCGCCCCGCCTCTTACTAAGAGCGCGCTTCAGGCCGTCTGTCTGCGCGCGCACACACGCACACTTTTAACCGAACAGGATTTGTGAAAATATATTTAATATTTAAGTTGCACATTACACAAGAGAAGAATGCATCAAAAGATGAGGCTGGAGGAGGACATGAATCTCTCTAATAATATCAATACAAATACGTGTTTTTTTCCTGCGGGACGGGGGACGATACAAAATAGATGCATCTCTATTACTGTGCGGGACTAAATTCTCTGAGTTTTGCGGGTGCGGGCGGGAGTGGACATACATATTGCGGGAGCGGGCGGGAGTGTAACGCATACGTTGCGGGAGCGGGCGGGATTGGTCAGAAATTCAGCGGGCGCGGGCGGGAGCGGGATGAAGAAAATAGTCCTGCGCAGGGCTCTAGTTCACTTCTTCAAACGTTATTTTGCTGACCAGTTTTTAATGGCCGTATTAATGTCTTTGTTAATACGACCCTGTCGCTCACATCGCACCGCAGGACCTCAGATCATATCTGAACCACTGACTTAACATTAACCATTGTGCTATCCTATGGGGTCCAGATGACCCCTCCTTCCATTGAGGTGTTCTCCTACCATGACAAAGGTGGATAAAGGTGGAGAGGATTTCATGTAATCCATGGACACCAGTGAAGATCAAGAATCATTGAAGAAAAAAGGTTCAGAGCTCTGTCTAGTGGGTCTAGATGACCCCACTCCCAACAGTGCTTAGGATAGCACAAGGGTTACAAGTGTCCACCTCGGCCATGCAAATCGCGTTTGGTGTGAAGCTTAACCATAACTCGTAAACCTAAACTTAACTCTTCCTCTGGGTTTTTTTGGCAAAGAAAAAACGTCAGCACCGGCCGCAAGAACCGGCATGTAGATCAATTCTATGCATGTATTTGAAAATGATGTGTGAATAGTCGCTTTCTTTCTGGCATTTTATTTTATTTGCTGTGCAAGTAAACTGAACAATCTGCATGTGCTAGCATCAAATCAATACTGAGCCACAGCCAGTGATGCTGGCTGGTGCAATGTAGCCTAAATTATGATGTCATTCAAAGCATTCTTCAACGTTCTTTTTGGTTTGTAATTTTCGTAAACAGCAGGGACTGGTACAGACATTTATTTATGTTCAAATATGTCACTTTTTTATTGTTTCTTCATCACTAGAGAGAAACGTTTGAGAATAGAGACTGTCAGTGTCAGTGCCGTTTTTGTCCCCCCCCCTCTTGTGTAAAGGTAGCTACTTACCGGTAGCTACGTTCCTATTATGTTTGCATCCTGTAATGGACGGCTACGGTGGCCATTTCGGTCCTGAGCAAACCTGAGCTCAGTCCGATTGGAAACAAACCAAGACCGCCTCGAAAGATGAGTCTGAGAGAGGTTCCTGGTTCCGGACCAGAGTCAAAAAAATTTGCTCTGGATTTTCAAAACTGTTTTTATAGCAGTATGGTCTTTATATGTTTTTTTGTTTTTAGTTTAGCCACTTTTATATGATCAAAAATGCTCTGTTTGAGTGGTTGAGGTTCAACATGAAATAAAGTCACTGAAATGCACTGCAAAAAAAGCAGAAACTAAAACCGCCATAAAGCAGCCAGAACACTGCAGGTACTGTTTCAACTTTAAACGATTTTTTTTTCTGGTTTTTTTTACAAACCTGTGAGGATCAGTTTTAAAGGAAATGACTCACTGGAAAAGCTGGAGTTATGTTACTGGAAAAAAAAGAAATCTGTTCTCTCAAATGTGAACATGGTCAGCCCTGAAATGTTGATTTCTTACTTTTTCTACAAAGCAAGACTGAGTTACAGGTGTTGTTTAGTGTCTGTCTGAAGAGGCTCACAGCTGTTCTAACTTGTGTCGTTAGGTTTTTCTCTGTAAATGTGAACCTTCTTTAAGTTCTCTGCGTCAAATAACTACTTTTTTGATCGAAGACTCACCCCAGTGAAAACTGTGTTTTGAACATGTTCTTGTGGCATTCTGACGATTAAGCTCAAAAGTAAGCTTAAAAATGCTTATTTGCATTTTTGAGTATTTTTTTATTCAAATCCCTGTGAATCAGGAGCAGACCAAAAAAATGCAGTTGGAAAACAAGATAGCAGTTGTGACATAGTAAATACAGTGGGCGGGGCCACAAGATCCCTGCTCTGCTGCATTCTGATGCATAAAATTGCAGACAAACAGAATCCATGTACGTCATGATGTTCGGTTGGGGTTCTGAGGTCCTGTCTGCTAGTGGGAGAGCGCGTAAACAGATGGATGATGGGAAAGGCCTCCTCTGTGCATACACTCAAATCATGCTCAGATCTGGACCCATACGCTGCGTCTCGCAGAACCAGACCCGGGCCTGGATCCGAACTTGAAGCTAAACTAACATGGTGGGCGCCTCTATTTTAAATGGTGCAGCTCTTGTTATCGTTGCAACCAACACATTCTTTCTCCCAACTTGTCATATATGGAGGTATTTTCAGGGCCCCCTCCGCATCACTTTGATGTTTTGGGTGTCCCCAACTCGTTGTTTTTCAACGTGCTGCCTGTTCCATTTAAATCAGTGGTCCTAAATTCACTGGCTGCAAACCAGTACCGGTCCGAGGGCCGCTTGGTTCCGGACAGGAAAAAAATGCATTTGCTGACTTTGACGCCTTCTGCTTTATTATTTTCTGAGGGAAGTTTTATTTTGGCATTCTACAGAATTCTGTTCACCACATCTCCCTGTCTCGCCACGTCATGTGACAAAGAGGGACTACTCGCCCGGAGCGCTAGCTAAGTTAAAAGCCTAAAGCTAAAAGTTAACAAAAAACAAACGAAAAGACGTGTTTGGAAAGTTTCTTTAGGGAGAAAAGAGTCAGAGAGGAAACTGAAGAAAAGTCTTCACCTTCAAAAGATCATAAGCTGGAGTCTTCCTCGAAGTATGGACTTATGGAGACATGTTGTTTCCATGTACCATGTTATATTTAGAAATGTCAGTTTTATGACGGTTTTATTTTGCTCTATTTATCCGTCACATCTTGAAGGTTGGACGTAGCTGAAGTTAGCATCCTGTTTAAACCAGCGGCAAATATTTGACAGAGAATAAAGTTTCAATCAAATAAATAGGCCAACCTGTTAAAGATGTTTTTTCTGAACCGAGTGAACTTGTAAAAGGGACATTTAGGGATTTTTCCTACTAAGGCTGAACTAAGCAGGAATTTTCCAGTTTTGAAATGCAATCCTGATAGAGTGAAAACGTCAAACATTTGTTCAAATGTCCATTCTTCCGGGTAGGTGTTTGATTCGTGGAAGAAGCTCATGAGGACGAGTGGATCCTCCTTCATCTTGTTTTCTTGGTGATGTCAGCCGGCAGTAGTGTTCCTCTTGTGTGTGTGTGTGTGTGTGTGTGTGGCGCACAGTTCCATGTGTTTTATGTTATGTGACATTACATATTGTCAAAACGTTTTAAATTGCACTGAAAACATATAAAGTGAGAGTTATATATTAATTACAGATATCCCACCAAACCTCGGCTACCTTAAAAATATGTTGCACAGAATATTTAGACATCATTTTTTTCCGGACCTTGACTGCAAGAAATGTTTTCTAACTGGACCTCTTTAAATTTTAGTTAAAGACCCAGTTCCAGAGAATGACAGAGGTTTTTTTTCTTTTTAGGTTTTGGCTAAAACCTGCATAGTCATAGATAAAAAGACAACTGGGAACGATTTCATAATAGATCAAAAGACAATCGGAGTAGGTCTTTAAGGCTTCTTTTGAATTTCTCGCCTTGCATCTGCGTTTTTGGTGCTTTGCCCAAGCAGTCTTTGCCTTTTTGGCCCTTTTACTGGCAAAGCATTGCTATAACTTCAACAACTGTATCTATTATTATGGAAATGTATTACGATTTCATTCACGTAAAGCACATTTTCTGATGTGGGAGCAATTTTTGTACCCTGGTTAACTCTTTAAAGTGTGGAATACAGTTCCTGCTTTTAAATATGCACAGTTTTTACATACGAGAATGAACCCCATGTTGTATTTATAGATGCACGAACCTCTTAACTTTCTAGGAACCACAAATGTCAAAATACCTATTCTTGAATTTTACCTCCTGCACCCCACATTTATCTTTTATCCATCTTCTTCTTTATTTCATGCGTCCAGTCTGAGGTAAATTCATTCTCTGCTGCCCATTTTCTCCTCCCACTCTCAGTCTCACCATCCTTCTTGGCTTTTGTCAAGGTCACTTCTCACCGCCTTTTTACTTTCGACATGTCTGCTTCTCATCCAACCCTTTGAACTGCACACTTTCATGCACATATATGAAATATCTGTAGCACTCATGCCGTACATTCGACCTCTAATTCACTGTATGAAACTTTCATGAGCCCTTTGTGTTTTGGTAACAACAGCATTTCCATGAAAGCACAAATGCAATATTATGGTGAAATGTTTACATCAGAATAAAACAACATTGTGGTGGTGTGGGGGAGGGAGGGGGGGTTAGAACTGCTGCTATACATCTAGGCAGGGAAAAAGCAAAGTGCTTTCCAGGTTTGGTTGTAATGCAGTGGTCAGTTCATCAAGATGGTCTTGGACTGATTGTTTTTACATTCCGTTTATCTTGATTGGCAGTTGGAGGTTAAGTCTACGAGATACATTCATCAAATTCTGTCCTATCTTCACAGAGGAGATAATAAGGCCGGCGGGAAGGAAAATCTGCTGTGGCTGTGTTAGAGTTTCTCTGTGGGAAAAATCTGTGATTGTAGCTCAGTGCTGGAAGAAGAGCATGTCTGCTGGTAATAAGATTCATCTTAGATGAGCCTTGATATTTACATGAATCTTGTTGCTATGCTACGACTGTTCAGTCTTTGTCCACTTTAAACTAATATTTCTTGTGGCACTCATTCAACAGTAACTCTGTGTTACAAAGTATACAGAAATGGTAAGGTTTCTATCTAGTTGTAAGTTTGAAATTAAATGATGTTTTACAAAAAACAAGAGGTTTGGGTCCAAACTCCAAATACAGAAAGCTTACTCTGCAATTAAAACTTGTTCAGCATGGGTGGATTTGAATTATTGATGTTGGAAAAGAAAAAAAAAAAGACGTATTTGCAGTTTAACTCTTTAACACCAGAGATGTTGCCAGAGACACCTAAATAACACACACTCTTTAACTTACTGTACATCTTAGACTGTTGACGCCATCAACATGAATCAGCTGATTCTGCCTTTTCAGATTGGCTTTGTGTCAATACACATAACACAACTGAAAACTCTGCTGCATGTCTCTACGACAGTCAGACGATTTATGCTGATTCATTTCTTCAAGCTGCATTTATCATCAGCCATTGTGGTTGTGATGGTCACTTTTCGAACCTTTGGGCCCGGCTTTTGTGTGCTGGCACCTGTTTATCTTTCTTTGCAGGAGCTGTCGCTGCTCAGATCTGCTGTGAACTGGTGAGGATCAGCTGATTGAGGCCAGGGGATGGAATCAGCTAAGCCTCCTTTCTACTGAGCAGTCCGGTCCGGTCTGTTCCGGTTTAGAATGGTCCATCCAGGCAATTCAGCTGAGCGTCCCCACTCAAAGGTGGACCGTCAGGGCGCAAGCGGGGGGAAGCTAACAACAACAACAATGGAAGTCATCCAGCAGCTCATTCTTTCTGCTGGGCATTTGGTTCTTCATGGATACAAAGCATTTAATGTTGTTTGAGAGAAGATTGCGGGCGGCAAAGGGGAATACAGCCGCTTTCTTGGAGCTTTCTTTTGTCCTGATGACCTTCAGCCAATCAACAGGTTTCAACAGTAGTTTAGCCCCAACCAGTCTGCTCCATTTTTCTATGGATCTTTAATGGTCCAGAAATGGTATGATTTGGTCAAGCTTAATCGGTCCATTTTTTTAATACAAATGCTCAAAATACTAGACTGGACGATACCACTTAGGCACAGAGAACTTTTAACCCTTGTGCTATCCTAGGCACTTTACCGTTGGGAGTTGGGTCATCTAGACCAGTGTTTTTCAACCAGTGTGCCGCGGCACACTAGTGTGCCGTGGGAAATTGCCCTCATTAACTGATCTAGAAACATTTTCCATCTCCAGGAAATCAGCTCTTTGTTCATCCAAACAGGCCCTGATAAAACACTGAGTAGTTAGGAATATGAAAGATCATAAAATACTTTTTTCTTTGTGTTTATTTGTTTCTATTAAAGACATTTTGATAAGAATGACGGTACCGCCGCGATTTAGCTGCAGCTATAACTAATGGGGAAAAGTCCCGCCCCTTTAACTGTCTCCACCAATCATTCTTGAAGGCTTAATCACATGTCATCAGTCTGACCAATCAGAAGTGGTTAAAGTCTTCACTTCCTTGTTTAGATTTAGCTCAAAGAGTCTCTCAGTTCTAACAGAAATACCAGCTAAAGCTCGTCTTTAGTGGTGTAGCTTTCCACAGAATCCGGTGTCAGACCGTGGAACAAGAGAACAAAACCATGAAGCTCAGAGAAGCTGGTCTTTCTGCGGTCGGCGGATTTACGGCACTACATCTCCCATGATGCGTTGGGTTCAAATGACTGTCTTAGCGCACAATGAGCCTCTCCTCTTAACGTCTTTAGACAACGAACACACATCATACAATTTTTGAATCTTTTAACTTAACTTTTAATACATCTTTTAGAAAAAAACAACTGCAGCTTCCAGCTTTTTCTGCCACAATTATCACAAAAATGCACGTGAGATTGCAGAGGGGCTGTAGATCAATACAGACTATCAGCTTTTCCTTTTTTATTTTTTTTTGGATGCTGGTGTGCCGCGGGATTTTTGTCAAGGTTAAAGTGTGCCGTGGCTCAAGAAAGGTTGAAAAACACTGATCTAGACCCACTAGACAGAGCTCTGAACGTTTTTCTTCAATGATTTGTGATCTTCACTGGTTCAATGGATTACATGAAAATTTTCCACCTTTATCCACCTTTGTTGTGGTAGGGAGAACCCATCAAAGTAAGGGTGGGGTCATCTAAGATAGCACAAGGGTTAAAGGCCTAGTGGCAGAGAGCAGTGTGTAAATTCTATGAATCCCAAATCTTAGTTCGAGTGGCAAGCATTTAAGTGGAACTTTGAGTTTTGTAGTTGTTGTAAATAGTTGTAAATTAAACGTTTTTTGGAACTTGTCCATTGTTGTCTTCCGTTCCTCCCTGCGTCCCCTCTGTGTAGTGTTTTCCTTTGTTCTTTCTTGTGACGGCCTGCTCTGAGCAATGGTTGGTCGGACCGCGTCTACCTCCTCAGGTCGGTGCAGTTTGTGTGGGATAACCTGCAGGTTATTTCTTTTGTGCCACCCTCAATCTTCATGTTTTTTTTTTCACTACATCCTTAAATGAAAAGAGGAGTTTTCACCAGACCTAGTTTTGGTTCTTCCATCGGATGCTTGTTTGTTGTTTTGCCTTTTTCATTCTAGGGCAGAATCCTGCGTGGAGATTTATTCTCTGTTGGGGGTAAGTGTGCAGCATTGACGCTGCCTTAAAGTTGCCTCGAGCCTCAGCAGACAGGCAGGTTAGGAGAAAGTCAGGCAGGAATCGAGTTGGTTTGTGTTCATCATTAAGACCAGGAGGGTGTTGATGTCTACTTTTAAGGTTTTACTGATCAACACTTTGCTCATTAATTTTGACATACTATGCACTGTAGTGAGAGAATTCATTTCTCACTATATTTTATGCAGTTTGCAAGTATAGCATACATATTGTAGGAAATATGTCAACCAACTGCAAAAATACAGGTGATTTACTGGCTGGCAAAGTGTTGAAATAACTAAAGTAATCTAGGAGGAGGTGTTACATAATGGAGTGTTATGAGGTGTGAATGTTGTGACAGACTGAGGTGGGAGGCCTAAATAGACAGAAGACAGCTTCAAGTGAAGGAAGACTAGACGTGTGAAGGAGCAAATCAAGAGAGGAAAGCGAGAAGAAGTGTGCCTTTAAATCTGTTTAAGATACATGCAGAGACACAGAGTAGAACAGTGTGATGTAAAACCAAATGAATAGATTCTACGATTGTGTCCTTTGCTGTGAATCAGAAGCCTAAAGAGTCATTCATCTAGAACCAAAAGAACCGGCATGTAGATCAATTCTATGCAAACACATTCAGACTGCAATTATGTTATGATTGCAAGGTTACTAAGCTACAAGGTCAACACTCGTCTTATGTAGTAGATGAACAAAAAGCCCTCCAAGACCGAGCTGTGTCTACGCACACACGAACCCAATGTAATTAACTGGATGTAGTCAAAGAATTTAAAGCCCAACAAAATCAAGCTACATCTCTCCTCAAAGCAACTTTACTTTTAGTTTGATCTACAGCAGGTTGATGTCTAAAAAAACAAAAACGAAGAAAATAAACTGACAAAGTTCAAATGTTGTTTGCAGAAAGACCATGTTCACATCAGTACAGTCAGTAACTGCCACTAATGTCTATAGATGACGTTGTCACGATTTTTTGTGTTTATAGTAAACATTGCTATAAGTAATTGTTAAATGGAAGGAGCGTTTTTTTTTTACTGAATTAATGTACCTCCATCACAGGACATGCAGCTGCTGTCTCTGATTATTGTATTTTATGATCTGAATTCAAATACTTTTGTTGTTTTATTCATTTCTTTAAACAAATCAAACTACATGGGTTATGACAAGTAACCCCACTCTTTCTTTCCATATGTCATTCAATTCATTATATATAAATAAAAAAAATTCCCCTCTCACCCTTCCGCGGGTGGTTTCTCCTCCAAGCTCGGGTCCTCTACCAGAGGCCTGGGAGCTTGAGGGTCCTGCAGTATCTTAGCTGTTCCTAGCACTGCGCTTTTCTGGACTGAGAGGTCTGAGGTCTTTCCAGGTATCTGTTGTAGCCACTCCTCAAGCTTGGGGGTTACTGCCCCGAGTGCTCCAATTACCACAGGCACCACTGTCACCTTCACTTTCCAGGCTTTCTCCAGTTCTTCTCTGAGTCCCTGGTATTTCTCCAGTTTCTCATGTTCCTTCTTCCTGATGTTCCCATCACTTGGCACTGCCACATCCACCACAACGGCTTTCCTCTGTTCTTTATCCACCACTACGATGTCTGGTTGGTTCTCCATTACCATCCTATCAGTCTGGATCTGGAAGTCCCACAGGATCTTTGCCCTCTCATTCTCTACCACCTTCGGAGGTGTTTCCCATTTTGACCTTGGGGTTTATGTTTGTATATATAATAGATACAATTGATGCACCTCAATTATTTAGGGTGACTCTTTGGAATGACCACTTTTCTAAGCAGTGGATGCGTTTGCATCTTCAGCGACAATTCTGTCTGATAATGTATACATGTCTCTGCAGCCTGTCATCTAGAGTGGTTTAAAGTCCGTTCACATGTATCCTCACATGACCCTCAGTCTAAAATATTTCCTGAATTTAGGTTTAGATACTTGTAATAAACCCTGATGAGATGTTGCCTATGTAAATAAAAAAAAGCATCTCAAACATCTGACACCTCTCTCATTATCCAAAGGCTTTTATCTCTCTCCACTCTCGGCTTTCTTCATAAAAGCACCCTTTTTATCTGGTGATTTGCTCAAAGCATTGTCTTGAGGGATGACGTTTAAGTCTTGAGTCGGTCCTTCCTCCTTCCTGTGCAGGAAGTTGTTACAATTTTTCTTTAAATGCACTCATTACACAATCAAAATTCTTGTCTCCTGCTGTGTTAATAAGGTTGGAGTATAATGCAGATTCAGAGACTCCAGCATACGATATGTGTTTTCCGCCTTTTGCACTGACTCTGATCCTTTCACACTGGATTCTGCAACCACTTATCAAAAAGGCCATCTTTGGTTGTCTCTTTTTCCACTAAACTGGGGCCAGTTTTCTATGATGATTTGCTGCTCCAAAAAAGACTTACATTGACTTAGTTCCACTTTGATTATTTGTCTGTGTTTTGCATGACCTGCTGATTTTGACAGCAGACCAGAGCTGAAGGTTGGTCTGAAGGCTCAGTGGCATTTTTATTCCCCATCACATGCTGGGGGCTGCGTCCTCCTTTTACACGTTTTCTCTTTAGAACATCCTGTAAACTTTGTTTACACCGAATACTGTTCATGCAGCACAGGCATATGCCAGATGAACAAACCACTGTCCACACAAAAAGCCAAGGTGCTCTTTTTTTTGTGTCATTTATGGAAAGATGTGAGAAACATGCATCCATTGAGAACACTATGGCAGGGAGGAAACCTACAATACAGAACCATGGAAGCCAGGCAACAACAAAAAGATGTCCTCTTTTATAGGTGGTTGGCTCCACCCCTTAAGTTGGTTCATTATAAGCCCACAGGACTGCCAGGCTTTAATTTGGTGAAGTATCTATACATTTTGGTGACTGATTTTTGTATTTATTTTTTTCTTCATGTATTATTAGTAGAATTTTAATAATATACTTACGCTATTATTACAAAATTGTTTAGTATTATTACTGTTATTATTATTCTTATTATTTTCTATTATTAGTAGTAGTAGTGGTAGTATTAATATCATATAATTTCTTTAAAAAATAATAAATACAATTTATTATATATGATTTATGTATATATAATTGTGTATATAATGTATAATGTATATATAAATGTGTATCATTATGTATCTATAATTTGTATTTTATTTTTCATTATTATTTATAATATATTCAATTGTATACTTCCACAGCACCCTGATGTTGTGCAGCTCTGTGTCGTTGGAACCTGCTAGTTCTTTCTCTGATTGCAGAAAGTTCCTCCGAACCCAACTGACTGGTTTGGAGCAGGAACCTCTTCTTGAGCAGCTCTGGCTGGAGTCCAGAGAGGGCACCTCAAAGCAGCATTTTGTGGTTGTTGTGCAGACTTTGAGGTTTTGGCTTTTAGAACTGCATTTTCTGCTGCGGCATATTTGACCTCCAGGTGTTTTTTGTTTTTTTCCCCTGTGCTTTGTCAATTCCCCAATGTTTCTCTGCAGTTGTATATATTCTGTGGCCAGTCCTTGTAATTGTTGTTTTATGATTTCCAGATTTGTGTGGTCCTCCAAAAGCGGTTTGTTTAGTTCTTGGACTTTGCTGATGTGCTCTATGGTTTGGTTGTATTTTCCTGTCATTGGCCAGACGTCCTCACATTGCTGAGACCGAACCCTGATCTGTTGCTTCAGTGTTTTGTATTTACTCTCCACAGCCGTATTCTCACCTTGCAGAGGGGAATACTGGAGCATCACCTCAGAGTCTTTCTCACACATTTTCTCCAGCTCTATCAGCTTAAGGGGCATTTTGTTTCTGCAGAGGCTGGAACAAATCAGATTCTTCTTTGTACTTTTGTTCTAGCTCATCTGCAGAATCACCAAAGTTTTGGCAAATGTGTGCCTTTTCCTTGTGTAGCTTGACTTTTACAGTTGATAACTCAGAGGTGAGGACTCTGTTTTGTTCGGAGACAGTTTGTTGTTCGACCTGTGTTGCAGTAAATTTTCCCCTCAAATCTGTGATATTTTTGAGGTTCTCCTGAATGTGTTTGACTTCTTTGGTAAAATCTTCATTTTGTTGTTCCAAATTGACAGCGTGAGATTTGGCTTGAAGGTGTTCTTGTTCCAGTTGGTGGAGTTGTTCCTGCTCCTTTTTCAGACTGTCCCGTTTTTTCAGGAGTTCAGCGTTGTTGTGTCTCAGTCCATTGAGGTTGGTGGTAATGTCCTGGTATACTGCTGAACCCAAGGTTTTGACTCCTGTCACTGCATCGTGAGCTTGAGAATGTCAGTGTCAACGCTAGAGTTCTCCTCCTGCAGAGACTTGGTTTGGATGAGGATGGAGGCATATTGTTGTTTTGCTGCTGCCTCCTCCTCACAATGTCTTTGGAGGTCTTTTAGCTGGTTCTGGAGGACAGTGTTTTTGTCCCGCAGTGTTTGGAGGCAATCCTTCTCTTCTTTGAGCTGAAGTTCCAGAGGTTCAAGGGCCACTATGGTGGTTTGGAGCCTGTGAACCTCTTTCTGTAGATCCCTGTTCTCCTGATTGAGAGCTTTGACGATGAGCTTGCCTTGGGTGAACTCGTTGGATAACTCTTCAGGATCCTGAACTATCATCTGGAGTTCCTGAAGAGTTTCCTTGAGGGTGGTGTTGGTCTCAGTCAGGAGATGGACTTTTTGCTGTGGGTTCTTGCGGCAGTCCTCCAGGGGTTTTTGTTCCTGGATTTTCATTCTGACAAGTTGCAAGTCCTTTTCCAGCTTCTTGATGAGTTTGGCAGCAGATTTTTTTGCTTGGGAGAGTCCAGTGAAGGTTTCTCTCAAATGCTTCTCACCTTCCAGCTCAGCGTGAGTGTCCCACTGTCACTCGTCCAGCCCCAACATCTATCACCAAAAGCAACCAAAGCCCCATGAGGAACTACAGAAAAAAGTACCTTTTCTTTGAGGGCCTTCAGGACAACATGCTTGCTGTCCAGTGCCACAGAGCAATTAAAGGCCACCAGACAAGAACTAACTGGCTCCAGGTTGGGGCACTGGTAACTCTTATTGGGGGGAGGAAGTGGATCTATTAATGAAAAGGTTTTTGTTTGAATCGCCCTTAGTCTGGCCCGTCTCCCAGGATCAGTTTGAGATGGAACACCACCCGGCTCCTGGGATCATTTAGGCACGCAAACCCCTCCTTCAGGATAAGATGGCAATTAGAGGCTTTTTTAAAGGCTGCATGTCTCCTCTTCAGAATCCAAAGGAATTATATTAATTGTGTAAACGGTTGAAGAGTTACGGTAGTTGATAGGCTGCAGTGTTAAAGGGTTAACCATTGCAGAAGGCTCTTTGTCATGTCATCTTTGTCTCTTTATAAACAGGAACTATTCAGAAAGTCCCACCTTCATCCCAGTAGAAGGTCCAGCTCGTCTTCATTTGTTACCACCTTCTGAGCAGTATAAAGGAGCTAACAGCAGACGTTACACTGAAGACCCACTGAGAGGAAATTTTAGGCTCCAATCTGTAACCACCTTATCCCTTGTCCTATCTTGTGGGGTCCAGATGACCCCACCCTTACATTGATGTGTTGTCCCCACCAGGACAAAGGTGGATAAAGGTGGAGAGGATTTCATGTAATCCATGGACACCAGTGAAGATCACAAATCATTGAAGAAAAAAGGTTCAGAGCTCTGTCTAGTGGGTCTAGATGACCCCACTCCCAATGTTATGGTGCTTCCAAGCCACGTTACCGTTGGGAGTGGACCCCACAAGTGGGAGTGGTCCCCTCAAGATAGCACAACGGTTAAAGTGAGGGAACAATGGGAAGTTTCTGCATGTAAACACACATCAGTGGGTCTGGATTCAGGTAAATGCTTTCATAAGTTATGTAGGGAAGTACTATTTACTTTTTAGCATGTTCTACCATGAGTCAGTTTGACATTTTTACAAAACAAGGCGCACCGTCAATGAAGGATCTAGATATGTATACTTGTGTCATACATAAGGTATATCAAACTATAAGGAGCATTAGGCAAGACAAAATAGTCAGAGATACGTCCATCAAGCATCTGACTTTATTTACTGTATCCCCAGTGATTGTAAAACTTCTTTAAAACACCCTACATGTTAGCCACATTCGCCGCATTAGCATGTTCACATACCCCTAACTCCCAACCTTGTGATTAACACTAAAAATATAAATAAATAGGTAAAAAACTGTCCGACATTGCAGTTAGCTGTGTTAGTGTATTCACAAAAACCCAACCATGTTTGCAGCAAAATTAGTCCATCTAAAGGCTGCTCTGGATTATAAGGCGCAGCTGTTGTTTTATGAAAAGAAATAATGCTTTAGTGCAACTAAAGCTATGTACTTGCTGGGCATTTGATGCACATTCAGGAACATGCTAAGCCTGGGGTCTTAAACGTGTACGGTGCTCCTACTAGACTGTAGCTAACCGATACTAGCCCAGGTACTCGCAGTTGGAAAAGGCTTAGTGTGAAATGTCGCAGCTATGTACAAATATCATAAATCTTGTTCCAGACTTTTTCTTTCACAGCTCTAATTACAGGAATAAATACAGGAAATACTTGGTGTCATAGAATTCCGGCCGTGCTCAAACTTTATAAATTTCTCCTTCGTAATTACTCTTCAAACATTTGGCATTTCCGTGTGGTGAAAAGGACAATATCCATGAGCCACTACAAATCCGAGTCCCTGATTGGTCAAAGTTTAACTCGTTTTAATTTTTAACGCATGTTCCATGGTCGAGTGTTTTGTATGTAGAGTCCAAAAACAGACTTAAAACCTTGTGTAGGAACGTTTGAAAACAAGAGTTTTGAACACAGGAGTACGAAACGTGCACATGTGCGCATTTACATTGACCTTCTATTGAAAGTAGTCACTTAAACCGGTTTGTGTTAATGGTCCCCAGAACCAAAGGCATGTTTTGGGGGGACCGTGCGTTGGCTTTGTTGGTTCCTAAGCTGTGGAATCGTTTCCCTCAGCATTTAAGAGAGTTTAAAAAAGAGAACTGTTCCTCCATTTCAGTGCTTCAGCATCAACCTAGTCGTGTCATTATGCTGGTTTTAATCTCCGTTTTAAAATGTTTTATGCTTTTTATTATTCTTTTATGTTTTATGACTCAACAAAGTTTTAATTTGGTTTTATGGTTTTTATTCTTTTATGTTTTATGATTGTACAATGTTTTGTTCTCACTGTGTACAGCACTTTGGGCTGGTGGTGGAAGGTGCTTTATACATAAATAAATGATGATAATGATGGTTGAACCTGGGTTGGCGAGGCTAGTGTGAACAGAGCGGAAAACATAGTAAATGTCTAAGACGAAATTTACAGTGTTTTTTTATTTTTAGATTTTTTTTTACAAAAAGTTGTTTTGTCACACAATTATTAGGCTTCACTTTGGTTCTAGCACCAAAACTTTTGAATTTTAACATTTCAACTTGTCAAAATGAATCTGTTAACATCCAATGAGATACATCTCGATTTCTCTTAAGGAGGTGGGTAATGGAGTGCTCCTTCAGAATTCAAAATATGTCTCTCAATGTGCAAAAACCAGATAATCTGAAGGTCTGATGTTGCAACCAGGTCATCTGCAGATTCACCAGCATGCAATAAACCCCACACATAACATTCACAAAGCACCCATACATCCTCAAGAAGCAGTTGTCTGCTTCTGAAGTAACTTGAGTACATGCAGGCAGAGATAGCGAGCCACACAGACAGGCTCGCTTTGCAAAACACCTATGGGGCCGATGAGATCTCACCCGGCATGTAATCAGAGAATTTCTACCAGAGGAATATTCACTTTTCTATCAGTCTGTTGCTCCAAGCCTCACTTATCACTGTTCCCTTCTCATGCCTGCCTCCTCTGCCTCAGTTCTCTTAGAAGCAGATGTTGCCACTTACTAAAGTAAACATCAGCAGATGGAAATGGACTTATTCTGTGTGTTTGTGGTGTGTGTACTGCACGTCTCATTCTGCTGTGTGTTTGAGACTTTTTTTTTTGTTCACAACCACAGATCTTTCTCTTCTTGCTTTTCGCTCTAAGAGCAAAGATCTCTTTGTCCCACACACACACACACACACACTGACACACAAGCGCTCACACTTTAATGGACCAAAAGGCTCCCAAGTGTCCGCTGGGGGAAAAAGCCAATTGTCCCGCTGTGGCATTGCTGCTGTATGAAAAATGTATGACAGGATATGACACAAAGCGGGATGGATTTCTATACCAATGTAAATAAACCATTTCGTCTTAAAAGCACTCAATACGTCTTATTTCTTTATATCTGTACTTGGTTTCTGACCCTGCCTCCTTTAGCTATCTAATTTTATGAATGCTGCTCTGATTATTCTTCCCTTCCACAACCCAGAATGCTAGCATCCCGTCTGAAATATCATCAATATTTAATTAAGCAATTATCTTTTTAGGACACAACGGAGATAAGGCAGGGAAAGAGGCTTATAATTTGGCGTCGGTTCATGGATAATCCTCTTGTCAAAATGGCCACCTCTGGAGCAGTGTGACTGCCCACCCACCTAAAATCCCACAGATACATAAAGCGGGGACTGTGATGGTGCCAGGATTGTTTTGTTGACTTTAGTTTTTCCTGGCTGGGCTGCTGTTCTTACCGACCTCCTTTGACGATCACCCCGCTGGTCTGCGATGGTTACAGCAGGAGGTGCAGTCACCAAACAGCAGTGCATACAGCCAGAAAACAAAAGAGAAACACCTCCTGTTTACCGAAAGACCTTTTTTTTATGTAACACTTACATGTTTCATAAGTAAAGAAAAAAATAGCTTTGATTCTTTATGCCTGCTAGCTAAAACTGTTTGCTGTGTGCAATTTATAGACGGCAGCCATTTATTTTGACATTATTTTTTGTATTTGTTCTTTCTATAAACCACAAAAACAAAACATGGTCACTGCAGTTCTATTTTAAACATTCCTTTTTGGAAGCAGAACTGCTATCTTCCTTTCTCTCCACCGTTTATGGGTGCACACAACATTTTCCAAGGACTTTGTGGTATCCAGCAGATTTTATGGCTTCACCCTTTATGTAAAGTAGTGCAGGTTCTGAACTTGAATCATAAACTCTGACCTTAACTGAGTCAAGTGCAGTTCTTTCTATGCTTTTTTTAATGATGTCTTGGCTAAGTCTTTGAGACATTTTGTTCAGTCTAAAGCTCCGTTCACACTACTCTCACTAACACATGTTCAAGCGCCGACTTCCAATGAACATTCAATGTAAACGAGCATTTTGAGCTTACGTATTAAAACTCTTGGATTTATGCGTAACTACGCAACTTTTAAAGTCCGTTTTTGGGCTCCACGTATAAAACGCGCATCCATCAAATGCGTGTTTTATAAACCACGGTGAACTTTGGCCAGCCAGGTTGTCGGGATCCCTGCCTCTGTTTCTGTGTGTCTCTCTTGCTCCCCCCTCTTCTCAGTTGGAGACACTTCCCTCCTCAGGACAACTGCCTGTCTGCCAGTCTGTCTCCCCAGCTCCAAGCTCTCAGCCCCGCTTTGAAGGTCTCAGCCCCGCTCCAAGCTATCTGGCCAGCTGCCAAGCTCTTAACCCTTGTGCTATCCTATGAGGTCAAGATGACCACTGATGTGTTCTCCCTACCATGACAAAGGTGGATGAAGGTGGAGAGGATTTCATGTAATCCATGGATCACAAACCATTGAAGAACAAAGGTTCAGAGCTCTGTCTAGTGGGTCTAGATGACCCCACTCCCAATGTCAAAGTGCCTAGGATAGAACAAGGGTTAAGAATAAATAAATTGTCATTAACCAGTCTGGTCTCTGCTTTTGTTGACCCATCCAGCCTGCTCTTTACAACATAGGGATTCAGATTTGGTAGTCATGTATAAATGCCGTCCCTTTTAATTCATTGAAGTGTCAACAGTTTGAACTTTGATCATGGAGGAGAAATTAATTATTTGCAGTTTGTGCCCAAACAATATATAATATATATGAAACCAAATACTTCATATGTTGGATCAGAGTGGTCTGCCCTGCGACAGACTGGCGACCGGTCCAGGGTGCCCCCTGTCAGGATTCGGTGTGGACACGAATGCAGGACGCAGGATTTCCTAACGAAAGCTCGAATTTAATTTTCAAGTTGCTCTGAAGACAAAGATGCTAGTAGCTCTAGGAACAGCACGAAACAATCTGACAACAAGTGCAGGGGAGACGCAGACTAGAAACATGAGGATAGATGAAACAATTACAAACAGGTGCACACATCAGGGAGGCCAGGTGAACACACTGAGGGAAAGGTGACACCAGAGGGAAGGTCAAGACAACTCACACCCCCTGCCTTCGCCCACAAGTGGCAGATATAGGCTCCAGCATCCCCGTGACTCCGAAAGGGAATAAACGGAAGATAATGAATGAATGAATGAATGGAACAGAGTAGTGAAAGAAAAAGCGTGGAGCAATATTCACGAGATTTGTATCGCTGTGACATTTCTCATCTAGCCTCTTCCAACTGTAGGTGGAGAAATGCCCTAGTAAACCGTAGAAAAAGAAGAAGAAGCCCCTCTCTCAATGTCAAGTGTGTGAACACACAATCACATGAGCTAAGCACACATTCAAGAATGTGCTTTTAGTGCATTCTTGAATGTGCAAGGATCTGGACCTTTCTAAGCATTCTGCATTTGTGGGAAATGCATTTCAGTCTCATTTTTGATCCAACACATCCAGTAATAATCAGTGGTGGATACGGAATGATACTAGTTTCTTGAAATGTGAATCATAATAACTTCTTAACAAATACAGAGGCTACGGTGTCTGTCGAAAGGGCCAAGGAGATGTATGCTTTAATATTTTTTGTCAAAACTTGAAATAACTGAAGCTCCAGAGTCTAAATATGTTCTGGATCAAGACCTGCATGTGTTGTGGTGTAAACACTTAGAAAAAAGATTAAAGTCTAAAGTCCAGACGTTCTCCCCCGTCCTTTTTGCCACATTCCAAGCATTTGGGATTTTTGTTGTAATATCCGAAGGTACTGAGATGTTTCATAACTTCAAAGTATCCTTGAGCCCCTTTAATTTTTAACACAGAGGTCATTCCATTCTTTCTCGGAGGAAAAACTCACTTTTCTCAAGGGCACGAGGCCTTCTAATAAACTTTCAGCAGCTCAAATAGACCTATTAAACCTACTGTGAATTTAATATCAGGACACTATTAGAGGCATCCGGGGCAAACCACTAATGTTCGTCTTCCAGCGACTAAGGTTGAGGCTGAAGTCAGAGGCAGCACCTTGTTAGTTTCACTGTTGGGTGGGAGGCCCAGAGCTGTGTTAATCCACACTCAGAGGTAACTGCAAAACTTCTCCTGCTGATAGACCTACAACACGAAGCACATAGTTCATCCCACATGCTTCTATGTAGCATTTATTTCCTGTTAAATTGATTAGGAAATGTGAAACTAGTAGAAATCCAGACGAGTTCTACCTGAGACTTTTGCAAAGCTTCCTTTGTCTTCAGAGGCTGCATGGGTCAACACTTTCTAAGGCAGCTCTTGTGTTTTACTGCATTAAAAGCCTTTAAAGTCTGCATGGCTGGGGAAGCTCTTGTACAGCGAAATCCCCATTAAGACAACTATTATATCTGTGTTGTTGTTGGAGGTGATAAATCAGCAGCTCTGAATAATTTAAAGGCAAGAAAGAGGAGTGCTCTAAGAGATTTAAAAGTGCTGCACTGAGGATGGAAAGCTCTGCCTCTTCCTGGCCATGCCTCAACCGTCTCCTCAATCACCCCCACCCTCAACCACCATCAGCCTCCATCTCCACCCTATAGTTCTCTCTTTAGTTGGAAGGGTATTGAGGATTTGTATGGTCAAAAACTGTATGTGTGGACTTTTAAATTACCCGAAGCAAGAGGTTATCAAGTCAAACGTTGATTTGGCATGTATCAAAGTTAAGACCGTTATCTTAATGAAGTCCCCACAAGGCTTAAACGAAGGGAGTTTATCTATTGATGGAATTTCTTTGATAAGGATTATCAATAGCTGGATAAAGAAGAAGAGAAAGTCTGCTTTGACCTTAATTTTTGTGGCTGATCCCCCCCCCCCCCCCATTCCCACACAGCAGAGTTTTTCTTTCTGCTAGTTTTCCGCCAACACCTTGTGTTTCTAAAAGGTCAGCTTTTCAAGATGTGAAGCAGGTCTCCAAGAGGCCGACCGTTACCTGCTGGTTACTCTCTCTGCAACAGAGGAAGGGATTTTTCCATAAATGAAGTCTATTCAAATCCTAATACATTTTAAGAAATGAACATCTTCACTCATTAACTTACGTACCACTTGACAAACAATAGACTAAAGTATTTTGTAGGTATGCTTAGTCTTAGTATTATTACTTTTAGAGTCTGGTGTTACTACTAATGATTAGTCTAAAACATAAACCTTAAAATGTTGTCTCATTTTTACCCGACTTAACTTTTCAGAAATTAAGAATTTCTGAGGGAAGAAGCAAACTCAGAGTTTGGTGAAGTTCACCTATGGGTCCGTCCACCTGTCAATTGGTAGCACAAACCCTAATAATGCACAAATTTAGGAGCCAATATAATGCTTTTCTTAAACCTTTCAGGGTAAACTATATCCATATATAAAAATATATGACCTCTGGCACACTAAAGAACAATTTTAAAAAATCAAATGATGAATAGATGCGTTATTCTTTGTTCATTTTCTTGCCTGGCGATCTGTGAGGTGCCGCCTTTCACTTTGCATGTGTGCCGCCCATTTCATGACATTAAGAGTCTCAGCCTCAGCGGCGTGTTTGCGTTTGTCCCACGAACACAACATCCGAACATTTGCAAAGATGGACGTGCATATAGTGGATGATAAAGGAACGCGTTTCTTCAGAGCTCCACGGAGAAAGTGTGTGTTTGTTAGCCTGGAGGGGGTGCTGGTGCTTCCTGGAGGGGGCTGTTCCTCACTTTGTGATGTCACAATGTGAAGACCCACTAGTTTTTTATGGATTGGGAGGGGTTAGTGCTCAGAGCACAGGTTTTTAGAGCAATGCTCCGAGATGCATGACTAGAGCAAAATGCTGCTTTGGCGTTTCTTTGTGTGATGAATTAACATTCATTACAAGCTCAAAAGGTTTAATTTGATATAGGCCCTTTCAAGGTCTATTAAAATAATGTCTTGATTTGAAAACATGAAATTAGCACCGAAGATGCCACAAATAGAGTATAAATAAAAAAACAACAACAACAACTTTTGACACCAGTAATCTGGAGAACCCCCCCTACACTGTTCAGATCCCAGGTATTTACTCTGAGTCACACTGGTTGACTAAAGATGTCCTGGCCGTTCTACGCTGAATAATCACAATTTAAAAAACAAACAAACACTGGGAACACTTTTACCACAGATTCAAAGATGAACAGGGTGGGACTTTAAAAGGAGCAAGAAATTAAAAAAAACTAAAGTGTTTTGCTCAGGACCCCACATGGTCTATGCCTTAAGATTTTTAATGTTTAAAGCGAATAATGTTACAAAGCAGAATGGAAATGTTTCTGGAAGACCTTCTCCCAGCCACCTGCTATGACACAAACTCTGCTTTGTGATAGATTCTTAGTTTATGTGAAAACAACATCACCTGATCACAACCGCTGCAAATCTACATGCGAAAACAGGATACAGCGTGGTGATATCTGCAGCCTTAGTTGTGCTCGGCTCTCAAATGCATCTGCGTAATGAAGCAGAAACTTTAATATGGGCTTTGCCAGGCAGAGATTGGACTCTCTTTCTCTCCCTCTGCTGTCTCTCCCACTCATGCATACTCGCACACACCATTTAATTTGAATCCCACCCAGGTTGAGTGGTCAAGGCAAAGGGAAGAGAGAGAGGGAGGAACGTGTAATGAATATTGGGACATATATTAACTGTCACAATGGGACGTCTGCTTTCACTTTTTCATCTTCTCCCTTGCCTTTCCTCGGGGTCACCCAGGCCTTCACCCCCCTCTGCGTTGCGGCTGCTCATCTGCCTTTGACGCCTCGTCCTTAAACTCCACATCTGACTGATGCGCCTCCTGTAGACATCAGTGGAGAGCTGGAGGATGATGCAGGGACATGACAGTGTGGGGGGCACAGGCTCGGAGCACGTGCTGCGTCTGAAAAAGTGACGCACACTTGAAATTAAATACTAATGTGATGCAATATTTGCAATGGATTTCTGCAACGTTCACATGAAGCAGTTTGTGGCATCTGACTGGAAAAGTGCAGCATTACTAAACTTTGTCCAAACCAACAGTTAAAGTCCTGCTGTCTTCTTTTTTAATTGGGATGTTGCTGTTTTTAATCAAACAAGAAACCTGTTGTTTTCTAGAACATAGTTTTTTCAGAGAAGTAGGAGTTAATTCAAAATGTGCTCCTGAGTTGTGGGCGGGACTGTTGCCACGAAGTAAGCCCACCCTAAGTTCCCATCATCCCTTTGTTTGCATGCTCTCCAGCTTTCTCACATACCCTCACACCCCCAATTTAACAAAATGGTAAGCAATATTGGAGCTGTCCAATAGAAGTTTAGATCCAGATGTCAGCTCAGACGAGGAAAACAAAGACGTACATGGATCTAGACGTCTACAAGTGGGTGCATCAGAATGGAGCAGAGCAGGGAGCTTGTGGCCAAACAACTGACTTCTATGTCGCACCTACAGGGTCTTTTAAACTGCATTTTTACTTTCAGCTCCTGATTCACGACGATTTGAATAAAGAAATACACAGAAATACAGTTTTAAGCTTATGTCCTCCAACATGAGAAAATACCACTAGAACATTTTAAAAACACAGATTTCAGAGTGGGTCTTTGAAAAAAATCACATATAAGTCAAACTTGAGTATAAGACACATTCCCACCCAAAATATGCTAAAAAAGAAACCTGATTTGTACTCTGAGAAACAGGGTAGTAAAAGCTGTAAGAAGGCTAACATATAAAAAGTTGTAAAAATGTAAGTGTCATGATTCTCAAACCCCTTTGGACTGAGCAGATACATGCCACAGACAGAGGGACCTCTGTTTTTATGAAGAAAAAAAAAAGAGGCACAAGGGTTGTGAGCACAGTGGGGTTTCTTGTCTGTGATCTCTCACAGAGAAAACCTGAAAGAAAGATCATGGGAGGTGAAGGAGGAGAAACTGAGAGGGGTGGAGGGAGTTTGCTTTAAGCTCAGCAAGGCATTGATGTGCCCCTGTCCAGCTAAGAGCAAGGAGATAGGGAAGCTATGAGCCTTTTCAGGGGAGGGGGGTGTGCAGAGAGGCAGAAACAAACACAGGACAAAGGGATGAAGTTAAAGGCTCGAGTAAAGAGGGGAAAACGGGGTACTGATGGGAAGATAAAGACTGAGCGAAACAGCAGGGCCGCTGTGATGATAATTGGTATCGTAATTACATTTTCACACTTGTGTTGCATCGAGTCTGCCTTTTGTTAGAGACCACCAGATAGATCTCTAAAGCTGTGCTGGGCAACATCGGTTATGTAAAGTCATAGTCGCAGTGGTCCTGCAGTAAAGAAGATCTCACAGATAAAGCCAAGATTCACGAAGAAATGTGCAACAGGTACATGCTCACGTTACAGCAAGACATTGAGACTCCTAATAAGGCTGTTTCCTTCACTACAGTTTTTAGCTGGTGCCTATGTTATGTAGAGGTCTGTTGTGATGTAAGATGATTTTACTTTCTGTTGTCACAACGGTAAAAAAACATACATTTGTTAAATAAGCAGCAGAGATGATAATGTGTGTTTTGCATATTAAGGTTTGCTAAATCTCTTAAAATATTTTATTGAGCAGAGATATCAGGAATGTGAGTAAAGATTTGTTTTGGTGTAACAGAAGGATGAGCATGAAATAGGTCCATTGTCTTAAGCGCTTTGACTCTCGGCTGAGGATGCTTGGGGTGAACTCGGGCCATAGATGCATAGACCCCAGAACTTTGGAGCTGATGGTTCTAGATGCCAGACCATTTCAAAGCATCGCTTCAGGTGGAGAACAGGGTGGAGGAGGGCCGGTTAACTGCCTAGCAAGCTCAAACAGACAAACGTTCACTATTGGGCTTGGAAATGGTTTATTTTAAGCAATCAAAGCAGAAACATTACAAAAAACCCAAACAAGAGACATTTATATCTTTACAAGGATGTATCAATAAGATAATAAGTTATAAAAATTGATTGTAAAATATGCGTACGTCCTCATACACTAGTGAACAATTCAGTTGCTGCTCTTAATCATAAATAACCCTTGTTCTATCCTAGGCACTTTACCGTTGGGAGTGGGGTCATCTAGACCCACTAGACAGAGCTCTGAACCTTTTTTTTTTCTATTTTCTGTGATCTTCACTGGTTCAATGGATTACATGAAATCCTCTCCACCTTCATCCACCTTTGTTATGGTAGGGAGAACACGTCAAAGTAAGGGTGGGGTCATCCAAGACAGAACAAGGGTTTAACATATTGGCCCTTTTGCATATAGTTCATGACATAATGAAACTATGAAATATTAAGATTGTCAAAAAGCCTTCAATAGAAGGCTTGAATGTGGGAGGAAGCAAACTTATATAATCACACACCTGTTTTGCTTTACTTAAGTTTTATTTATTTTGTATTTTCTTTAGCTTGTTCAAAGTGAAGGCCACATTGATAAAGGTGTGTGGTGATGTAACATACCCAGCATATATGTAGGTGGGGTAGATCTTCCTTATTGGAATCGCACCAAAGCTTCAATTCGAATGATAATTGAACTGTTCTGCCCAACCCTGGTCCTATAGATCTACCAGCCTGTATGGGCTATGCTACCTTAAAAAGGTGTAACATTTGGTTCAAAATAAATAAAACTGAATCCTGTCTTTACCCACATTTAAAATCTTCCCAGAATTGCTTTAACAAGTACATCTTTGGAAATAGGAATAAATAAATAAAAACTATCTCATCATTAAAAAAAGGCAAAACTAGTTATCCAAACACATTAAGATGAAACCATGTAACATGAGGGGCTGAGGATCTTAACAATAATAATGTAAAATGCATTTATGGTGAGACTGTACATCTAACAGTTTAAACTATACCAAAGGGAAGAAATTTGTTCAAATAAATGGTTTTGAATAAGTCATGGGACTGCTGTTTATAATGTGCTGCTGCCCGTCATCGTAGTTTTGGGCCAGCGACTGAAAAACACAATAGCATCTACATTTTCTCGTTGTTTTTTGTTTTGTTTTGTGCCACATAGGGGACTCATGCAGTGATCTCAAAGAGCCTGAAGGGCCGTGTGGAATGAGCAGGTCAGCTAGACCGTGAGAACATTAAAGACAAAAACAGGTCAGCTAAAACTGGTTGGTTATAACATAAATGGCTGCTTTTGCATGATAGATTAAACTCAGACACTTGTATTTATGGGCATCATTAATGCAATGCGGTTGAACAAGTTGTTATAAAAGCATGGTCATTTTCGTACCTGTTCGTTATTGTAAATAAGAACATGTTCTTAATAGTTTACTTAGTTAAATAGTTAAGTGGGTTAAGTGACACCCACTCCTCGTAAACCACTGCCTGATCCTGCAAGAATGAGTGAGCAAACAGGTAAATCAATGAAAGGCACTGATAGGTGCTGATACGTAGAAGGTGCCCTTAAGTGAGCGCCATCCACCGTTTAACCAATCAGTGGACAAGCTAGGCTGCTCTGATGCTATGCAGTAAAAATAAACTGGCAGTAGCAATAAGCTCTATGCATGGAACTGTGTGACATGTTTGCATTTAAAAATAAGATCACTGAGTCACTCTAGGTTGTTGCTAACTGGATACATCCTGAAAACAGAACAAGTCTGTGTTTCCATTGCTTTTCTTCCTTTTTTTAATGTATATTGCTTTGGAGCCATTTTCTTCCTCAGGTTTGTGTTCAAGGAAAGCTATGAATCTGTTTTAATATACAGAAAGAATAATAATTAGCATTAGCACAGTATGCTAACTGCTGAGAGCACATGATGGCAAAAATAAACAAAAAACTGTTTAGGAAGTGTGTACACCAGTGTTTATGGTGTACATAAACACTGCAATGACATGTAAGACATATAAGTTCTGCCCACCTAAAGTCCTCCTGGAGCCAGATTTTATTCATTGTGACTTTAGGAAGCCCCAGAACACGTCTGATAAACTCTGAGAACTCAGACATTTTCATGTAGACAACAAATTCTGCTATTGACTCTCCAAACTGGAAATGACTGAGTGGACTTACATCAAACATGGGGGTAACATGGACATAGCCCTTGCCACTGGTAAACTGCCTACCTCAACTGGTTGGAGAGGAGGCATCTTTAACCACATCAGCCTCAAACAGATGATGCGTCCAACGAGGAAATATGTGTGGGCAATTCTAGACCTCAAGAGCTAAATTTTCCACAAATCCTGAGCTTACTCGCATATCGTCACCGGAATCAGGCGTGTCCAGCTAACAGAGCAGGGAAAACAAGCAGGAATGTGGACCTCAGCGCCCACTCGGGTTCTAATTTTCTGCTCCTGCGATTGTGAACAGTTTATCACCAGCAAGACCTTTATAGTAGCATAAACGATAAGACCGTCATGGAAAAAGCCTTCAAAACAGAAAACTCATCTAGGCCAAAAATCCTACAAGCATCTGTTGATCCTATTGCAGATAGAATCCTCTGTCTGATTTGTGTCATCAACATAGAACTTCAGTGCTCAAAAAGCTGATCAAGAAAATGTACCACACTGTGACTGAATATCTGTGCTTAATTCAAATGAATGTATGTTGTTACTATCCTCATTATTTAAACATGGAGATTACATACCCAGAATGAGGCTTTTCTGTTCCATTTTAGAATGTAATCAAGGGTAGAGAGGAGGTAAAGAGTTGGAGTGTCGGGGGAGTGGATTGAAGAGGTTAGGTGGACACAGTAAAGGACGGAGCATTTGGTTACAAGCATGACTGGTACATCAGACCTATTAATAATAAAAAAAATGAAGTTGTTTCTTAAAACGCAGAAAAGGAAGGGGTTTAATTTTTCAACTTCCATCCCATTTTGACCTTTTGTAGCACTGAAAAATTGCACAGCAATCCCTTGAGGACATGACCGCATTTAATGACTCTTCTGTGCTTGCTGAAATTAAAATACAGCCTAAAACCAAAAATACAGTTGCATGTTTATCTTTAAAACAATGCATCACAGGGCATGTGCCAGTTCACCCTTTACCATTAAATGCTTGAAAGTAAATTGATTTGAGTAAACTTGTAATGCTTGAGTGGAATCCCATTTATTTTAAGACTTATTGAAGAAATCCTAATTATCTATGTCTTACTTCCATTAGCTTTTACAATCTTGTGAAAAATACAAATACATTACATATTTGTTGCATTATAGCGTCAAAATCTTGTGACTGTTCCTGTTTATACACTAAAACGTGATGCATCCATGAAAATAATATTGAAAAATATCACCGGCTCACATGGCTTGCATTACAACAACTCATTGAACAACTCTCATGACTTATGATCCAAAGATAATCAAGGACCTTTCAGGATTTAACCAACTTCTCAGACCATTTTAATTTCAGATCCTTGAGTGATCCTAGAATGTAATTTTACACATTACAGTAAAATCCTCATCAAGGTATGTGGACAATACCAATGGGAGCACGGTGGAGCAGTGGTTAGCGCTCCTGCCTCACAGCAAGAAGGCCCCTGGTTCAAGTCCCGGCTGGGGGACATGAAAAATACAACATCAGTGGGGGGCCTTTCTGTGTGGAGTTTGCATGTTCTCCCCATGCATGTGTGGGTTCCCTCTGGGATCTCCCACAAGTGGCCAGGATAGGCTCCAGCAGCCCTGTGACCCCAAAAGTGAAAAATGGAACAGAAAATGAATGAATGACTGAAATACCAATGACAAGTTCTGAAGAGGATGGAGTGTTGCATTGTGATCCTCACAATGCAACACTCATTTGACTTACTGCAGTAAGTCAAATATAGGTTCAATACAAAAAGTACAACACAAATTCCTATTTGGTATCAAAAAGGATGACCTTTCATTTATGTGTGATGATGCATTGCACTCTATATCTTAAATTTAAGTCCTCAGAAAGAACATAGAGACTTTGACTAAAAACAATAGTTTTAAGAAAATAATGACCCCCCCATCCAATAAAAGGTTTATCATTTGTAGAAATGACCAAAAAAGCGCCCAAGATGTGTGGTCAGACGATGCTTTGTGTCATGTCAGATAATGATGATGTTTCCGAGTTACAATTGGATAAATCTGCAGAAGAACTGAGACCAAATGATGAAATAATTCCGTGTGTTTCACAGATGAAGTTTCCGAGGGTGAACCCTGGGTTCAACATCCAGAGTCAGAGTTTGGCTGCCTCTGAGCTGAGAATTCTATAACTGTGGGAGTTGTCTTCCTCTAATTAGTCCTCTTCATCAGAAGCCATTATCTTATTGTTAACGCTGTTTGAAACAATACTGTTAATTTCTATGGTTAATCCTTTGATCTGTGATGTCACATGATCAACTTCAATGCTAAGATACATCTAAAGTTCATTTTTACAAAAACACAATAGCTTTAGTTCAGTTATTTTAACCATTTTTTAGTTATCTAACTATTATTTATATATATATATTATATATTTATATATATATTATTTATATAACCATTGGGCTATCCAAGGCACTTTAACATTGGGAGTGGGGATATCTGGACCCCACAAGACAGCACAAGGGTTAAACAGGACAGATAGGCGGATGTTTATGTGGTTCACCTTTCAGCATATCACTTCAGGAGTTGCTGCAGCAAATCAGTGAAAGCTGAGATTTTTATGACAGGTGCCCCTCCTGACTAAACCCTGTATTTTATCCGGGCTGGGGACCGGCACAGGGTGACCCCGCCTCCTTGTGGCTACAAATGACAGTAGTGCGAAGGGTCTTTTCTAATGAATGAGACTGGATGAAGCTTACTGGGAACTGTAAGGGACAACTGGGAATCAAACCCTGATTTCCCAAAGTGCATTTTTTGGTCTATAAAAACAACAATATATTGTTGTTAAGTAAAAGTGAATGACTCAATAAAAATAAAAGAGAATACATAATTAATATGTGTTAAGTTTATTAAAACCACAATAAAAAATAATGAATATAAAAGAAACAGCACATGACTACAGGAAGAGAAACAAACTTCCAAAAAGCTGACCCAAACTGCAAAGTCTTTTAAAAGTAGGAATATTGCACTGACAGGAGGCACTTGTAACGTCATTGCATGACAATGACAAATAAAGATCTATCTGTGTAACACAGGAGGTGGCATCAAAGAGGCTAGAATGTCCAATTGAAGGACATCAGGTCTTAGAAGAGAACTTTAAATGAGTCAAAAAAAAGCAAAGTTCCCTTACAGAGGACATAAATGAATGGGCTTGTTCTCAGAAGGATACAGTATGTCTGTGTGTGTGTGTGTGTGTGTGTAGGTGTTCGTATGTGTGTGTGTGTGTGTTTTTTTGGTCTAATTCATGCTTGGATTGCTTTTATAATGTCACTACTGGATAAGAAAAATGTTTTTTTCCTTCTTTTGTGGAGTGACTTTAAATTGATGTTCATATAAAGTTCATTGAATCAGTAAATTAATGAGAACATTGGTATTTGAACATTTTATTGTTTTATTTCTAACCTGAGAGCTATTTATTGAAGGCAAAAAGCCCATTAAAAACACAATGTTAATATTTGTCATCAATTAGTCGGTGTACACTAATGGCTGTTTAATCATATTATTGCTCCTGCCAAACCGCTTTCAAAAGCAAAGAAATCTGTCACCAAATGTGATGGATTGACTAAGACTCAATCGTACCAGCTAGAGTGATGGAGGGTTTATTTCCCAAAGCCATTTCTCACTTGTCATCAATAAGTACTTTTGATTATCTCAGAAACTTTTTTCCCCTCTCTTTTTACTTTTCGTCACAGTTTCATCAGATGCAGCCACACATTCAAACGTGTCAAATCTGTTTTTGTTTGCCTCTTCTTTTCACTTAAACAAATCATAAACTGCTACAGAAAGCGGAGTGAAATATTTTGTTTTGAAGTCTGGGATTTTGATTTATTTGAATCTGGAGCAAACCTGACTGCCAAAAAATAAAAACTGTAAAGAGAACAAATATACAACTTTTTTGTAAAATAATAACTTTTGTAGAGTCAGAAAAAATACTTGCATATTTGGCAAGCGTTCTATATATAGGTGTAACATGAGTCCTACACATTTAAGCAAACAAGAAGCTTGATTGACCTGTCTAATCAGTGAAAAGGAAAAGGCAAAATAGAATTAAGATAAAGCCAGCAATAATCAATAACAAAACACAAAAACAAATACAATTTAAAAAATGTTAGAAGACCTTTACCTAGCTAACTGTAACATTTGAACCACAGCACTCTGAACAACTTCCTTTGTGAAAAACGAAAACTGTAACTCCACTGAGTTATTGGGAATCCATTGGAGCGTTGGCGGAACTAGAACATTTTTTATGGGGGGCTGAAGGCTTTGGGATGGTGGCAAATGGGAACAGTAGAGTGGAAGACCATTACAAATGGAAGGATCAAAAATACGTATTTCAGTCAGTTTTATTGCTGTTATTAATATTAAAACAGCAATTTCCTTAACTGGGGTGCTGTTACTAGTGCTTAAAGAAGTCTTTGTCAATAATAATACTGAGGTTGTGTCCAAATTCCTACATTACTCACTATATGGTGCCTTCCCATTTTGTAGTGTTGTCCAAATTCCAAAATTGAGGTGCCTAGAAATTCCCAGATTTTTATCTTCAAAGACAGTGGATTCATAAATGATCCTCGCAAAACACTCATATCAATTAGATTTTAACTTTGTGAAATCGATTATGTCATATTTGCTTAAATAAATAATAATGATTAAATTGTTTAAAAAAAAATAAAGAGTAGTGAGCATGGTGTCCAAATTGATTAAAATCCAGGGCACTACATAGTCCCACACTCTATATATTTCAGTGGTGGAAATTCAGACACAGCCTGATATTGAGCCCAAAATAGAGGGGGTAAGTGCAGGTGGGGCAAAACTTTCTGCAGGGTGGTCACATGGTCCCCCTTTTATTCCCTGTAGCTCCGCTCCTGGACTGTTGGTGAACTGAAAAGCTGAAACATTTCTGATTTTTTTCTCTGTGGCAAGATATACTCTTACAAATTAAAGTACTGTCTTTAAATGGAAACTTGATATTTAAAAAGACCAGAACTCTAATAAATAAGTATAGCTTTGAATGTTATTTTTAATGAAGCTTGTATCCCATTTTAATTTAGTGTTACTTCAGTGAGGTTTCAACACAAATAGCGATTTCGTCTCCATTACGTCACTGAAACGTCCAGTCATAATTAAGATAAAGGCTGAAATCACCAACGCTGGCAAGGACAGTAAAACATGAAGTAATACTATTTCTTTTTATACTTATTCAAACTGTAAACTTTGTTTAAAGTTGGAATTTTTATGCTTTCTAATCAAGATGTCCCTTTTGGCCATTTTTATTTGATACTCCAAGAACGTTATTCAAGACCAACTTGTTTATCCGCCAACTTAGAGCATACTTTTGAAGAGGTCAGCCTTTCGCTGATTTCCTTATATTTTATTTCAATACAAGGTCTCAGCATTATTGAACACAGACAACATATAATGTCTTGTAGAAAAGATTTGCATGGTCCCATTTATGACCCATTACAACGGATGGTTTTTCTGTGCCCTTGACTTTGGGTTTGCTGCCTATAGACTCAAATACTCGGCAAACACCAGGCATATTCTTTGTGATAAAAGCAAAGTATGAGTAGAAACATAGAATTGGACAAAATTGTCATTCTCAGTTGACATGGCAGAAATGACTGAGCATGAAGTCATAAATTATGACAGACAGCCCCACACAGTCATTTTCTGAAAAGATGTCACTGATGGGTTGGAAGAATGGGGCCAATGAAAAACAATCTTTCTAGAAGTGTTTGCAGTAATAACATCACAATTTGTTCAAATCTGCTGACCAGTTTGAAGCCCAATCTGTCGTTTGAATCAAAAACTTTACATTTTGTCAGAACTGACTGCTGCCAGCGTTTGCCCCACGCTGGGGTTGATGCGCTTTCTGCTGCACTGAGAGACATCACAGACTTAAGCGAGCTCTGAGGGGAAAAGGGCTGAAAAGACAGATGTGTGCAGATGAGATAAAAACATAACAAGAGGCTTACAAAAGCAAAGCGAAGTTCAAAACACACAGAAGACATCAAAACGCTGAGTGGCACGGCATTTGAGCGAGCACCGCCATCAGAACAGGCAGCAAACATGAGAGGATGACAACATGAACATGCAGAATGTTCTGGCACAACAGCACTGCATCAAGACTGAGGGACTTTATGGTCAAAAACATATGCAGAGCATCAGCAAATTATTTCAAATTAACAGCAAAACTGTACATGACACAGGGGAAAAAAAACATAGTTTATTCATTTATATAGCACCCTAACATGACCAGAGTCATACAGGTGAAGCACAATCAACTCCACAAGCAACAAAAAAAAGTAAAAATGACTGTAAGTAAGATGGTTACAAATAAATTATTTTGAAAAGAAGAGCACTTATAACAGCAAGAACAGGTACGAAAATAAATAAATAAAAAGCACAAGCAGAGCAGAGTCTCATGACTGGCCAAAAGCCTGGTGAATGAAAACACGTTTTGTGTGTGTTTCAAACATGCTCTTGTGGCTTTTTTTGCTGATGATGGAGGACATACATGAAAAGAAAATTAAGCTTGAAATGACGATGTAATCGTATTTCGGGCGACAACTCGTAGCAGTGTTTACAGCTTACCCTAGGGCGGTCCAGTCAATTAACGCACCTGCTCAGCGTCCTATTTAAGCCCAGGTGTGCAGGCGTTCATTCTCTTTCTTACCTTCAGCGCTCATTCTTCGCCGTTCCCCGTGCTCGCGGATCCGGCGGATCTCCTTTTCTTCGACGTCTTGCTGTATTTCCCCCCGTCTTTTGGATGGATGATCCCCGTTTCTGATGTGGGTTTTCCGTTTTCGCCACGTTTGCTCCTTTTGCGGATCTCGCCGGGCAGCTAGCGGCGCTCGCCGTGCGGCTAACGGCGCCCAGCGCGTTCGTTTCGCCGCGGTCGCGTGCATCTGCGGGGGGTGCGCTTTCCGCGGTGTTCGGGTTGTCCGTGGGCCCGGATCTGGAGCTGTCCGGTTCTATCGTCTGCCGTGGTCGGACGGTCTTCTAAGGTGAGCGGCGGCGGATTCTCCTGTGTAGTCTTTCTGGGCTGAGTCTTGTTTTGTTTACTTCCGTGTATGGTGACGTCGCGCCCCTAAGGACCCTGGGAATTGTAGTTTTTGTGACTCGTGGTCTGTTCATGTGGCATTTCTGATTTTTTTTTTTTTTTCTGCTGTTATTCTGCGTCGTCCGATTATTGTTTCAGGAGTTGTGGGGTCTTTTCTGTGGTTGTGACGGCTGGCGGTCCTTGTCTGGCCTGGTTCCTCATGCTGGTTGAATTATTTGTGGTTTTTGCATTTTCTTTGTTGCTGTTTTGTTCTTTAGGTGCTGAAGGTGATTCTTGACTATCTTTGATTAGATGCTGGCTTTATTATTATGGCGGTTCTTCTGTTTATTTTCTTCGTTGTTGTAGCTGCTGGTTAGTCTGAATTTGAATTGGTCTCTTTGGACCTGTCTCTCTGTGGACAAATTCCTTATGCTTGGTCTCTTTATGCAGCGTCTTTGGCTCATTTTGATCACTCATTCGTTGCCACCGCACGTTCTGCATCTGGTTCTGCTTCGCCTGTTTTTTCCCCGCTCTGTGTAACCAGTGGGTCCTGCCCTGGCTCGGGGACTTGCGTCGGTCGCATTAGTGGGTGTGTCAGCCCAGGCTGTCTCCGCGATTTTCTTCCGAGCACAATATATGGCTGTGGATGTCTTATCGCTGAGGTTCTCCCTGTTCTGCCTATATGCCTCTCTGCGTTTTTTTTTTTTTGGCATTCAGTTGGTGCTCGACACGTTTGCCGGTTTACTTTTCAGCTGCCGTGGCAGTCCTCATACTTTCCAAATTCTTAGCAGAAGCTCTGTAATGTTTCTTTGTAGGCGATGGGTCCCCCTCATTTTGCGTGTTATTGATGGTTTCTCAGTGGCCGAATTTCCTCTGTATCCCTGGTCTTTTGGATATCTGTGGGGGGGGGGGTTCTTTTCAAATCTGGGTTCCACGTTGTCTATACTGTATGGTCCTCCACCCTTCCGGATTTATTTTTCTTCTATGGATCGGATGGTTCATTGCTGCTTGTCTCTCCCCTTTATGTCATCTTTGGCTTTTGTGCAGCGTGCTGTTTATTCATTGTTTGGTTTGAATGTGATTTGTCGATGATTGGGCCACCTGACATTTGCTGTGGCTTTGGTCCTATGGTCATCCGTTCATCTTGTGTTCTTGTTCTGGGTAGTTCCGTCCTGGGCCCTGTGTTCCTGTTCTGGATTTCGTGTCTTGCGTTTGTTCCTTCCCTCTCTTTGCTTGACATAGTTATGTTATGATGCCTGTCGTGCTTCAGGCTCCCTCCACTTGTTCTGAGGCTGTGCCTTCTGGTTTGGGGGAAAGGATTTTAAGAGTGGTTTGTGTTTGTCCGGCCGCCAGAATCTACAGCTCTGATTTATAAGGTGTCGTCCGGTTATTTCATCCTTGGAGATTGTATTAAGGCGTTTTCAATAGTGAATGATAGTATTGTGTCATCGGTTGACTTGGTTAGTGTTTAAATACCACCTTGAGCAATTTCTACCCTGACCGTAGGAGTATATCACTTGTGCTCTCAAGCTTGGTTCAAGAGTTAAATCTTGTGTTCACAAGTCAGTCTTCTATCTGCCTTGCTTAAGCAGATGACAGTCTGCTAGATGCTTCCCCATTAGTGGCTTGTTATACTCCGCCTCTACATGCTTAAGGTTCAGTCTAGAAAAGAATGCTATCAAAACCTATGGTCCTTCATGGCTCTTAAGTTCTCTTTTTCAGTATCCAGACGCCCTTGGCTAATTACAATTTCAGTAGCCTGTACTTTGTTGTCCACCAATTTGAGGACCAATAATATCAAGTACAAAGCATCAAATCCAGCCAAGCTGTAATCCTTTGCTACGTGGGATGTTGACCTTCCTCATCTACAATCTCCTCGGCTGCTCTTCCCATCACCTACTCCTCGATGGCCTCCTGAAGGTGCGTCCCTCTGAAACTGTCAAAGGTTACTTTTCTTATCTTTGGAATATATAAAAATTTGGTGTTCAGACTTTGTGCAGGTTCTATAGTTCACTATCATTTCACTGTTGGAATTTATAATTATGATGGTTTCTAGGGTGCGATAAATCCACAATGGGTCTTTACCTTAACTATCTACTAAACTTCACTTCTCAGATTTGTTCTTTAAAAAACACTCTTATTTCATTTATCTCAAGCATTTTGAATCTTATCGGTATCTGGGATTTTTATATATTCTTGTCAAGACTAATACTGCTTTGTTTTTTATCTACGCACCACATCCTGAGCTTGCACACCCCTACGCCCCGATCAGCTTCTCCGTTTCCAGGAAGTGTTGTCTCCCCTGCATTCCTTGATCTGGTGCTGCACCGATGACTGCTCGACGTACCTATTGCTGCACTGAAAGTGACGGGGCGGTGGACCTCCTCTGCATTCCAATGACACTTCTGACTGAATTAATCAATCATTGTCAACAGCAGAATGAATGTAAATTCTTCGCTTATAGATGTTACAGAAAATTGTAGCCAGGTGGAAGCCTCAAAAATTTAGGATGTTCTAAGCTGTATCATTGTATGCGCTGAAGCTTGGTTCTTAAGCCAATTTTGTAATATGCCAATGAAGCATGGTATTTATGGGTGTCGACGCTTAGTAATTATGGGCGTTGAACTCGTCTTACTGTTGGATGGGCTCTCCATTAAATATGTTCCTTGAGCGCTTATAGTTGTTATGCCTAATGGAGAAAATTATGGCTATTAAGCTCGTTCGTTGTACTGTCATTGGGAGCTTCAAAAATAATGGATGGATTTAAGCTCGTGTATATCAGTTGCCTCAATGGAAGAAGTTATGGCCATAAAGCTTGTTCTTCGCTTAATAGAGTTCGATTAATGGCTGTTCAGCTTGTCTTACTGCGCCATCGGAAGCTTTGGTTTGGATGTTAAGTTAGTGTATCATACGGGTTGTTGGCGGTTTAAATTTTAGTTCTGCACGGCGTTTTGTTTTGGGGAAGTGAGCTACGTTCTAAGATCAGGTATGAGTAATTTTATGTTGGCTCCCCTTCATTCTTCCCTCTCTCTTCAGATAGTATGCTCCCCGTGAACGGGAGCGGCCCAACGGTCAATGTACCGGGTAAACACATAGCAGATACATGAGATAGTATGTTCCCTTCGTAGAGTGGTTCTCGAAGGGAGCGGCCAACGGTCAATGTACCGGGTAAACACATAGCAGATACACTAGATAGAATGTTCCCTTCGTAGAGTGGTTCTCGAAGGGAGCGGCCAACGGTCAATGTACCGGGTAAACACATAGCAGATACACTAGATAGAATGTTCCCTTCGTAGAGTGGTTCTCGAAGGGAGCGGCCAACGGTCAATGTACCGGGTAAACACATAGCAGATACACTAGATAGAATGTTCCCTTCGTAGAGTGGTTCTCGAAGGGAGCGGCCAACGGTCAATGTACCGGGTAAACACATAGCAGATACACTAGATAGTATGTTCCCTTCCTAGAGTGGTTCTAGAAGGGAGCGGCCAACGGTCAATGTACCGGGTAAACACATAGCAGATACACTAGATAGAATGTTCCCTTCGTAGAGTGGTTCTCGAAGGGAGCGGCCCAACGGTCAATGGTGCCGGGTAAACACATAGCAGATACACTAGATAGTATGTTCCCTTCGTAGAGTGGTTCTCGAAGGGAGCGGCCCAACGGTCAATGGTACCGGGTAAACACATAGCAGTCATACCGGAAAATGAAATGAAATGAAGTGAAAATGGAATGCCGCTGAAAACACACCTCATCTTATTTACACACTGATTATACATTCACATTCACATTTTCTTCTTCTTCTTCTGGATGATCTTGGTGTTGGGGGTTTTGTTACCCAAAAAGTTTTATGGAAATCTCTCATGGAATTGAACGGAGCCTTATGCCAAACCAAAAGTTGTGAATGCCAACTAAAGTATGTGGAAAATGTCAAATAAATATTTCTTACTGCAAAGAGTTGTCTGACTGAAATGACGATGTAATCGTATTTCGGGCGACAACTCGTAGCAGGGTTTACAGCTTACCCTAGGGCGGTCCAGTCAATTAACGCACCTGCTCAGCGTCCTATTTAAGCCCAGGTGTGCAGGCGTTCATTCTCTTTCTTACCTTCAGCGCTCATTCTTCGCCCCACCCTCCTCCCCGGCTTCCACCTGTGGGCTCCGTAAAGGGGGGGTTTTGTTACCCAAAAAGTTTTATGGAAATCTCTCATGGAATTGAACGGAGCCTTATGCCAAACCAAAAGTTGTGAATGCCAACTAAAGTATGTGGAAAATGTCAAATAAATATTTCTTACTGCAAAGAGTTGTCTGACTGAAATTGCATTTCTGAGTTTTCTTTTTTAAATTGTGAATCAGTAGCAGGCAAAAAAAAAAAAAAAGCTGCATGAAAACACTTGTAATGGTGAAGAAGAAGATATGTTCGGTGGGCCACAAGCTCCCCGCTCTGCTCCATTCTGATGCATCCACCTGTTGACAAATAGATCCATGGACGTCTTTGTTTTCCTCATCTGAGCTGGAATCTGGATCCAAACTGGCTCCAATATTGCTCGCCATTTTTGTTGCACGGAAAGCTTCTCAACAAAGACCAAAACATGATTGGAGTAGGACTTTATTTGAAATAAATGATTTTATCTAGTGGAGAGGACTCACAAATTGACCATAGAAGTCAATGAATTTGATATTTTTAGACCTAATGGCCCAATGTAAAGTGCTGTGTTTTGATATATGATCTGAAGCTCAAGAAGCTATTTTTTTTTCCACGTTGTTCCTTATAATCTGCTTGTTAGAGTTAGCAAATACCTGCTGTTGGGCAGAACTAGACTTTTTCATTATTCTTTTGAGGTTACAAGACCTTCACTTTAATGGCTGCCATTTTTCACTCGGTGCTGTTGCCCTCTCATCTATTCTTCAGAGGTAATTATGGGTCACAATTACCTGCATGCACAGATGACCCGTGTGGTTGCTTTTAAAGAGGAACAGTCTGCAAAATGCACTTTCTGCTTTGCCTGAGTAGAAATGTGAGTACACTGCGCATGTACATTTATTGTCCTCAAAACTATGTTGACCTTGTGACAAATATCAAGGTTTAAACTTTAACGTTCTGCCACATGGCTGCATATTGTCTGTGAATGTTTGCGTTTCTTCATTAGAAGAAAAAGAAAAGTTTATGAATCAAAGTCTTAATACCTGTCCTTTTACCTCTACGTCTTTATACTGGTACCTCTTACTCCTACTGAAACATCTTTTTATGTAATAATGGAGCCCAACACAGACACTTCATTTTGAAGGGTTTTGGTGGAGACTTTATGAATGCATGTGTGTAAAAAGACAAGAAATTGGGAGCTATGTGGATAAAATTGGACAAATTAGTCGAGTTACCTAATTATAGTCTCCATGCACATTATTATTTTTTTTTTCTTTTACAGTTGTATAACAACCAGACATGCTACGAAGCTGGTTCTGACTTTGTAAACTCTGGCGGGGTAGAACCATTGAACCCTTGACTGTATAAGAACTAGACTGATTGAGTGTGACGCCACCCATAGAAAATGGCTCACTTCTAGTTTCAACAAAATGAAGTCAATTCAGTCGCCATATTTTCGCAATATGGATGTCGCCATGTAGAATGCAGATGTTTGTCATGGGGCAGCAGCTGCTCGTTAGTGCTGTTGCTCTCCACCTGCTCGCCTCCATTTAAATTACTGCCCCCCTGCATCACTCGCCGCCGGAATGTCAAGCTTTCAGCCTGACTACCAGCCCGCTCACCTGCCTGTATTCACGCTCCATCATCTCCGCCACGATGCCCCCAAGCCTTGCGAGTTCTGGACAAATATTTCTCATTGATCTTTGAACTTGAACCACAGAGACAAGTACTGGAACCAGTCTGGATTGTTATCACTGACCATAGAATTCAAGTTTCTCTAAGACCCCCACTATTGCAAGCACTCAACCCTAACGTGCCTCCGCATCCTAGGCCAACGCCCCGCCCCCACGCTGAGCTGTGGACTCTGCCCCGCCTACGAGTCTGCTCCCATCACCCTCAACACCCTCTGAACTTGAGTGTTGCCCCACCACCCTGCCTGCTCCGGTTCCTTCAGTTACCTCAGCAACCGAGTGCTTATCCTTCCTGACAACATCAGTGAGCAGTGATTGGTCCGAGTTTGACGGAGTCAACAGTTCTTTGGCATCCACTCTCACCAATCAGGAGTGAGCTTGTTGGATTTTCCACACCCTTACCACTCAAAAGCGGGCTACATGAAAGCTGTCAATCAAACCTTTCAAACATGAGATCGCATACTAATATTGAGGCATCTGATTGGTCAAAATATAACTTGAATGGATATAAAAAATATCATGAAAAAAATATTAGGATCAGCAAAAACATGTTAAAAAAAAGTTAGCTTAGGAAACCAAAAGATCCCATCATTTGCAGAGAAGCAGAAATGGGATTGTGAGGCTCCCAAACGTTTGTTGGCCATCACCACCCCTGAAGCTGAGTAAAGCTGGTTCCTGTTGAACAAAAACACAGCTGTTATTGTATAAACAGCACAGTCCTTTTTAAAAAGGTATATATTTTTATTTGCCTAATAGGTCAATCAGTAATGAACCAAGATGCATGGGTTTATAGTGTATGAAAGAAATGGTAAAAGTGCTTGATTACTGCCCTCAGTTTGATCTTCTGTGACGGAAGTATTTTCAGGAAGCCATTAAAAAAATATTAAGCGTTCCTTTCTAACCTAATACACAGATACGATTTTTTTTAGAAACATGTTTATGTAAATGCACAACATCCTGCTTATTGTGTTTGTTGTAGTATAATTGGCTCCGCTGTTGCAATTTCTACACCATTGGATTTATTACCAAGCTGTAAAATGTGATTTCTATTAAGAAAGCAATGTGTAACCCAAGGATGAGCAAATGCATGTAACTGAAGTCACAAGATCAAATTTAAATCGTGTTTGAAACCTCACGACATGTTCTTCAGAGATTCAATGTTGGGGCACTAATAACATTAAAGTTCAAGTCTCAAAGAAAGCCACTTGTGCACCACTTCTAGTTCCTCCCTTTGAAGTCATGCGTCTTGCAGATTTGTCATAGTCACCCATTTGAAGGATTAAAACTTAATAAACTCCTTAAACATTAAGAGGCATTTGAAGTGATCTTTTTGTTAATTCACAGTGTCATGTGGCTTTGACCTTAAGAGCTCAGCATTAATAAGATACTCAGCAACTGCATTATGCAGCTTCTTACATCTTGAGCCCCAGAAATGCTTTTATTAGCTCATGTCTAAAGGTTGACCTCTAAAACCTAGCGTCCACAAGAGCAAGGACAAGGCCAAGAATACGAATGGAGTTATTTTGCATCAATTTAGCAACCTCTGTACGTTCCTGAACGATTCATTTCCCTGTCTGGATCAGCTCTTTGCACCTTTGGGAGGGGCCAAAGATTCTGTGGCTACAGTTTTTCTGACGTTGAATAGAACATCCTGACACCTTCAGCAGACATCCTAATGCCTGAGTCACATGCACCCGTAGGTGCTGCTGGTTTTTGGGTTGTCCAGGCCTATAGAGGGTGATAAACAGGAGCAGCCAATACTGAACCCTTGTTCTGTCCTAGACACTTTAACATTGGGAGTGGGGTCATCTAGACCCACTAGACAGAGCTCTGAACCTTTGTTCTTCAATGATTTGTGATCTTCACTGGTGTCCATGGATTACATGAAATCCTCTCCACCTTTATCCACCTTTGTCATGGTAGGAGAACACGTCAATGGAAGGGGGGGGGGTCATAGGATAGCACAAGGAAGCAGAGGAGTGTCTTGTGGGCTCATGTGGCCATCTCAAGGGACATTATTTAAATGGATTGTGCGATTTTCATACTTGTAGTAAATGTGTGGTGAGGTATTTGTAAAAAAAAAAAAAAAAGTGACATGCACTTATAATGTATGAGTGACTGTCTTATAACCGTATCCTACACTCAAGTGACTGGTGAGGTGCACACACTAGCTGCTGCAAATGCAGCACACACATGGTGTGTAGGTAAGTGACTGTAAAATTCTATTAGGATGCTAACATAACATACACTGCAGTTGTGACTAAGGCATTAAACCTTCCATCTCTTTCACAAACAAGTTGAGGTCAGAAACCAAGTAAATGTGCGTCTTTGTCTTGAAATTATGAGTTTCAAAGAAGAAAAAAGTTTTTTCAAAGATCTCTGTTTTGGGTGTAGTCCGACTTCCCTATCTGGAAAACCTGAGTTGGTGCTAAGCGTCTAGGGCTTCAGGAAGCCCCCCTCCACATGAAGAAAGGTATCCTCTCCTATACTCCATTTTAAGAGTCACTGATAAGTCATCGTGGACGTTTACCCCTCCTGCATCCTTCCTGCATCAAAGGCCTTCCCCTCTGCCTGCACACTACCTTTGGTTGCACCTGTGAGGCTTGGTGTCCATCATCAGAATATATACAGGCTGACCTTTTGCCAAAGTGTGTGCTACAATGTTGTGAGCATCCCGTTTTAAAGCATGTGTTAGCCATGCTAAACCTAGCTGTTTGCTGGTTGGACCAACAACGTCCCTCCCCCGGAAACGCTGACTGGAAATGAGTTATGAGACACTTTTCCCACAGTGGATGTGAAATGAAAATGCAATCCCCTCTTTGTATTAGCGCTTTAATTATGTCACAGAATGAGCAACGTAGAAGAAGAAAATAAAAAGGAATTTTGGACGATTGACTTTTAATTGAATTTTTCAGTCATTTGATGCAGTTACATTGTGAAAATGAAAAAGTATTTCTGGTATTGAATGTTTCCATATCCACAAGAATAGGGTGAAAAATTATTTCTTCTCCAAAAATTAAAAAGTCCTCCTTTAGAGGGTTAAGCAGAGTGAGTCCTCATAATTACTTAATAATAAAACAAAAGTTATCAGTATCTCTTGAAATATTTTATAAAACACATTTTGAAAGCTGTTTTTTTGAAACAATGAGTACTCATAGAAAATCAAAATGACTGAAATTAATTGGTTTATGTCTGCACACTGAAGTTAGCAGTAAGTTTGAAGCCTTTGTTTCTCGGTAAATCATGATTGTAATTTCCAAAATAGCTGACAGATGCTTGGCAGGTATGACCTTCTGCTGTAAAAACAAACTGTGAGGTAAATAAATAACTGTGCTGCTGCAAGAGAGACGCTTTTCAGGATGATTTATGTTGTGGGAAGAAGGCCTTTCCTATTCATCAAGGTTTGGCGGCGTACCTTGGTCCAGGTCACGCCAGCAACAAAGTAAACAGGACAGGGGAGCATCAAGTGCCACTCTCTGGTGGGCCTTTGTGTCCGTGCAGCGTCCTGGATCGACTCTCAAAAACACTTAACGTGCGGTTTCACTCAAGTTTCTCTGCAACACCTCAACTCTGCTGGAACTCTGCTTTTTCATGGTAATAAAAAGCAGTTTAGGTCCAAAAATGTTTCTTGGGCAGTGATTGGAACTATTTGAAACACAGAATTATTTTGGCATCTTTTGGATAAATTCTCAGAAGAATTGCCCCACTATTGCCAAAAGTCACCTTCCTTTACAGCTTTAACAAGCCAGAGGTGGTGTTGCCAAAGACAAAGTTAATTCTAGTCATAAAAAAATAAAAATAAAAAGGTTTTAGGGTTCCGGGTCTGAACAACCATTAACTCTTTGGATTTCTTCCCTGTTTCTTCAAGCCAACAGGGATCTGACTGCCGTCGGCTGCCGGTAATGTGGACACTAGTGTGATGACTAACATCAAAACACCTGAAATATCCCCGTAAGACTTGATCTTTGTGTACATATCAAAAAAGAATATATGCCGGGTCTTCTTCGATAAACCAACTTCTCAGTACGTGCAATAAAATGTGACTCTTTTGATCAACTCCTTTCAAGTTTGTTATTGCTGTCTTACAACTTAGATCAGACAGAACACATCAATAAAAAACAAGAAATTAAAAATCCAAAAGGTAAAAAAAAAGATAAATATATATATATACTGGAAAAACAGAACAACAACCCTATCTGCAGCTTGCAGTCAACACCTAAAATAGAGATGGGAGTATCCGCACCAAGTAATCAAAGTATCGATACCCTTACATCACCAATTTTGGTATTGACTACTCGATTAAAGTATTGATTACTAATTAATAAATGAGAAAATAAAAGTGCATGTGTCATTAGATATTTTAGGTTAAAAGATGAATTACTCCAGTCTTTTGTGTGATTCCCCCCCCCAGCCCACAGAATATTGAATTGCTCCATCAGTCACACGATTAGCGGAGCCACAAGTTGTGCGTGCTACACTTCACAACAACACAAGTAGGTGATTTTAGTAACATAGTTAGGCAGTGGCGCAGAGGGTTCCAAGGACCCACAGGAGCTCATTGAGCCCCCAGGGAATCGCATCCTGGTGTCCCATGTGCCGTGGTTTTAGTAACAGTACAGTGTATTTTAGTACAGTGATCAGTTTTGGTAACTATTGAATAATTTATGGACACAGTAATCGGTATCGTACCAAATGTTAAAAGTGTGGCATCCCCCATCACTATCCTGAGATTACTGCAAAAAGGAAAACCTACATGTATCATGGCAGCAGATTTTTTTTTGTGTGATTATTGCTTTCAAATTAACTTACATTCTTAAAAAAAATGTCTTTCCATTAAGCAGAAAATAGTCAGAGAAATTTGTATTTGATGTGTTTTAGTGAGGTTTACAGGAGAAACAGCATCGAGTTAAAAATGTTTAAATACAAGTAATTAAATGAGTGGAAAAGCAACAATTAATAAAGGGCAACAAGAAAATCAGAAACTAAAACATGAAATATTCATGCCATCATAAATGTTTCATCTTCTTTGTGTTTTTAATAATGGCTGCACAGTTGCCTCACAGCAAGAATATTTCGGGTTCAAACCCTAGCTGTGTGGCGTCTGCACGCTCTGCTTGTGCATGCAGGGGTTTCTTTCTGCAGGCACTGCGGCTTCCTCTCACAGTCCAAAATGTTGTTACGGTTGTTCAGAAGATGCCCTCTAAAAAGGACTGATGAGAATGCTGATGAATATTTAGAAAAAGGTCATGTTAAAACTCACAAAGGTGTTCAATGTGCTTAGTCTTATAACAGTTAGATTACTAAAAAGTTGAAAAAGTCACTGTCGTATCAACTTGGTGGGAATGAAAGAAACTGAGGACCTTGAAGACTAAAGCTGGCATGTTGTGTTGCCTTGCAGCATCTTTCAATCTCAGCAAAGAGTTTTCTGCTCCTGGATCAGTCCCTTCAGTTTTCTGGTGCTCTTTAAAACATCTGCTTTTCTGAGAAATTATAATTAATGGATTTTCTTTCTTTTTTTTGCTTTTAAACCCTCCTTGATATTTCAGCGTCAATGCAATGTATTTTGTCAGTGAATGTTGGTTTTACTTCCAGGAAAAAACACATAATTATAGTACCACCAGTGCAAAAAAAAAATGTTATGTTGACGTAAAAGCAAGGAAAAACACACAGAGACATGCATTTATTAGTCTGCAGAGAGCACCGTGCACAAGAAAAAAGCAGCAAGAAACACAAAGTGGAGAATCCTCAAATCATTCCCACTTTGCATCAAAGACAGACCAGACCAAATGACCCAAATTCTTCCTTTGTTCTACTGAGCCCCTCTGACTTAGCACCCCGACTGCTGCTGCCATGTCAGACTTCAAGGAAATAACCCGTCATTTTCCACTCTGGAAAATCATCCATTATGCTCAAATACAAACCGTCAGTCCTTTATCTTTCTCAGAGACCAAGACAGAAAAGCAAAGAGAAAGTGGGAGTGAGGATTCAACTCTATTAAAATATGCTAACAGGGAGAGTGCACCGCAGAAGCAGTGGGCTGGAAAAAAAAATCAAATCAGAAGCTCAATTGAGTGGCACAGCAGATAGATATACAGATCTAATTCCTCTGATTTAGTTTGGAGACATCTGCAGTTTTCCCAGTCACAAATAAACAGGAACTCATCAAGCAGCCGCAGCTGCTTCTTTTCTTAGGGTTACTTTTAATCAATTAAGGTTTTTCCAGTCTGAATGTCATCACAGAATCATTTTTGAGGGTGTTAAACCTCTGAATCTACTATGGTTACTTAGAGACAATAAAAAAATAAGATATTTTGTGTTCCAAAAATATACAAAACTCAAAGTTTGTAATACGTATGTCACAACACTTATTAGGGTGTTATTAGGGAATTATTATAATACCCTAATACTTATTAGGCTATTATATTACTACTTCATATTTACAATACATTATCAAAGTTTTGGGAAATACTTGTAAAACAAATTTACGGTCTCTGTACATTTTACAAAAACAAGCTGTTCGAAAAGTTCATGGTGTAGATTATGGGACAAACACAGATACACAGTTTTTAAAGTCAGGTTTATTGAAATTATGGGAACTAATGACACTCAGAACAGCATTCCTCATGTTTAAAGCCAGAAAGAACCTACTTCCATTAAACATACAACAAATGTTCAAGGACAGAGACGGAGTTAAGAAATCAGCTGAACTTCAAAAAGCTGTGCAATCTACAAAAAAGAAAATGTGTTTATCAGTTTGTGGTGTGGATTTATGGAGCAGGTTGGATGAAGGTTTAAAAAAAAGCAAACGTTTACATGTGTTCAAAAAAAACTCCAAGATATCACTGGCTGTAAATGTCACTGCTGCAGGTGCTTTACAGAAGGGAATTTGAAAGTTTCAAAGAAGAAAACTGTTAATAGAAATATGCACAACAAAAGGTGTGGTAAAAAGGGGGGGGGGGGGGGTCATACAAGATTTTTCTTCTACTCACTCCTTTTGTGTCTGCTTTCATTTTGTGTTTGAAATAAAATAAAAAAAAAAAATTAAAGCAGGTCAGAAATGACAATGGATTTAAGTGCTTTCTTGTAGTTGTATGTGTCTAAACAGTGTGATATATAAAACTTTTTTTTTCTTTTTCACCACTTAAACACAGTTTATAGTGTAGCTGAATTATATGCCAACATAAAAAATAGGTAACGTTAAAACAACACACCCAAATCAGTCCAAAAGCAAAAAGTTAACAGAAACACAATATGATTAAGTTTAAAAGCCAGGGAGAATCAAGTTTTTATTTCAGATTTAAAAACAGAAAATATTAAATTTTGGCAAATTTTCATGTTTTGGTGTGGAAAAGAAAAGGTCTGGTCCCTAAAACATTTATATTATGTTCTGGGACTTTTCAGCAGATGTCTAGAGGAATGAATGCAGCACTTCACCAGGGCTGTAGAGAGATACAACCTCATTTAAATATAATGGTGCAGGCTCAAAGAGAGCTGTAAAAGCGTAAATGAATAGTTTGAAATGGATTCTGTATTGGAGTGGCAACCAGGTGAAGGAGCAGAGGACAGGAGGCACGTTCTGATGAAGCTGTGGGCGTTAAACAGCAGATTGACTTGTTCCAATGTAGAGCAGATTACAGTGAGGGGGGGGGGGGGGGGATCAAAACCTGAATTCAGGATAAACAGAAGAACAAAAATAACCCTAAATAAGCATCTTAAGTTGAGAAAAGCCGCCTTTGACATCAGGAAATCTTTTTATTAAATGTCATGCTAAATAAAGTCTCATGGCACATGGGACACCAGGATTCGATTCCCTGGGGGGTCAATGAGCTCCTGTGGGTCCTTGGAACCCTCTGCCCCACTGCCTAACTATGTAGCCACACGAGGGGAACAGGTCTGGGCCCCCTGTGTCGGTCCCCAGCCAGGGTATAATCCAGGCTTCTGCCAGGACGGGCAACTGGTTTAAAATCTCTGCCACTTCCTTAGTTTTCTGGCAAGATCAGGAGCTGGGGATCACATCACACCTGAGCCGGGGGTGTCCGTGTCCCTGAGGTGGGAGTTCTGGGGTTCTTCCAACTGTAGGTGAGTCTGGTCGGGCCATGTTTGGAACACCCATTTAGGACCCCCTATTCTCCTGGATGTCTTCCTCCTGAGCAAGGCGGGGGCGGCTGTCCCCTGCCTTGCTCCTTCCTGGACCCACCGTGGGCTGGGTGGGTGGCTGCCTGGAGCGCGGGCGGGTCTTCCTTGGGGGGTCTTGGCTCGTACCTGGGGTTGGGGCGGGGGGATGCCCAGAACTCCTGGGTACTGATGAGGTGCTCGTCTAGGGCTGTGGGCGCTCTTCTGGGGCGGGGCCCTGCGTTGGGCCCTCTCAGCGCGGAGGGGGGGGGGCTGCTCTCCTGGTTGGCTGGAGCTTGCTCTCTCGGTCCCCCCATGCCTCCCTGCTCTCTGGCTTTGGGGGCCCCCGTGCCTGGGTGGCGGATGTGATCACCCGGGGGGCGGTTGTTCTCTGTCTGCTACTGTGTGGGTGTTGGGGGGGTTCGGGCTGCTGCTGTGGCGGGGGTCTTGGTGTGGGGATGGCTGGTCACTCTCCCTCCTTCTTTTCACATTCCATCATCCATTTAGAAGAACAGAAACACTCACCTGAGCACAGGGGTTAGCTCACCTTTACACTAACAGTTTGTGTGATTGAATGAATGAAATATTTCATACTAGTTGGTTTGAAGGCATAATTATGCGTGTGTGAACAATATCTGTATTGTGTTCATGTTGACATGTGGACATTTTTGGAGCCAACAGGTGTGTTTCTAACATTTGAGTGTGTGTGGACAGGCCCCGCCCTTATAGACTTGTATTACATCTGAACCTCACTGTAATGATAAGAAACGTCCAAAAACGTGTTACTTTATGCTGCTTTGTGCTCCTCTGGTGTGTCAGTAGATTCATAACCGCTGTTGTTAAAGTCAAACATGTCCAACACAAGAGGCCTTCAGCTCTCATCTGTCTGCTCAGCTGTTGGACAGGACAAGTTAAATAAATAAATAAATAAATTAAATTAAATTAAATCTCTGCCACCTCTAGTTTCTGGTATATTTGTTGAAGGTTTTTCTTTTTTGTGTGTCAAATGATAAGTAGGAAATGCTTCATGCCAATGAATTCTTATACATTTCTGCTTTTGTATTTTAACTTAGGCGTTTCTGTTTTACATTTCAGTGAAAACTAGATGAAGAAAGATTAAAAAAAAGGCTCCAAATGGTTGTTAACTGAGATTTGAGATCTGTTCCACTTTAGTGAATTTCCCATAACCGTGCCTTTTGTGGCTCCATGGCATTCCTCATGCACTTGGCAAAATGACTATTCCACTGGTTTATTTCACTCCTTATGGTCAGAGGCAAGCATTTGAAGTGGCTCATGTAAAATTCATGTTCATTTGGAAAACTGCTCTTGTGCTTTGCAGTTACCCTCACACACACTTTGATGTGTGAGTCTTTGTTTTTTCTCAAATCTCTAACACACAGATGGAAAGTGAGAAATTAGCATGACACCACCACAGCAGACATGTCTGGGGAATTTGCTGTTTCATGGTTTCAGGTCCAAAAGCTCTATTTTTCCAAATACGTGGAGACAAGTTGACATGCCATAAAATGGTGATCTCTGCAAGTGAAACAAGTTTCACTTTGTTCCTAACATTGAATTCAATTCAATTACATTTGCATAGCCATAATTCACACCAGTCGTCTCCATGGGCTTCGTATGGGTAATTGTAAGTTAAACATACAATGAAAAAGGATCATAAATGCATAGAATTCAATAGGATACTACTAAAACGTTAACTAAACAGGCATCCCTTATACCCCCCTTCGCTTTAAGGAAAAACTCCTAAAAAAACTGGGATCCGGAAAAAAATGAAGAAACCTCAGGGGTGTCCACATGAAGGAGAGATCCTCCCCCAGGACGGACAGGCGATTACCAGAACTCAGAGAAGAATTAGCTTATCTAACTCTACAACTACATGTTTTTCTGAGAGAGGGACATGACTACATGAATCACTGCACCAAACAGAGGCATGGAGAACTAAATGATAAATAAATGATCAAGAATAGAGGAGAGAAGGAGAGGATGAGAAAAGAGGACAGAACCCAGAGCACCATAGTTTCCCAGCTTTAAACGTCCAGCAGCTACTAACAACTAATTGTTATTGTTAAGTTTAATTTAAACACAGGAACAGTGAGGTAAATATTCTCTGAATACTAGCTAGTCTGACAATAAACCTGTCCAAAGAGGAATGTTTTCAGTCTAACTTTGAATGTAACATTAGAATGTTAATTTCACTTATTGGGTCCAAAGTTGCTCCAGATATGGATTCATTGCAACAGTTGTTCTCACACAACTGTCTACCTGGACACTGCTAATGATGTTGGATTCACATTTATGATTTTATTTTAGAAAACACCAGTTTTAGTGACTTTATTTCTTTTTTTATCTGTCGCACCTTGAAAGTTGGGTGAGGCTCAAGTTGGTGCCAATATTTTTTCTTCCCCTTTTAAGGTTTTTGGTTAACGGAAAGTCTATATTACATTTAAATGATTCCTACACAAAATCTAGTGTGGAAAAAAGTTTACAGCAGGGGGTGAAAACACATTTTTAAAAATTAAGGGAAACTGGAAGCTAAAAAGAAAAAAATATTAGACGCACACTTAAGCCTCATGCAGGCCAGTCGGTGAAAATATTGCCTGACATGAAACCGGTCTGTAGGCTGAAGACCACTGGTCTGGTGTTGTAGAAAACCAAAGGACAGCTGCTATGTCTTCATAAACCGTTGTGCTTGGTGGTCTCTCAATCCACTTTCTCTGTCTCCTGTGTAAAGAAATCCAGTCCGGTTGGAGAGTATCGACACATACTTACCCTCTGAGAACAAAGTTTTTTTTATTTTTTTTAAATTAAATTTAATTCTAAAAAAAAATACTAATACAGAAAAAAATCAGATACTTTGAAATTACAGTAATCTTAAACCTAAAGCCATTAATTACATTTTTAGTGTACTTAACCGCTTTGTAGTATTTTTTTTTATTAACTGTTTGAACTGATTTACTACATAAACAGTTAATTAAAGTTCATTAACTATGACAAGATGTCAGGAAAAAGAAGATTTGTCTCAAGCATTTGATAAAAATTGAAATGATTTCCATGTTTGAGATGAGTTTGCTCCTCCTTCAACTCCTCTCTGGATCCCCTTTGTCCACTGTCTTTCATGTTAATGGTCCATGAACTCGGACTTGAACTGGATCAAGTGACGGCTGTACAGTAGTTCTGTACATGTTGTTCTTCTTTTATGGCCTCCTGCTTATGTCCTGCTTGTGTTCTCAGAGTCATCTGGGTTAGTCAGTCACTCTTGAGAAGTTTCCCTCCATTGTGGATAATGGCTCACACTGCGGTCCTCTGAAATCCAAAAGCCTTCCAGATGATTCATAATCACAAAGAAGCAAGAAACTTTCCCTCTCATGCACCACTGCAAGACAAAGACCTGCGGTCTCTTCCCTCCAAACATTCCACATTTCGTAAGACATTCCTGTGGAGTCCTCATAGGACCCTGCACTGCCGTGCATGTTTTGTGTGTTTGCCAGTCTAAAACTAACCCAGTGGTTGATCTGCAGGAATGGCAGAAATGGTTGTCATATGCAGTATATGCGTGGATCGTCCCATTCAGTTTTCTTTGTTCATCATGCCCCCTCCTATTTTCTTTTCTTCAAAAGAAAAGTTTAATTTGATCTAAATCATTTTAATCTGAAAATTCAATTCAAAGAAAGGACACATTAAAAAGAGGACATCTTTACAGCATCTACACCTGACATTAGTGAAAGCTCACATGTATTTTGCATTTTTAGTGCAACACAAATATTACGGATATTCCCACAAGCACGCGCTCACAAGCTGTGTGGTGTGTGTAAAAACCAAACAAGGAATAAAGTGCAGACGGTTTTTATTTAGGTGTGTTTTGGCGTCTGATCAGAAATTTTGTCCTCCTTTGGTGATACAGGATGATTGATTGGCAGCTGTCACTTCTTTTTTTTTATTTACCCCTCACTTGCTATTTCCCAAGTGTCTTCTCTCTTCACACATCCCCCACCGTTCTCTCCATCTGTCTGAGCATGTCTGCTTTCCTTTCTAGTTTGCCCTCTTAGTCAGTCTCAATCTGATATCCTCCACAGTCTTATTATTTTTTTTATTGCAAACATTTTTACTTCATTTTTAGCTGTTTGTGTTGACTATAAAACTGGGATTTTGGACACAAGCCTTCTGCTTAACCACAGCATGTAGAAACTATGGGGTTCATTTTAAAGCTCCGTTTTGCTGTCTTGTTTGAGGAAACAGACACCAGCTGCATCTCCACTAACAATGAATTGCGCAAATTGGATTTGTGGTAATAGTTTTTACTAATGAAAACACAACAATTTTGCAAAAAAACTCTCATTTATAGAAAAAGTGGCTTGGAGGAGGTTGTTTTTGAGGTGCGTTGACATATTTCGCAAAACTGCAATGGAAACATTTTTTTGTTTTTTATTAAATGAGTCACATGACCAACACAGGAAACCAGTTTGTAGATGTCGATGGGCTTCTTGGTAAGAACTTGCTGGCTTGGGCACAGCACAGCGGGCGCCACGAGAGGTCCCACAGCATCAACTTATCTAAAATTGAGCCTGTCATGTGGAATTGTTGGAGTCAATTGCATTCTTTTGTGCTGAAAGGTGTGAGATAAATCTTTCCAGTAACGTGCTCTGTTTTCTAACAAGTTGTTCGCTCTCTTTGTCTCCTGTGTGACGGTGTTTCCTAACTTCTTCAGCTAAGCTGTCATCATTGGCAGTGTTAAAAGTTTGTTTGTTTTTTGGACAAGGTTTGCTCTGTCATCGCTTACTCTAATCGCTATATCGATATAAATCCAGGCTAAATGATGTGATTTGCATGCGATTGCAGTACGGGTGTAAAATCCCAGTCATGGATGATGTCATCAGCTTCTGTCACATCTCTCAGCGATCTGGGCGATTCTTCTCCAATGGCTCTACGACAAACGCAATCCGAGCTATCACAGATCCCTTTGAAGCACAAAACAGCCTTAAGCCTACTCCCAACCCTGCAACATGTAAAAAAAACAGACTGATACCGCAAAAAGAAATGTCACTGTAACAACGCAAACTCCTAACCTGGTTAGTAACATGTAAAAAAACCACCTCTGACATAGCTATCTGTTAGCCGTGTTAGCTATGTTAGCATGTTTACAATAACACCCAACCCTGTTTTGTGGAACTCATAAAAAAATATACAGAATTTTTCATAGAGCTCCGTGTACAATCTAAATTGATTCAACATCAGTAAAAATAACCAAAACTATTCCATATATAAGCCACTGTGGTGCACTGTCCTTTTTTGAAAAAAATTAATGATTTTAAGTGACGAAAATACGGTATAGAAAATCCCATTACCGTGATTCCAAATCCAGTGATGAAAGTCAGACAAGGAAAAAAATCCCTGAACTTTTCTTTGAGCGATATGGCGGCGCTGAGCTAAATTTTTGAAAAATCCATGGTCTTAGACGCATTCTGGTACATTCTGGCAGCTAGTTATTCACTTCTTAATCAAGAAACTAAGACTAATTGGAGCATCATGATTTGTCATTCAAACCCCTAGTTTGACTAACCATTAAGGACTTGATGGTCCTAAAAAAGAATTTGGATCATTGCTCAAAGTAACACAATCCTACAATCTAAGCTTTTCCTTAAAGCTGCAAAACCTACAACTGCTAAAATATAGTAACATCAAAGCCCCAAATGGCAAAAAGAACACCAGTAACTATGATATTCTATGAAAGTACCTCATTTGTACATGATTTCTTCTTTAGAAATGACAGATCCACAACATCCACTTGCACTGTTTTCTCAAACTATAATGACATCAAAGTATGGAATCTGCTTTAAACTATCGTTCTATAACATGATACATCAATTCTTTAACACCAATGCTTAGTAATCTGGGAAATATCAAAACAAACATACAAACAAAACTAAACATTGTAAACATTCTTTTTTAAGGGAGTCTGGTCCAAACCATCAAATACTTGTAATTAATGTCAATAAAACTGAACTAAAACATGGTAATTAGGAAATACAAATAAATTAGATAGAGTAATGTATTCAAAATAAAAACTGAAACTCAAAACTAAAACTGAAATTATTTCAAAATTTGGTTTTGAGATTATTTTACACAAAAAGTATTTGACCTACACTACCTTAAAGATCTTTTTCTTCCAGCCAAGACCACTTCAATTTGTCTTTGATCGTCTTCTCACAACTGAGGTCGTGACCACGCTCAATGATGACGATGGACGCCATTATTTTAACACAAATTTGATCGCAAACTCTTCAGATTTGTTTGTGAAAGTTTAGCGTGGGTCCGCCAGTTTTGGTCTCTAGGGAATCCGTCACGCTGACCACGTGGTACAGACAGAGCCAATCAGAGCCATCGAAGTATCCGAAAGCAACTAAAACGTCCCGTCATTGGTCAATTAGGCCGGGAAGACGAGAGATGGCCACGACCATAGAGGAGGCGATCCGCGGAGAAATATAGAAAATAAAGCCAAAATTTGCCGATTTCAGACAATTTTTTCATCCGGAAAGCGATTTGTCCGTAGAGATCAGGTCTTTATTTCCCGGAAAGTACGTTTGGTTTGCTCAAAAAACCCGGATTTCCGGGAATTCCCAGAAGACTTTCATCACTGCAAATCCAAATTTAGTTTCTCGGTTTAAGTGCCATTGCCATGCAAAAACAATTTTATGAGCTTTTAGGTGAATTATAATGTTAATTTATCACATATTATAATGTTCCTGTATCATAATGTTATAATATTATGTTATGATATTATAATGAAGAGTCTTCGCTGTCTGCACCGCCCCCAGGCTAACACACCCAATTTCTCCGCCAAGTCAGCAGTGATTGGCTAAGACCTTTCCTTTTATATGCATGATATACACATCCATTTAGGCTGACGTATTGAAATGGGCGGCACCAATGCAGAGTGAGAGTTGGGGCCTCAGAGCTCAGGAAAATAAATAATATTTAATAAATATTATCTAATAACACCAAATCCCCTCCGGAGGAGTGGGGGTGATTCCAGATTCCAGTTGGCTCATCTGTGCTCCTTTACTTGGTCGTGTACCTCGCCTCTGGATCGTTTCGCTCCCCCAACCGTCCCCCAACTCCATCTGGATGAAGCCCATTTGCTGCATTATTCAAACATGTAGTTGAAGAGTTAGATAAGCTAATTCTCCTCTATGAGTTCTGGTAATCGCCTGTCCGTCCTGGGGGAGGACCCCTCCTTCATGTGGACACCCCTGAGGTTTCCTTCTTTTTTTCTCTGGAATCTGTTTTTTAAGAGCTTTTCCTGAACAAAAAGGAGGGTCTAAGGGCAGGTATGCCCAGTTTAGCTTAGTTTAGTTTAGTTTAGTTTATTTATTATTATTATCTTTTGTGTTTTATGGCTGATTGCATGTTCGTATACAATGACCGGAATGAAGCCCGTTGAGACAACTACTGTTGTAATATTGGGCTATAAATTGGAAATTGGATACAAAATGTGTTCTTTTGTGTGCCAAATGGAATTTAGTATTATAAACATGGATATAATAAAAGGATTAAAAATAGCATGGTAAAGGCCCTGTAATCGTTATTCAGTTTGTCTCCAGCTGCAAGCCAGTGAAGCACTGAAGTTGTTTTATCGTCATATAAACTGGACCTGCAGTCAATTTGTGATTGAAACAATATTTTGTCAAGATTGTGTTACATTCAGAAATGTGAGGGAAGACCACCTCGCAGCACCAGATGGCCATCAGCACTGCTGTGGCACAAAAATAGAGGGTCAACCTCTGTTCTGTTCTGCCTTCCCATGTGCATCAGTGCATACCAGCTCTGCAGAGATGTGAATGGTTGAATGAGACTGTAAAAGCGCTGTATAGGTAGAGGGATTCCACCAGCAACCAGCTATAATTTTTTTTACCTATCTTGCCATTCTTTTACTTCAACGTATAGTCTCAAAGTTGCATCGCTGTTTATGTGACTGCAGTAGTGACGTGCAGTCAGGGGAGGCAGGTGAGGCTGTGCCTCACCTGTCATTATGGGAAGAAAAGAGAAAAAGTAAATTCATTTATTATATTTAATCAGTAATTTGTGCTTTGCAGTCATTTTCTATTTAAATGTACCATTTTTGGGGGTTTTTTCTTTTCAAAATCGCTGAATTTCCGCATTTGCCGTTCAGATACTAAGAAGTGACGTGCGATGAGGCACCAGCCCGCTGAGCCTCACCTTGGATTGCGCAATACCCATGCAGTCAGACGGTACTGCTGTCTCTCTGTATGTCGGTTCAATCACTTGTACTAAATGAGCTGAGTTTACATAATTTAGCAGATGTATATGATGTACAGTGTTTGTTTTTATAAATAATTGTATGTGAGGGACGTGTTTCTTGTGCTGAGCGCTAAACGCCGGCCAAAAAGCCGCTGGGTGAGGCCAGAAGTTCTCGTGCCTCATGTTAGGGGGCGCCGGTGAGCCCTGAGATTATGACACTAAAAATAATAGAATAAGAGATAGCAAGCGGCAAATCATTTTCTTCAGAAGGATCGGCGTATGGACTTTATTTACAAGTAAAGGTAAGACGATAATAACGTTTGTGCTTTTTTCTGTGCTGCAGTTTGTACAGTAACCCTGTGTTTTTCGCGGGGGTTACGTTCCAAAAAGAACCCGTGATAGGCAAAATCCGTGAAGTAGAAACCTTTATTTTTTTTAAACTATTATTATACAATGAATACTGTATTATAAATTAAAAAGAAAGAACAAACCATTTACAGGCTCAAGCATTTGTTTCACAAATAAAAGTACTTTAGAAACGTTTTTTTAGACAAATAACTTCTGTACTGTACTGTCAAATAATAATTTTTAATAATCAATGTGAGCAGAAGGCTTGAAATCGCGGAGATTAGCCCCGCCCACCGCGACCCGAGTGAATAGATGAAACGGGAGAAAATGTAAAATTATTATGAAAAAAATACAAAGTACATTGGGACAAATAGTGACTCAGGTGTTGCAGCCGCTGCATCCTGACTTCTGAAGCCGCGGTGCAGCTGTGTTTGTTCGGGAGAAGAACACAGTGATAGGCAGTTGTTGTCGCTCTTTTTTCTGCTTTGCAAAAAGATCCATATACACTGACATGCCACCATCAAGAGAATTTGCTGTTTTACGTACGTGCACATATTAAACTGCAACGTTATTGACGCACAGTTAGAGGAGAAGCGGAGTGATTTTTTAGCCAATCAGAATGCAGAACACAATGCACGATGCAAATCAGTGAAGTACCGAAACCGTGAAAAGTAAACCGTGTTATAGCGAGGGATCACTGTATATGGAAAAAAAACACGTTGAAATGATATTTTAAACAAAACACGTTAACTGTTGTCAATCAAATGGTGAATAAGTTACTCAGTATGGTTCATATGTTTGTAAATATGACTGATGACGTCAGTGCCTCACCAGCCATTAACCTCAGCGCACGTCACTGGACTGCAGCTATTTTGTCATGACAAGTCATCAATGCTTTGTAACTCCCCTCTGGATACATCACGGACACAAGGCGTTCTGTGTTGACGGGCGTTTATTGCACACAGGTGCCATCCAACATGCCGTGAGAACTATACAAACATATAAATAAATATAAATGAAAACATTCTCACAGAGAACAAATTATTTCAATATACATCACACATGATATAAACTAATATAAGACTTAGAGAAAAAGCTCAACAATAAACTAACTAAAATAAACTGTCATACCTCGTTGGCCGCAATACCACAAAGGGGGTTAAAAGATCTTTCTGCAGCAACTCTTGAAATGACACAAGTCTTTTTCCATGTAAAGGGAATTAAGTTCAAAACTTGACAATTTCTTTGCGGTATAATGTTAAAACCCGACTCTTTCTCCATCGTCCATGTGCTCTGTCTGCAGCGTGTTACAACAATAACAGTCCTGACGGAAACAAAAATCAACTCAAAAGTTCCATCAACTGATAACGTGATTATTACCACTCTGATAATAATTTCAAGGACTGTTTAACAGCAAATGAACATACAAATAGGCATAACTGAAATTAATATATAAACTTAAGCTTAAAACATCTTGCAAATGCCATTGCTGGCAGTTACATGCTTATCTTGTAATGCTTTAATAAAAATGAGCAATGATTATCTTTTTCCTTTGAGTACTTTCTTAAACAAGTAGTTATATGTTACACTTTTGAGCCAATAAGAGTGTAAGTATAGGAATGAGACTTAGCATTTGATGATTCAGTACCAGCCTCTGATCACACTATGGATGTTCATTCATTCTAAATGGACTCAGCTTTCCCACACGTTTTCTTTTTATATGAATCTAATCTATGACTTGCATATACGTTTTTTTGACACACCACTGTGTTTTCTTTTACCAGCTAAGGTCTGGTCGCTCAGAGGACGCCTGGTGGTGTCTGATGGCTCAGTAGCAGCAGATTCATGCAAATAAGACAGCAGATGTTCAATTTTGCACAATGATCCTCACATTTCATGGAGAGGTTTTGTTCTCCTAAAATAATACAAAATAGACTTTAGAGAAATCTGAAGGAAAGATGGAAAATGGAATATTACCTTTTTCAAAACCAAGAAACTTGTAAGAAAAAATTCCTTTTGTTTAAAGTAATGGAACAAAAAATTGTGTGACTATTTTTGGGAAAACCCACCAACGGAAAAAAAAAATCAAAGTTTACTAACATTTCCTATAAAAAAAGACTTCATGTTTTTAAATGGGTTTTGTATCGGAAAACTCTGATCTCTAAACTTTCACCACATGTGGAGGAAGATGAAGACGGCTGGAGATAAAGAGGAAGGTGATACTGAGAAGCCATTTCACAGAAGTGTGGTGGGAAAATAGTGGGAGGACATTTACTCTTGCTGCTTATCCATTATTGCCCCAGACGAGTCTTAAAGAAGCCTTTAAATAAAGGGGGCTATTCAGATAAATGACAGAAGAAAAATTACCAGACATGCTACTGTTAATGTAAAATACATTTAATATCACTTTGTTCCCACTAAAGACTTTATTTAAATTGAAACTCGGGGCTTCAGCTTTTGTTGTGCAAAGTTAAATGGAAACAAGAGAGATGATAAGGTAATAGATTTGACTAGAAGGCAGAGGAAGAGCAGAGATAGAAGTGTTTACTTTAGGAATTGGCCTGTCACTTTTTCACAGCCTGTTTCTATCTGCTGTTGACTTTATGGTGAAAAGTCAAAGAAATATTTCAAGCTGAGCCTGTTCTTGTGCAACGACAACTAAAAAAATGTAGCTGTTTGGGGTTTATTTTTATTTTTTAAAACCCCCAAAAGGTCATCTGTTGTGTTCTGTGCTAAGACATTGTACAGCTTTTAACAGGATCTTTATGCTTCAATTCACTCCAAGGTTATGAAAGCAAATATTTTCTTTTTGTACAGTGAGGGGCCCAAACTGATGTCATAACACTGGAGACAAAACGTGTGCGGTCTCTGCTCTCTGTTTTACATGGACTATAAGGAGTAGGAAAGTGTTCTGTAGTCAGACAAGTTCAAATGAAATCTTTTTGCTGGTAATGAAGGCTGCTTTGATATTTCAGCTAAACAGCAGCATTCAGAGGGTTTTTGGGATTCACTTCAAAATCTGTGATGATGCTGGTTAATTAGAGCATCTGTTAAGAGAGTAGGAGTAAGTTGCACTTATACTGGGTCTGGGAAAAAACTCAGAAAACTTACAGGCATATAAAGGACTTGTCAACAAATGATCCTCTCCAGATAACGTATTTTTGAAGGAAGCAAGACAATGCAAATCCATCCCCTGCAGCCGTAACAACAGTACAGCTCCATTCATAAGGAATCTGGGTGCTGAAATGGCCAGCCTGTGGTTCACAGAGAACATTTGGAGCATCATTAAAAAATTACATCAAAGACAACCTTGACCTTAAACAGCTGGACACCTTCTTTGTATTAGATGAGAAAAAAATCAAATACCAAACTCCCGAAACGCCTACAGTTTGATACCAAGATGTATTCGAACTGTTTAGAAAAGAAGATGCTCCATTATTGTAAACAAATCCCTGCCAAATGTTGTCAAACCTGTTACTGGTACTACTTTGAGTGATATCAATCACTTATGCCCTAGTCACATGCACGCTTTCGGGTGTTGACCCGTACAGGTGGTGTGGCTTTTTGGGTTGTCTGGGCCTGTGGAGGGTCATTGAAAAAGAATCATCCTTGTCTTGATGTTCGTGCGGCCATCTTAAGGGACGTCATGAATTAAAAACTTACTTGTGGTAAATGTATCGTGAAGTATTTGTAAGGATAAGGTAGGCTTTATGCACATGATGTAAGGGTCTTTGTCGTACTCGTCCTTTATTGACCACGCCCAAATGATGCGAGGTGTGCAGTTAATACCTAAGTGCCCATAGGACACCTACACAATCTACACTCTAATTGTATAAGTTGCTAATCTCTAACAGTTAGGCTCTACACACAAAGCATGCCTCAGGTATGCAAGGAACAGGTATTATGTCACACTTACACGACATGTGGCGGCGTTTCACCTACTTCAACCTTTACTTAACCTTGCGTGTTGTAATGTCTTTGCTACAACCTGTCAGTTACAGCATATCAGTAGAAAAAAAATGTGCATGAACATTTCATATTTCCCTCCACTGGCCCAACAAATGGTCTGTGGTCTTAAAATTTTGTGCAGACCATTTGTGCGCCCCGTACAGGTTTGCCCATTTTTCACCTGCATCACTCTGTATCCACCCATAAGAGAAGTGGTGACTAAACATTTCCTTTGTTATCTGGGTTTTTTGGGAGTAAAGTATTGGTTTGTGAGATTTAAGTCTTTTAGATTTTAATCCATTTAAATGGGATAAAGAAAAGGATGGCTGCGTGGTGGCACAGTGGTTAACGTTCTTGCATCACAGTAAGAAGGCCCCCGGCTGGGGGACCTGAACCAGAACATCGATGGGGGACCTTTCTGTGTGGAGTTAGCATGTTTTCCCCGTGTATGCGTGGGTTTTCTTCAGGGACTCCAGCTTCCTCCCACCGTCCAAAAACATGCTTCATAATTGATTACTGTAAATTGTCCCTAGGTGGGAATGTGAGTCTACATGGGTGTGTGATTGCGGCCCTGCAACAGACTGGTAACCTTTTTAGTATGTCCCCTGCCTTTGCCCACGAGTGGCTGGGATAGGCTCCAGCAGCCCCGTGACCCCGAAAGGGCCAAAACGGGTAAGAAGATGAATGAGTAAAGAAAAGAAACAACAGAACTTTTCTGTTATTTGTATAGGATTAATTACAGTTTTCTGTAGTTTATCCACTCATGCCATTATCATGACTGGTTGTCATGCTCCACAACCATGCACTGATTCTTTTCAATCATCTTCCAGGTCAATTACGCTCCTCATCTTCACCTGTTGCCTCCATGCAGATCCATCCAGCACCAAATTGAAGTGTTCCTCATTTCAGAAGTCCCTCTCTTGTTGATGTCAAGTCTGTGTGGCAAATTCTGTCTTGTGTCTCTGACCAGGGATTTGCTCAAACCCCATAGTGCCTATTCTGTATCAGTCCACGTCCTTGCTACAAACTCTGTTTCTGCCCAAGCTCTAGCCAGAACCCTCATCACCAGCTCCTGTCATCGAGTACACCCTTCAAGTCTGTTCAGCTAGAAAAACTTACAAAAAACTCACTGTCAGCCTCACGTCTTCTCTGACAGTGTTCTTCTTCACAGTAACAATTTATCAAATTCAATTCATTCTCAATCAAGAATTGTTCCATTCTTGTAGCTTTACCTGCATGTGCCCTAAGTGATGTCAGAGACTGCAGCCCATCTACCAACGTCAACTTAATAAATGATCCTATTCTGCCAATCGTGTTTAGTCTTTTCTGGGTTGGCCATCTTTTCTCGGTATTCTGATGCTTCACAAGTTCTAGTTCCAAAAATCGTACCTATATTGACTTTTCCCATTTGGATCTGTCTTTCAAGAGCAAAGTGAGCGGCTTTAAGTCTTTAAGGCCTGTGTTCTGCTCTACACATATTCAGAAATGTTTTGGCTTTAATAAACAATTCGCCTTTTAGACTGCCTGTTCCCGCTCTGCCAGTTTGGAAAGGGTGCAAACCCAAAATGAGACAAATGACTCAGCCAAGCTTTTATTTTATTTTACTTTTTCAGCAAATGGTTGTTGCACTCAAAGAAAGAGCAAACACTTGATGCAATTACTGGTGTGATTACTTATTATTTGGCCAAAAGAGAAGCCAAACTGGAGAAAAAAATGTGTTTAAAGCCTGTTTAATGAGATCTGCTTGTGATAAAACATCCTACACACAGTCATTAAAGTCTAATAAGTTACCAAACACCAGTAATTAAAGCTTTTTGGACTTACCTAAGAGACAACTTTCACCACAGCTTACTCTCCACCCTGAGGATTTCTGTTAACAGCAGGTATTAACAAAAAAGGCAGGTTGCCACTTCATTACAACAGAGAATCTGAGAATTTCATACAAACAAAAACCGGGAGGACAGGAACATAACAAAAAGAAAGGTGTGACACCCTATGAAAAGTAAAGAACAAGACATTTGCTGTTATACTATCAGA
>CM043720.1:25370413-25627913 GCA_023969325.1 Oryzias curvinotus
AAGTTTCCTGAAGAGTCTGAATGAGTGGGACCATGGCGGAGAGTCCATGCTGACAGCGTTAATGAGGATGAATGTTTGCAGCCTTCATCAGTTCATCTCTGAACACACAAACATCAGCAGCCGCGCACACAAACACACACTTCAGCAGCGGCAGCCAGAAGTCTGCAGCAGCAGCGTTGTGTGTCAGCATTAGCCGCGATTCTTCTCCCCATAGCAGTCAGACAGCAGACTGTTAAAGCCCACCAAGGCTCCCATTCAAACTACACCTGGCCAAGTTTGAAAACATGACTCAGGGGGCTTTAATTAGGCGCAATTAGTTACAGCGACCATGCAAAGACCTGGATGCACCCCCTGCTTTTTAGACCAGAGGAAAAAAGATGGGCTAATTAGGCTGGAGGCCACTTTTATTCATGTGACCTGTGGAGACCCTGAGCAGGCTGTTTAACGCCACTGCTCTGCCAATTAAAACTGGAATCCGTTTTAATGACATAAACAGACACCATTGCGTTCAGCGGGATGAGTTTTCCATAAGCCTTCAATGGATTATGTGAAAGGACAAACAGCAACAGGTGGTCAGCAGGGAGGGAGGTGAGGAAAAACTCCCAAACGCCCGTTTCAGCAGCAGCCTGCAGCCTGCAGCCTGCAGCCTGCAGCCTGCAGCGGCTCGGAGCGACGCCATTTCGGTGCTAAACGTGGCCCTGCACGCGGCGTCCCCCAGGCTCCGGCAGTTCAACATGATGCAGCTTCAGAGATTTTTAAAGAAAATGTCACATTTCATGAAAAGAAAAGATAAGTGAGTCTGAATTGTAACACAACAAAGCGTTTCTGTGGATCCCCGGGACCTCCTCCACCCTCCCAGAGGACCCCCACGAGGCCCCGAGACGCCACAAAAAAGACACTCCGCTTTTTTCAGCAACAAATTAGTTTGAGACACTTTTCATACAGCTCAATTTGATACAGCATTTGTGTCACTTAGACCAAACTGGTCATCACTTGTGAGTCATTTTCTTTGCAGCTGCTCCATTTTTTGTTTCAAAAGCCCACTGGCACCCTGCTGCTGCCAGCCTTCCATCCTCCAGAGGAAAAAAATCAAATAAAGAAGGAAGATGGCTCCATTATCATGTGATGTTAGAGGAGAGTGTTCTGTCTGCTCGGCTTGGATTTAACACCTGAAATGTGGCCTTTTTGTGTGCAGGGCGGACTCCTTCCTCTTGATGCAGGTCTGCGCTGCTGCCGCCATTCTGCGGCCTTGCTGCTGAACTTCTGATGCAGGAACCTGGAAGCTTTTGCTGCATTTATTCAGCAGAAATCTGGAGAACAGAAGATAGCTGACTATCAAAAACATACTTTTCATACATACCCTTTGACTTGAAATATTTCTTTAAAGGTTGTGGGTTTTCTGTTTATTTGTCATTAAACTGAGGCTGAAGTTGATTTTTTTCACAGCCTAAAACTAATTTATGAGGATTTTTTAAATAAATCAAAATTGCCAAATGTTACAGTGGTTAAACATCTTTTGAAGGACTTTTATGAGGAAATGCTTATTATTTTTAGTAAAAAAAAAAAAAAAAAAGAATTTATTGATGTTAATTTTTAAGGGGAACACTTTAGGGTTTTTAGCAGTTTTAGGGCCTGCTTTGATTTTCCTGTCTTCGCCAGGGCCACGCGCATAACGGACATTCATTCATTCATTCATTCATTCATTCATTCATTCATTTAGTAATTCATGTACAGGACCCATTTTTTTCGCGCCTTGGTGTCTTCTCCTGAAGCCGGAGGCCTCAACCCGCTGGGACGCGCGCGTTTTCCTTTCCTGTCTTCTCCTGAGTCCCATAATTCATATTTTTAAATAATAATATTTTTTTATTATAATCTATATTTATGTGTAATGAATTAAATAATTCCCTGTTTATAAGTTGCTCTATAAAAACGTTTTATACTGAATAAAATATTCTACATATTTCCTGTTTTAATTGGAACACCTCAGATTTGTTTTGTTTTTTTTATTAAATGTAGTTTTTGCTGTTGATATTAATAATATCGGAGGAGATTGTTTATCTGCTGTTTACCTCACGCCCACATTAAAATGACAGACGTGTGTTTAAAAAAGGCTGATGGTTTCCTTGTCGTCGCTTTGCTCATCGGAACATTTCCACAGTGAGGATGAAGCTGCCGTAAACTCCACCGTTACCACGAGACGCTCTGCTGTTCACAACAACAAAGAGCACATTTAAATATCCTATTATATGGTACTTAGATAATTAGATCGAACCCATACTAGTTTGCTCACCCCGCCCTCAAGCGCATTTTTTTTAATTTTTCATATTTATTGGGATTTGAATGAAATAAATCCCAATTTCTGTAAATGAATCAGCAGGTGATCCGCCTCCTCAGCGCATCTGCGGGAGTCAGAGAGGCGCCGAAGAAGCGCGGCCGGCCGGGCTGCTGCGCCGTGGCGCGCCTCGACGCGCCACGGCGCAGCACCGCGCGCCAGTCCAAAACCAGCGAAACACAATGCATTATACTCTAACCTGTAAAACACGAGAAAATAAGATTTAAATGTGAAGAACTGATGCTTTCCTCAATCGCTCCTCATTCACAGAAACACGTCTTAACATATTTGGGTAAATCAAATTGATCCACCATCCCAAAATTATAATACCAACATGCACTTCTGTGGGCCTGTGAGTGGGAGACAGCAGGAGAGAAACTGGAAAACAGGAAACATCTCAGGGGTCTTTACTGAGAGGAAGTCCCTGAAGTTCAGTCAGGGTGAAGGTGACAAGGGTCTGGGCTTAAAATTAGGTCAGGGGTTCATCCTCTGCATCCTCTGCTAAAACAACAACAATAATACCAACAGCAACCGTAATAACAATCACAATCACAATAAGAAGAACAGTGGCAGTGGTAGCAAACTCGATATTGTTGTCGTTGTGGTGCGTTCACTTTCAAAATAATCTTCTAGGAGCTCATTTTGAAAATAATAACAGTAAAATTGTGCTCTTGCTCCTTGAATGAGCACAAAGGCTGTGAAATGAGGGAGATTTTCAGGACATTCTTTTGCCTTTGTGAGCTTGTTCTTTCATTTGCTCCTGTGATTGTTGTTGACAGACACTTCTAATCGCAGGAATTCTGTCGACCCGTGTGGCCTTGTGGGTATCAGTGCTTTAGCTGGATGTTTGTGGGTCCTTTCACAGCCTGCTAATAGGTTGACACAACGCACAATGAAACGCGCTGAGGTTAAGGTCTTCACAAAAAAAAAAGAAGAAAAAGAGTGCGTGTGAAGGTGTGGATGGTCAATACGGGTTGATTTTTTTTCTTGGCGTTGCTCACAGCTGAGGGCCGGCCCTGCATGTTCAACTGAATCAGAATGATAAAAGATTTAAATACTTTTTCAGCGTGAGCTGGCCTTTTCAGCTCTGGCATAGGAACAGAGCAGAGTGAAGATGTCTGCAGAGAGATTTCTGTGACAATAGACGAGCCACACACTCACACAAAGTCAGTGAATGCCTGCATTCTCTGAATACACAACAATATTCACAATGACGACAACATTCAAATGTCTTAGGAAACAAGTCATCAGTGTGAACACGCTGTTGCAGTTAGGATTTCATTGTTTGAAAGGAGGTTTCTGGCCCACAACCTCCCACAAATGTAGGATTGTTTTCATTCAGTTGTGGTCACAATAAAGACTGAGGAAGGAAGAAGGGGCCTGTTTCACGAGGAAATTGCTTTTATGGTCTCTTTCCCTTTTTCTCCTTCCAGCACCTGTCATCTCGGCTGACTTCAGACCTCTGAACTGCAGCAAAACCTATGAACAAGCGGGTCCATGTAGACCCATTTTTACCTTCATAAAAACCTGCCGACTCCTCAGTCTGAGCATGTTTGCTTGACATGTCATCAGTCGTTTTGACATGGCTGTTAACCTCCTCTGGACATCACATTTTGGATTATATTACAACATACTGTTCAACCCCTTGACACCCATTGATGCAAATATGCATCAGACGATTCTCAAATTAAAAATGTAAATCATTTAGCTAGAAATACATTCTGGCATCAAATGAGTTCTGTCAAAGAGAACCAAAAAAGGCTCATCAAACAAGAGGCTACATTAAAAAAAAAGTACCAGCCGTTGACGATTTTTCTTTTTCTTTTCTTGTTTTTGTCTCTGAAGAATTTGATCCTCAGATTTCCTGCGGCCTGGACGTTCCTTAAACACTCCGCTGCCATGACAACGGACAACAGCAGCAGTGCAGCGTGTGTCGGCTCCTAAATGTCTCACAGAGGGTCCTCGAGGAGCCTGCTGGCGGAGGAGGAGGAGCGGGACCTGGAGGAGCTGAGAGGAGCAGCGGCGGACTTCTACCGGCAGAGCGGAGTCCCGCAGGAGCTGGAGGCGGCTCTGGACGAGCTCTTCCGCCGGCGGCCGCGAGACCTGCACGGCTTCCTGGTATGACGCCGCTCCCCGCACCCATCCGTCACTGCAGCCGCGGGCTTTCGCTTATTTAGGAAATGTGGTTGTCATTGCTGAGTGGAACAAATAAAGAAAAACCCCGAAGATCCTTGAAATAGATTATAAGTCTGTTTTTACTCCTTACTCCTACAGTGAACCCCTAACAGACGGATTGTTCCTGAACTCAACATAATCTTTAAAGAAAGTGTGAGGGTGAAAGAAATGAGTTTTCTGAGCTGTGTCACCTCACTGTAAAAACATCTGTAAGAGTCGAGTTCCACGTGACTGTTTTCAAACTTCCTGTTTGAAGCAAGTTTGAAAGCAAAAGTAACTGGAACCAAATCTAATCACCAGGTAACTATTAGGTCAGTCCCATCATGCCTCATTTTCTCTGAGCAGTACAGTACGGTCCTGTCCGGTATTTTGAGCGTTTCCACTATAAAATGAAGCCGGACCCAACTGTACAACTTTTGGCTCCTCGTTGGTTGTAGGTCCAAGTGGAACAAACCGGTTAGGGCAGAACTATTGTTGAAACTTGTTGACTGGTTGGTCAGTACGACAAAAGAAAGATCCAAAAAAGTGACTGCATTCCTGTCTTCTCTCAAACAACAAGACCAGTACATACAAAGAACCGAAAGCCAAGTTGCTGGATGAGCTCCATTGTTGTTTTTGTTAACTTCACCCCACATGCGCCGTGACACTCACCTGAAGTGCCTGGACCAGGCTGAACCAGACCGGACCCGACTGGACCGTACCCTACCGCTTATGAGAATTGGGCAAGGCAACATCTCCCTCCTGGCATTTCCAACAAGAAGTAGCTGCTGGCTCCAAAAATCCAAAATCTTCTTGATGTTATAAACGGACCAATCAGATGTCTCAGTAAAAGTATGTGGTCTCACATCAGATGTTCAAAACATTTGAAAGATTTGGTGTGGCCCGCTTTCAAGTGGTAGGGGTGAGCTTCTAACAAGCTCACTCCTGATTGGCTTGATTGGTTGCCATAGAAATGTTCAGCTTTCTGGAGTCATCTGTCTCCAACATGGCGACCAACGTATCCCACTCCCAAAAAATGGCAACCGAATTGATTTCATTTGGTTTGAAAGCATTTTCTATGAGTGGACTTAGTCCAGCTCTCATATACAGTCAACGGTCAGTCAACGGTCAGTGGTGGGAACAGCTGATTACAATTGTAGTGCAATAAATAACTTTACTTTGAGGTCTTTATATTGAATTGTCAGTGTTATTTTTCCCTTAGACGCCCAGTAACTTGTCTGTATGACAGGATACCAACCAAACTACTGTTTAAAACAGCAAAACAGTAAATTGTTTGAAGATTTTAAAAGAAATAAAACACCCCAAAATATTTTCTTTTTGTTGTCGATCACTTTTAAGTTTGTTTCAAGTTCCTATAAATGAGCTAAATTTTTAGAAACCCAAACACATTTGAAAATGGTGTTTGTAACATGTTCTTGTGACATTTTTCTGACGATGGAGGACAAATATGAAGAAAATTAGGCATAAAATAAAATTTCTATGTATTTCTTTTTGCAGATCATTGTGAATCAGGAGCAGATAAAAAAAAAGCAGTTGGAAAAAGAGCTTATTTATGACTTTATTTATGACTGGGTGGGCCACATGCTCCGAGCTCTCTGCAGTGGGGAGGGGAAGGGGGAGACCTGTCCTTTCAGTGTTATGATGGAAACTCAGCTACAAAACCATTCTTTTCTGGTAACTTTTCAATCAAATTGATTTGCTCTTCTCCTAATTGCTGCCACAGACCCCAACATTTATCATGCTAACTGAAGCCTTTGAAGTCTGAGTTTTGGTTTTTGTATTTGTCTTGTTTCTAGCTGAGCATTGCTCCGTCTGGTTTGTTCTTTAATGTTTGTTCATGAATAAACTAAAAGAATTTAATATTTGAACTTCCTTTGGGAGTCACAGGTGTAACCATCAGCTTCTTTTTCAGGCAGATTACTTTGACAAGCGCTCCGCTCCCCCAAGGATCAGCAGACTCAACGGACGGGAGGTCTATAACGCCAAAGGACAACTGTGCATCGAGGCAGAGGTCTTCTGTGTTGTTCGAAACACAGAAAAGGTAAACGACAAATGGCACATCCCATTCACAGATTGATCAAGAGGCTGCTTTCTGTCAACAGAAAAGGTTCTATTGAAACCAGGCTACAACCAGTGAATTCCCTCATGGTCTACCAACAATCTCACACAGATTGGTCCAGCTGCTCCAATACAAAATGCATCCGTTTTTAAAGTTAAAATGAATTCTCTTAACGTCTTAAAGTCCCCTTCCAATGAAAATCATGTTATTCTATCAAGTTTTGGACATGTGGCATTTTTCTTATGAAAGAGAACAAATGTAATGAAACATAGTTTAATTTTGTATTTCTGAGTATTTCTCCTTTTAAATTACTGTCAATCAAACTGTCGCAAAGACCCTTGGTTTGAATTAATGAGCTGTTGTGATGTCACTGTGGCACATGAGCGCATGCGCATTGCGCAAGCTGCCGGTTCGGCCCTGTCCAGTGTGTACATTAGCTCAGTTGTGGGAGAAGAGAAGATGGTACTTTGCTGTTGTTGGTCGCACAGATTTTAAGTGCATCCAAGGCTGGATTTGGTTGTTGGCCGCATGCATGATTGGAGTCGACCACCCTACCGCTGCACCACGGCTGCCTCAAGAATCTGAAGACCTTTTTCATTATTGCCTCAATGAAAATAAGAAAACATTTTTTTAAAGTTCAGGAGGCCGAGCAGGCTGGCTCCCCATCCCACATCTGGACGACAGCTCGCCTCAGTTTAACCCTAAACCGTGATCCTAAATTGAACCCTTCCTGTGAGTCCATGCAGCCAGTGCCAAACTCTTTTCTTGGCCGCACTGTCCCAGAGGAAGGGTTAAGTTTAGGATAAGTAGTGAAATAACGTGCGCAATATTAACTTTTTTTCTGGCATTTTATATTATTTCCTGTGAGAGTGAATTCAACAATCTGCATGTGCTAGCATCAAATCAGTTCTGAGCCACAGCCAGTGCCGCTTCCTGCTGCAATGCAGTAATTATAAATTAATTCAAAGCTTTTTTCATGTTCTTTTTGGTGTGTAACTGTAGTAACCCTTGTGCTATCCTAGGCACTTTACCGTTGGGAGTTGTGTCATCTAGATTCACTAGACAGAGCTCTGAACCTTTTTTTTTCAAATTTTTGTGATCTTCACTGGTTCAATGGATTACATGAAATTTCTCCACCTTTATCCACCTTTGTCATGGTAGGGAGAACACGTCAAAGTAAGGGTGGGGTCATCCAAGATAGCACAAGGGTTAAACAGCAGGGTCTGGTACATACATTCATTTTTGTTCAAAAAGTGTCGATTTGGAACCAAGAATGTGTCACTTTTCACCGTTTCTTTATTGTTAAAGAGAAACTTTTGAGACTGTCAGTCGGTGTCGTTTGTACCCCCCCCCCCTTGTGTGAAGCTCTTCACTCATGCAGACACATGCAGAAAGAGGGGGGTGAGAGAGGGCGGAGCTACTCAACTCAGCGCCAATGGCCACGCCCATGTAGAGGAGATTTTGGAAACAGAGGCTGCAGATGAGCATAAAATATTGCTTTTTAAGACATTTAGGTTGTGAGATTTGGGTTTAAAACTTGAGAATCATAAACACTCCAGGGAATCTTTTTTTATATTAAAAAAATGCCATAGGGAACTTTATGTAGTTTGGGGCCTTTTCAAACTTTTTTCAAAATTTGGAAATGCTTGATATCCATCTTTCCACCAACTTGTTTTTTTTTACAGATATTTTTCATTGTTTGACACAATAATTCCACAACCTGAAACCACTATTGAATTTCCTTTGGCATAAATAAAGACTTTCTGCTTCTTCATCTCCTTTTTTTATGAGGATCTCAAGACGGTCAAAAGAAGACACTTCATCTCTCAGAACCTGCTCGTTCTTTATCAAATGTGTGGTCAGAATCGTTTCTGGATTGGGAGTCGGCCTAAAGTCTTGACATCTACTTTTTGAAGAAGCTCTTCCGTCTGTGTGTTTAGAGCATTTCTTCAGCTGCTGTCTCCTGCTGTCCTGATCCAAAGATGACTTCATCTGACACTGAGGATGAGGAGAGGACTGAGCATGTGACGACCGCTGCACAGTGGATCAACGGACCTCTCAGCAACATGCTGAAGGACACAAACCCGTGTGACCAGTCAGAGGTCGACAAAATGCTCAGGTAGATTTTGCATGAAGTCGAAGTGGAGAGTTTCAGATCAATTCAAAAAAGTAATAATAAAACCTGCATTTCTCCATGTTCAGATGCTACACTTCATTGTGTCACAAGCCTTCTCTCATAATCTATCACCAACTGAAAGTTTCCATTAGACGTTAGAAAATTGTGTTGTTAACATGTTCTTGTGGCATTTTATTTTTCTAATAATGAAGAACATTTATTAAGAAAATTAGGATCAAAATTGCATTTCTGAGTACGTTTGAATTCAAATTGTGGTGAATCAGGAACAGACACAAAAATGCAGTTTATCTGAGATGTAGACGCTTGCCAGGAACTGGAGAATATGCAGAAGACCAGGCTTGGTGTCTGAAAATAAAACATTTAACAAACAAACTGAAACGTGAAAAAAACATGGGAGCAACAAAAAGATGGCAAAGCAGAACAGAGCAGATGACCTAACAAGAGTTAACTGAAATGAAGACAGCTGTGCATCGTGGTTAACCCTTGTGCTATCCTAGGCACTTTACCGTTGGGAGTTGGGTCATCTAGATTCACTAGACAGAGCTCTGAACCTTTTTTTTTTCAATTTTTTGTGATTTTTTCCACCATTGTCATGGTAGGGAGAACATGTCAAAGTAAGGGTGGGGTCATCTAAGATAGCACAAGGGTTAACCTGAAACTGGTGTGACTGACTGACAAAGGGCTAAGAACATGAGAAACAGAAACAGAACCACGCTAAACCACAGAACTCTAACAGTGCTACAACAACGAGCCACAAGCTTCATGCTCTGCTCCATTCTGATCATCCACTAGCAGACAAACAGATCCATGAACGCCTTTGTTTTCCTGGTCTGACCTGGAATCTGGATCAGAACTGTACAGCTGGAAAGCTCCGTTATTGCTCGGCATTTTCGCTGTACCGGGTGGGGCTGTAGGCTGTAAGCTAGCGGGAGAGAACATAAACAGATGGGTGACGGCTAGTGGAGACGGGGTTGCTCCTCGCCAATGGTCCCGCCCACAACTCAAGGTGAATTTTCAAAAAGAAAATTTAGGAAAAGAAAATATTGTCCTAGGAAAACTAAAACCAGCATGATCATAATTAAAGGACCACTAGAAAGAATTTTACAACAGGTCAAAGATGATCGGAGGGGGGGGTGTCTAAAACCTGTTTTGTGTTGTGATATTTTGCAAATATGTAGTCATTTCTTCATGACTCGCTGCCTGGAGGAGATGGAGGTGAAGAAGAAGGTCCATTCACCCAGGATGGATGAAGAATCCAGCCCTTCACCTCCACCTACAGACAAAGACAAGAAGATCAGAGATAAAGGTAGGAGGTCAATGTTGATGTTGGGTCATACGCTCGTTCCTGTCTTCAGTAATTACCACAGTCCATCACCTTTATTTTGACTGCAAACACAGCCCACATGCTCACCCCTCCACCGCCATGCTTACCAATGGTTGAAGGTGTGTCTGTATCACTTCTGGGTTTAGTTTTAGTCAAACGCCCTGTTGTGATGTAACTCTGACAAATCTCTACTTGTGTTTTTTTCCAGTTGCAGTCAGTCATGCTGCAGTCTTTTTTGGAAAAAATGAGACTTTTTCTTGCCAAAAGTCTTCTTTTAATTGTGCTGCCATGCATTGACATGATTAACTCACTTGACGAGGCCTGCAGAGTCTGCAGCTTTTGCTTTTGTCTAAGCTTGAGTTTGATGTGTTTTCTCCCATTTTTCTTTTGGGTTCAAGTCAAGAAAAAAACCTGTGTGTGAAAACAATTTTAGATGTTCTTATTTGTCAAAAACATATTTTTCCTGTAAAACATGTCTTCGTGAGGTTTTTGGAGGGAAACATGATATAAAGCTGCCTTTTTGAAAAGTTCTTTTCTACTTCAGGTGGAGAGTGCTTCCATCAGAGCTCCTGTTTTATTCATTATGCTGAGACTGACACCTGTCATCCATCTCTGCCAACACTAATGTACAAAAGAAATACTTGTCTGTATAATTTACACAATATATATTAATCTAAAAGGTATTAATCATTGGGCTGCACGGTTGAGCGGTGGTTAGCACTCTTTCCTCACAACAGGAAGGCCCTGGTTTAAATCCCAGCTGGGTTCTGTCTGTGTGGAGATCTCCTCGTGCATGTGGGAGCTTTCCTCCCTCAGTCCAAATAATGCTTCATAGGTTGAGTGATGACTCGAAGATGTGGTTGTGTGGTCCTGCAACAGACCTGTTCAGGGTGCACCCGCCTTCATCCAACAGTAGCTGGGCTCTTAAAATGCACAGATGGATGATTTCAAATGTTCCTGACGTGGGCATCCTTTAAAAATGTGTTTTACAGGCAAAAAGAACAACATTGTAGAAACCCCAGCGGAGCCAATGGAGCCGGTTCTGCATGGGAGCACAGCCATTAGTTCAGTGTCGCTGGCTGTAGCCAAAGCTGGGGCTGAACTTCAGCAAATCCCCCTCTATCATCACATCGCAGCCTTGACGGGCCGTCAGGTGTGGAGCTATTGTCCTTGAGGCAGCAGAAGAGCAACGGATTTATGGGAAGTTCTCATCGCTTGCTTCCCGTTTTCTTAAGGACCAGGAAAGGTTCCACATCCCCGTCTCCTTAGTAACCCTGATCTGCTGTGGGAGGACTTCTCCAGGAAAACTCAACCTCCTGGAGGAAGTCATCCTGGTCCCCAAACCAGGACAGCGAGTCAAACAAGTAATCAGAAGTAGATCTGAGTTTTTTCTTTGTTTCTGTGCCTGTCTCTGCTGTTGTTATGGCACCTTCTATATTTTATTAGTTTCACCATTAAAATAAAAGAACAAAGTAAACTGTGGATTTTTTTCCATCAGATCGTCAGCACGACCTTCAAGCTACAGAAGGAGATGATGAGAATAATGATGGCGACAAAAGCTGGGGTGAGGGACATTGCTGCTCAATGGAGCTGAAATGTATATGTTGCTTAGATTTCTTAACTAATAGTTGTATGGTAAAAAAATCTCAGTGGATTTTTGCTTGTATAGAGGAACACTGAATGCCTGAACATGTCAGATGAATGCTCCTATAAAAGCAGTCAGCGCTTGCCCTTCGTCACCCTCATGTTCTTTCTGCTGGTCATAAAAACTCATCCCAGTCATTGTCCTCCAGAATAAGCATTAATGACATGAAAATGTGTCACATTTAGCTTCTAAACATGCTGCAATGGCCTCATCATTTTTAATAAAGACATACTTGGTATTGTTGTTTAAGTAATAGATCCTGTGTAGGGACATTTATCATGGTGGAATGAGTAAAATAACATGTCTGAAATGTTGATAAGAGGAGCTGTGTTTGCTTCAAGGCTGTCCAGTCTATTGAATGTGACAGAGGAGCGCCGGCCGTGAGCTTCGAGCGCCCTGAGCAGCCTCTGGATCTCATCACAGAGGCCTGCTCAAACCTTCAGCTCCAGCTGGGGACAGACGCTCATTTAGCTCTCAACTGTGCAGCGCACAAGCTCCTGGACCATGTAAGGCGATGAAAACATTCTCAGGGTCACATGGCTTCAGCTGCAGGATGTGGACTCACAGACAGATGCTGACAGAGCAGCAGAAGAGTTCACGTTGTTTCTCTCAGTCCAAAGGGAAGTATGAAGTTGCAGCAGGAGTTTTGAAGTCTCCAGATGAGTTAGTGGACTTGTACCAAACCCTCCTCCACAAACATCCAGCTGTGGTGACTTTAATTGACCCATTTAGGGGGGAGGTAAGTTCAGAGACATTTATACAGCTTTCTAATAAGTTAGGATGTAAAATAATAGTGTGAAATAATGCATACTTCATTCTCTGCGTACATACTAAGGCTGTTGTGTTTGACAGGACAAGGAGCAGTGGGAGAAGCTCAGCAATGCGGTTGGAAACACATGTTCTCTGCTCTCCGAGGTCACAAACGTGTCACAACTTCCTGCAGGAGGGAAAAGACACATTTTGAAGCTCGTCAATGAAACCACAATCAGCGACCTGATCCGCATCGCAGCACATCCTGGTACGAGAACCCAACAGTTTTTCGGAGATTATTCTTCTCTTTGCAGCTTTCAGATCCTGCAGAGCAAGCAGCTAAGTAGAGGAGGAGGGACGTTGCTTGATCAGTGTACAACCAGGAAATGCTTCAATTCGTTAAAGTCCCACTCTGATCATCTTTGAATCTATTACCAAAGCATTTCCAGTGTTTTTTTCATTCTGATTATGCCGTTTTTTTAGACAAAATCAAAACATATGTGACTCTTTCTAGGACAGCTTCTGCAGAGCAGCAGGAGTTCAGTAGACATTCACCTCTGAGTTGTGGGCTGTACTACCAAAGGAACAGTCCTTTCTGTCATTTAACAACAGAATGATGGAAAGTGCTGCCAGATCCGAGTCCTGATTGATTTCAGAGGAAAATGCCAATTAGTACCAGTTTTTGTGCAAGTTCCTTCCAAACTGTAATACACAACAAACAATATGTTATTATTGTTTAGTAGTAATACCTTACTTTACTGAATTACTGTCTCCGAATTGTAATAAATAGCACCTGCATTACTTTAAGTTGCTGTTGTGAAATGTTCACAGATGTATCATGAATTATTGGTGACTGACAAACTACTTTCTTTTCCCACTACTTACATACATTTTTATTGTGCTCCATGTCGGTGTAAAGCCGCCAACTCCACATCAGAATCATCTGATTCTAAGTCCATTGTAGAAACGGTTGAGGGGTTACACTTCAAAGAGCGTGTGTTATTTAGGTGATGCTGGTAAAAAAGCACATTTTGGAAAATATTTCTGATGTAACTGATAAGCTACTGAACGTATAAGGATAAAATATGACCACAGTTTTTTTTTTTACAGCGGGTCGTTCCCAACCCAGTTTAGCACTTTCATTGAGGCATCTGATTGGTCGGGTTAAGCTTGAATAACTTTCACAACAGATAATAATATATAAAAAAAATTAGATTATCAAGAATATGTAAAAAAAAAAAAAGTATCAGATCAAGAATGTTTATTCTGACCAATAGAATGACTGAGTAACAGCTGTTTATTTCTCTATTGAAGTCTATGGGTTTTGGTTTCTTGAACCAAGCGAGTACTTCCTGTCTGGAATGCCAGAGGGAGGGGTCACTCAGTCCAGTTATCATACACATCCCCAACTGAGCATGTCTGAGAGTTTTTGACCACGCCCATTTGAACGCATTAGTGGCATCATTCAACGTGCTTAAAGGACTCTGTTTTCACAGCAGCCATCTTAAGTCTGTGCCTCAGACAACTTTTCAATGTGTGTGTGTGTGTGTGCGTGTGTGTGTGCATGTGTGTGTGTGCGTGTGTGTGTGCATGTGTGTGTGTGTGTCTTGCAGGTTCAGTGATGCTGGGGGTGACAGAGAGTGAGCCCTGCAGTGATGCCTCTCTGTCAGATTTGGTAAATTTCTGAAACTTCTGTTTCTCTACTGATTTTTTTGACTCGTGGCGAAGGTAGAGCGGTCAACCTCTGATTGGAAGATCGCAGATTCAGTTCCCGCTTTACTCGCCCATGTGTTGAAATGTCCTTGGGCAAGACACTGAACCCCACCCTGCCTCAGGTGGAAGGTTGGTGCCAGCGTTAGGCAGCAGGAGCCGCCATCAGCGTGTGAATGTGTGTGAATGGGTGAACGGGACTGCCACTGAAAAACGCTTTGGGCCTTTGAGGAAGGTAGAAAATTGCAAAATAATAAAAAATGACCAAATTATTGATACTTTATGATTCTTAATTCTGTCTGATAAAAGCTAGGAACCGGATATTGATAAATCATGTAATAAAATGGTTATAGTATAACGGGGTGGGATTATGTAAGTTTGCTTCCTTCCACTCCCTTTAAGCAATATTTATTAATATGTCTAATTATCCTAAGTTTGATTAGTTACTGTATGAATGTATAACTGATGCTTATATTGTTTTTGTGCATTATTCTTATTTGATTGCTTGAAATAAACCATTTCAAAAAATAAAATAAAAACCACTTTAAAAATGTTTCCAGTGAGGAAAAGCAAATGTGTTTGAGCTCAGTGTCATCTCATCTCTAGAGGATGTGAAGAAGTGAAGCAGGAAGTGCAGCTCTCCATCGTGAGGGGAGTGAAAGTTGCACCCAGGGCCGGCAGGAATCATGACAGTTTTTAGGGGGTTGCTGTTGGGCTTCGTTACCAGAGATTCACAGCTGCTTTCCCTCCCTCAGGCTGTGGGTCTGGGCCTGGACTACATCAAACTGGGAGGTCTACACGGTGCTGAGAGAGTGACCAAATACAACCGACTGATTTCATTAGAAGAAGGACTGGCCCAACAGGGAATCCTCGGTGGGTTTTATTCCTCTCCCTTCCTTCTTTTTTTTTAGCTGCCCAGAGAAAGAGCGGGCAGACAAAGCCAGGGGGAGAGAGGCAGGACGGTGGGCGCTTGAAAGCGCCCATCTCTCCCTGAGAGCCGCATTTGAAAGGAGGCTGTGTAAGAAATCATACAAATGTGTATTTGCCTGTGAGCACATGAGAATGAAAACCCCCTACCTTGAATCTGTTAATTGGCTGCCTAATTACACACAAGGACAAATGCTTCTCCATCCCTGGTTTCTATAGAGGCAGGCAGGCAGGGACAGGAGAGTCGATGAGAGATGAGCGCATGTCTGCGTTCAGTCGGCAGCCACGCTCACCCTGCATGTGCATCCCTTCTCATCTTCATGGTGACAGTTTTCAGTGGAATGGCTGCAAACGTCTTTCACTGCAGCTTTTTTGATGTTTTTCTCTCTTACCGACAGTGAACAAGGACAAACACTCGCCTCCATTCCCAGCATGCGTCCTTCACAGCGGAGACACTCCAGTCTGAGGAAATCCTGGAACATCTTTCAACATTTGGTCCTTTTTGTCACATTACGCGGGGATCTACATTGCTTGAAATTCTTTGTTATAATATAACATGGCAAAAGTATAATTTAGAATAAAATAAATGAACCTGAAACCATTCAGAGGGAGGCTGTGGCCAAACATGGCCCTCAGAAGAATTTCCACTTCACCTTTGCAGCATAAGGCCCATATTGTGAGCTGCTGTGCTTTCTTATGCAAACACAGAGCTGCTCTTATGTCAGAATTACTCACCTCCGCAAATGTTCTCCAAACACAGAAGCTCTTGTGAACCTTTGTGATTGTGTGCAGAGCAAAGTACAATGAAGATGCAGGGCTGGAGGTCGGCTGTGCTGCGTGCGACCGCAGCTCTTCAGAGCACGCTCCATTCTGCAAGTTCTCTTGGTGTTTTTTTATTTGATCAAAGAAGAAGAACATGTTTCAAGGAACATACGACTTCATTTCATTTAAACGGCAGGCTGCTTTTGTATTGTAGAAAAAAATGCAGATTATGTGCAACTCTTGGTTCTCCTTTGTGACACCAAGCTAAAATCCAATGAAAAGAACAATCCTTCCCTCTCAGATCGTATAGATTCAGTAACAAATGCATTCAAAACATTTAAATGATGGGAGAAAGAATTTGAATAAATATACCAGGCAGGGCTTTACGGGAGTCAGGGACCAACAAACCTGCCCCTGACGGGCTGAACGTCATGACTGGTCAGCCCCACCCCCTGACCCCTATCATGACATCTCCGTTTGGTTGGACCCCACCCATCAAAAAAGGCATCTCAGAGAAACTTTAAATTAAAAAATGGTTCCAGAAGAGCTCCTCCTGCTGGGCTGAGGCTGCAACCACAACCTCAGTGAACCAATACTGGCTGTAGACTCACATCCATGCATGAAAAGATGCATTTTCAAAATAAAGCTGAGCATTTTATGTTTTTAGAGTTGTTTACTTGGTGCAACAAACCAAAGGAAGGTCTTCAAGAATAATTATTCTGAAGTGTTACAGGTTTCCTGACAGAAGAGAAGAAGTTATTTGATAAAACAATAACATCTAGATATGAGTTTTGCTAAGTTAAAGACTTCAACAGCAAAGCAAAGTTTGGGGTGTTATTCTATATATGTTTTAAGAAAAAAGCTGCTCTGTGATTTAGCAGCATTAGATGTTTATATCAGATTATGATGATGAAGAGGAGACATCTTCACCTTCTGCAGATTGGTGTAAATGTTCAAAATGTGATCTGATAGAAATGGCCTGGTTTTCATAGTTAGATGTCCAGTTTATGCTGGGTCAATCTGTTGAACAAAAACACATTTTTGCTCAAATTGAAGAAAGGAGATGAAAAAGGAAAGTAAGAAAAAAACCAAAACCCTCTGTAACATCTGGAGCAGCAAAACTGTGATTCGTGTCAGCAGGATACAGTTTCTCATATAATACCAGCTGTAAGCATCAGTACCGGGCAGAGTTTTTTAAACCAGAACTTATTTATACTTGTATTTATGTTCATTGTGTTTATGTCATTTCACATTTACTGTGAAATGATGTTTCTTCATCTTCTCTGAAGCTCTTTGTGCTTTTGTTTACAAGAGCATCCGTTTGATGAAAACACACTGAGATGTAGATTTCCACCTTAAATGAGCAGGATGACAAGTTCCTCCTGAAATTAGCAGGAGAAAAGCTGGAGTGATGCAGAAAGGAAAAGGAGGTCAGGTTTTGTGTTCTCGTTTTAACCCTTGTGCTATCCTATGGGGTCCTGATGACCCCACCCTTACACTGACGTGTTCTCCCTACCATGACAAAGGTGGATAAAGGTGGAGAGGATTTCATGTAATCCATGGACACCAGTGAAGATCACAAATCATTGAAGAACAAAGGTCTTGTGGGGTCTAGATGACCCAACTCCCAACATTAAAGTCCCTAGGATAGAACAAGGGTTAAGAATGTTCCACAAGAAATAACTAGAAGAGAGGAGAAAGAACTGAAGCTCTGCTGCAGCTTTTAAGACTTCTGCACTGCAAAAACAGGCCCCTTAGGCACAAGTCCAACTTTTTTACTCCATTGACAGATTTTTAAAAAGAAAATCTGCCAATTAAGTAAGAAATATTATTCTCTTACCAAGAATTTTCATTTTAAGGAAAGCATTCTGGTCAAGAGCTAAGATTATTTTGCTCTCAAAAAACTTTCTTAATAAGATTATTTTTCTTGCAAGACAGAAAATAAGACACCTTTTCTTAAAAGAAGGATCTTTTATGCAATTCTCAGGGTTCAGTTTTTTCAGTGTATTTCATTTTCGCTGAACTTGGTGAAGAGAGCCACACAGCATTGATTCTTGGTCTCATAATTCTGACTCAAACCTTCTCACATAATAAAAAAGCCCCAAAGCTTGTGAATTTCTGAGCAGCTCTAAGCTGAGAAACTCAATAATAAATGTAGAATGTCAGGGTTTTAAATGTGATCGTGTCAGGACCTAGGTTTTTCTTTACATCAGGCTGTCTTAGGTTTTTAATGCCTCCTCATTTGCAGAGCTTACTGGCCTTTTCTCATTTTAGGAAAAGAGGTCAGAAGATGGAAAAATAGCCAAAAACCTTGGCGATGAAACTTTTGGAGGGTAAAGCAAATGCTCATTAAAACACATTCAAGACAAAAATGACAGAGATAACAATGCTTTCAATACCTGAATCAATTACTCTCATTTGGAAATATTAACTTTCATGACTTCTTGGCAAAAAAAAAAAAAGAAAAGAAAAGAAAAGAAGCCCAGGAAAACGTCTGCCTCTGCCTTCCATGCATCAGCTGCTGAGACAGAGAGTGAATAACAGTGATTTTCCTGTGAAGGTTCTGGAACTCCTGTTCTTCTACAGCTTAAGTCTCAAGGTTAAATCTACACACAATCGACTCTTCTGTTCAGTTCAGGCTGATTCAGTCACAGGAAAACTATTTGGTCAAAGACAAAAATGTCAGCAATAATTGAAGTTTTCTCTTGGATTTGTCGTCTGGTGTGTGTCTACACGCGTGTGTTGTGTGTTGTTTGTTCACGCTTTAACACATTTTTCTCCCTTTATGTTAAGGATGGAAAGACTCAATACAACAAAATCAAAATCCTTTTCTTTAAATTCGCTAACAAGCAAAGAAGAATGAAAATGAACCTTTAAGTTGGATTTTTCCAAGCGCGAAAAAAACAAAATAATAAATTCTTCTTAAACGTAGCTCAACACGTGTGTTGGAACATTAACACATGTTTACCGTAGGGATGCAACAATTCATTTCCTTCAGCATTCAGCTCAATGGTGTGACAAACATTTGGGGTTTCAGTCTAGTATTTTGGCATCCCTACTTTAAATCAGCTCAGGTGTTTCAGAACGTCCCCCCCCCTCTAAACACATTTTCACCTTTAACAGAGATGGTGTGCAGGACACAGTGTGACGGTTTTTCATTCATTTCATTCAAAAGTCAAACTCCTGGTTAACTGATAGAACTGATTTAAAGCGCTGTGGCTGTGGGCCAGTCCTCAGATATCTTTGCGGGCTTTTATTAAATTTAATTGAAAAACACAACTGTGTTTGTTGTAAAATGGCTAGACCTGTGTTGGTTTATTTTAAATATACATTTTTACATCATTTAGGTGCTTTTTTCTCAAATATTGTCCATTTTTATTTCATAAAAGCATAAACAATACATATATTTCTGTACTTTTTCCATTTTGGTGCAAGCTTTGCTGCGTGGATTGAAGCCGTCAGACAGATCTGAGACCCCGGTGGAGACGCTTTTTGACACATGCAGCTGGCTTCCATGTGCACATCAGTGGTTGAATTCTGCATCTGCATGCTCACGACAAACACATTTTTTTTTTAAGTCCAACAGAACAGCATCATCAATAACAGATTCTCCATTCTTTGTCTCAAATGTCTTTTTTCAGACAAGAGAAATCCTGAATTTAAAATCCTGCAGGATAGAAATCAGGGATGCTGGAGGAGAACCCGCCAGAGCAATCTGATGACTTTTTTTTTTAGAAATAATCTTGTTAGATTAATGTCCTTCTAACGGCTCCAGAGGACTGCTCACTTTTTGGACAAAGTCAAACGGAAGTGCTTCAAACAGGAAGCTGCACACATGCTGCTACACACAAACATGTCTTAGGTCAACACCTGGTTTTTCCAGGCACAACCGTTTTGGTGAGCGCCTCACAATTTCAACAAGATGCCATTCTTCCACGGCTGATGGTTAAACAGCTGTTTCCTTTTAAACGGGAGTCCTGTGTCCTTAAACATCCAAACAAATGTCGACTGTCCGCTCGCTAATTCCTCCCGTTGCCTTTGCCTTCTCGTCTGCTGTTGGCGTAAAATGTCAGCGAGCGAAGACAACCTTTAATCAATGAAACGCGTCAAGACAAACGGAGGCTGGACACAAAGCAGCGGTGCCCCTGCGGCCCCCCAACGAGCAATTACAGCGACGGAGAAAATAAATAAAATGACTAACAAAACAGGTCGAATGAAGTGTTTCCTCCACACACCCAAAGGACCTCACTAATTGCTGGTCCCTGGTGGGGCAAAAACACAAAAATAACAAAACATGACATTGTGCTGGGCGGCTGAGACGGAGGCTGAGGGTGGAGGGGAGGTCTGGAGAAGAAAGGGGCTCAACACGGTTTGTGTAATTGTGTTTTGCCTCGATCATGACGAGTGTACCATCTGATAATTAGAGTCAGTGAGTCTGGCCGCCTCAGCAGAGCCGAGGAAGGAATAAGAAAGAGAAAATCCAGAGGCGACCGATTATTGAGCTGCACTCCGACGGCCTTGGCGAGAAGAGCCTGATTAGACATGGAGGATATGAGAAGGCAGCGGCGCCAATCAATACAAAGGCTTTCTGCCCTCATCTTCCTCTGACTGTAGACTGACACCAGATCGTCCCGGACAAACCCCCACATCACCAAGCTGCTGCTGCCGTGAAAATGCTCCTCGCCTGTGATTAGTGAACACAATCTGCCACTAAATGAGTTTAGTGTGGCTTCCTCTGCAGCTCCAGGATGGAGGAAGTCCTAAAGGCTGCTGCCGTAAGCCCGCTTCAGAGCTGAGACTGAGTCCCTCTGACATTTCCGCCGCTCTCTGATGTGAGGGAGGGGGGTAGGTGGAAATTGCACCTCAGTGCTAAATGAAGCATAAAGCTTTAATTAACAGAGCCACACAATGGGTGACAGACATCGGCCACAGTTCACAGCTCTCACGTTTCACTGCTCGCCGTGAGGAAGTGTCTGGGAAATGTGGGCAGGTGTCGGGACAACAAAACAACACAAAGGATGGCCGCCATTCTGGTTCAATCAGCAGCACATGAAAAGGCGCTGGCTGATCCTCGGCTCCTCACCTACAAGAACCACCCCTGAGCGTGGCTTTGGGGCAAATTCAGCTGCAGACAGTGACACTGTAACCAAACAGCGTAGCAGAGCTGCAGTTTGGTCTAGCCTGGGCTCACTAAAACACTTGAAAGCTGCAAAGTCTCCATCGGCAAACGGCGTGCGTGCATCACATCAACATGAAGCAGGGCTTGACAAACCTGTTAGTGGCTGAATGTTTGTTGCTGGGGCCACATCTGGAGCTGAAATGACGGCGTGATTGAAGAACAAACAGGGTTCAGCAGGAATTCCCTTTCCCAGTTTGATGCCCGCCGCGTGTCCTGCAGTGAAGGTTAGAGGAGACGGCGCCGTCTGCAAGCTGTCATTTGTGTAAACACTTGCTGCTCTGTGATTCTCTGTTGACATTTTCAAATCTCAACTACGGAGCCTGGAAAGAGCGCGGAAGTGCACCTCACCCTCATTCTTAGCTCCTCTAGAATGTCAGACATTTTGGCTTTAATGAGAAGATTTAAAGTGCTGTGCATTCAATCCGAGAAACCCCTTTTCAAAAGCAGCTCAGCGATCATGAGCTTAAGGTGGAAATGAGATCGGCCATCAGTTACATCGCTGAGGATGAGGAAGACGGGGCAGCAAGCTCAAAGTTCTGGTCTGCTTCTGCACTGGTTTGTACGGCGACCCGGAAGTGCAAATCACGCCACTTAATTAAAAAAGCATAACAAATAATGAAGAAGTAACATGACATTTTTGGGGTTTCTTATTGTGTTTCTCTCTTGTTTCATTGTTTAACATTTCATTTCTGGAAATTACTTTGGTTTAACAAAGTGTTTAATTTTGTATTTCATACCATCTTTTTGGAATTGTGTTTTGGTTTAAATAATTTTGCTTTGATTTTGAAAATGTCATGTTTATTTATTTTGTGTGTTTTTTTTTAAGTGATCATGATCTTTAGAATGTTTGAGTTGACTGATTTGCTAGGTGTTCACCATCAGCACGAACCGCGTTTGTCAAAGGCCACACTATAAAAAAATCCTGAAGCAAACAGAACTCCCTTTCCTCAGAGGTCCAACCTAGAACATCCCTCTGGTTCTCCTGGTTAAGGTTTTAAGTCAGCTGTGAGGAGTGCAATCATAGGCAGTCATCTACTCAATAACTGCGTTTGTTAGCAAAAAATAAACCCTAATAGCGACTTTGTGCAGCAGATGAGTCTGGAGCCTGGAGAATGTTGCATCCTGAACATACTGGACAATACCGCTCAGTCGCTCTGCAACACAATGATGACACAACTGTATCTTTATTCAAAGACTGGCAGGTTTAGATACCTGATGAGGCAGTAATGATGTTGCATTATTGCTCAATAATAATAACAAAAATCTTCCAGTCACAATGAAAACAAGAATCAAGGAGAGTTTGTTTGAATCTCTCCTTGATGAATAATATCAGTAAAACTTAATGTGCCCGTGATTTAATTACATCGCATCATGACTCACTGAAAGAAACAAAAACGCAAAATGCAGAAAAATAAATAGAGAGAGACAGATACCACGGCTGGATGTCTCCTTTATTTTCTGACAGCAAACTGGTTCCACGTGAATGAGTGGAACCCAGAAAATGAAGGATTGTTGCTGTCGGAATGGCAGGTCACCTGCTGGATTTTGGTTCAATTCTTCATTTGGTGTGGTGAGAACATTTTTTGATTCAAACATTTCGAATACATTTCAATTTTCAGGAAGTTAGTAACAATCTAAATCAAAAGAATAGCCAATAAGTCTCCATCATCGGATGTTCAGCGGGGAGGTCTTGGTTTCCCTTCACATCCACAAGCATTAAAATCTCTTTTTACTGATTGTTCTGAAATGATATTACAAATGATTCCTAACCCACGAATCTATAACTGGAATAAAAGTATGACAAGATTTCTAGATTATTGATAAATGACTTCCAGCTGGAGGACATCTGCTACGCCGTGGGTGTAGATCTGCAAAATGACAGTTTCATGTTAGCATCTGAGAAGGTTCTGGGACGTGTAGAAAAATCTGTTCTGCTGCTCAGAAGAAAACGTTCTCAGTATGGGTTTCTCTGTAAAGCTACGTTCATATCAGCCTCGGCAACGCGCGTTCAAGCCAGCTCTTCCGATAGAAAGTGTGGACATTTGTGTAAATGCGCATTTTGGGCTTCCGGGTTCGAAACTCTCATATTTCTGAGTAGCTACGCAACTTTCTATGACCGCGTGGCCATTCAATGCGTGATGAAAGACAAATCAGATGAACTTTAACCAATCAGGAATTCCGATTCAGTGGCTACGTATGGATTAAGTCCTATTTAATTAATGGAAGTGCCAACCGTTTGCAAACTAGATCAATAAAGTTCATAGTGTCTTGTATCATGAATTGACTTCTTGGTTTCTTCTGTTATCAGTGACGGTTGTGTTTTTCACATACCTGACATGTTTCGACGGACAGACGTCCGTCGAAACATGTCAGGTATGTGAAAAACACAACCGTCACTGATAACAGAAGAAAGTTTAAAAACTGATCATAATCCAAACAGGCCCTGATAAAACACTGAGTAAATACGAATATAAAAGATCATAAAATACTTTTTTCTTTGTGTTTATTTGATTCTATTAAAGACATTTTGATAAGAATGACGGTACCACGATTAAGCTACAACTAAAGGTGTTTGCGGAAAAGTCCCGCCCCTTTAACTGTCTCCACCAATCATTCTTGGAGGCTTAATCACATGTCATCAGTCTGACCAATCAGAAGTGGTTAAAGACTTCACTTCCTTGTTCCAATTTAGCTCATAAAGTCGCTCAGTTCCAATAAAAATACCAGCTAAAGCTCGTCTTTAGCGGTGTAGCTTTCCACAGGATCCGGTATCAGACCGTGGAACAAGAGAACAAAACAACGGAGCTCAGAGACGCTAGTCTTTCTGCCCTTTAGCGTCCTGTAGCGTCTGATTTTACACTACATCTCCCATGATGCATTGGCTTAAAGGAACAGCGTCTGAGCGTACAATGAGTCGTCCTCGTTATGCGTCTTGAAACCACAAAGAACACGCATCAAACAGATTTTTAATTTTCTAACTTATCTTTTATTTTATCTTTTAGAAAAAACAGCTGCAACTTCCATCTTTTTCTGCCACAATTATCACGAAAATGCACGTGAGATTGTGGGGGGGTGGGGGGGGGGGGGGGCTGTCGATCAATACAGACTGCGTTTTTGCCTTTTGTTTTTTTTTTTTGGATGCTGGTGTGCCGCGGGATTTTTGTCAAGGTTAAAGTGTGCCGTGGCTCAGAAAAGGTTGAAAAACACTGCTCTACATACATGCACTGGTATTGGGTAATGACGATCAAGTGTGAACGTATTATACCAAAACCACCTTCAAGAACCCGTGTTCAGCGTGTTCTTGAAGGCGCATCACATTCCTGGTGTGTACGCAGCATAAGAAACAACCACAAACCTGCAGATGTCCATGCAGAAAGGGAGGAATGTGGAACTTACAGGCACTTGGTTAGGATTCCAGAGCATCTCGGCGTCTTAGCAGGATTTTATGCAATTCTTCTTCATCATTTGGGGAAGACTGAACAGCCTTTGGCCCAGGGACGTTTGGGCTTCTACTAAAGTTCTCCTGGCACAGCAAAACAGAACAGAAAGGCTATCAAACACCTGCAGAGGAGGTCGCTCCTCTTCACTTTATAACTAAAACCGAGCATCTGCTTCCTTCGTATTCATCCGGCATCTTTTTCTATGATAAAAACAGATTTTAAAAGTCCAGAGTCTGACTAACTTTACATTTAAAGTGATCACATTATTTGAATAGATCCATTCGTGTGTTGAGAGAACATCAAAAAGTCTGTTGACATGAAAGAACACAGAAAGTTGAAATAGTAAAACATGGCTTGAAAGTCCCATTACCATGATTCCTTTAAGTTCCTGAATGGCTGAATTAGAGGGCAGCTTCTCCATCTGATAAGAGCAACATAGGAGGAGAAAATGGGTTTGGTAAATAAACAGCAATATGACACATTATACTTATTTTCCCTCAATCAGCACTTAAGGGATAAACTGCCCCTCTCCCCACAGAGAAGTGGTATTGTAGTCAAGCACGAGGATGCATGCTTTCCACAAGAAGCAAATATGTTAACACACAATCATTCTGCGTCAAGTCAATTTTTCCATTCTCATTATTTGTAATTACGCTGCAGAGCAGGCCCTAATGCTATCTAATTTAGCAGAGCTGTTAGGGCGGAGGAACAAGCAGACTAAAAGACGTCTTGACCACATGTTATGTTTTATCAACATAAGGAGCTCTTAGGTAATCTCACACACTGATGGATTCAAAAGTACACCAGTGTTTCTGCTGAAAAAGGTCAACTAGAAATACCTCAAGCATCAGACTACCAGGAGTACAACTTGGTAAAAAGTTTCACAAAATGTCCACACAACATTTACCTGTTAGAGTTAACTCTGGATTCTACATCTTTATCCATGTGTGATGGTGGTGGTTGACCTTTCCGGCAGCTAACAAAACAATAACCGGACAAAGCAGCTGGATAGTTGTTTAATCCCAGCCAGTATGACTTGATGTTCACCTGATCCAATGACTAACTCCCTCTGAAGGCCCACTCCAATAAAAGTGTTCTTGTGGCTTCTTTTTCTTATGTTGGAGGACATATATAAAGAAAATTAAACTTAAAATTGTATTTTTGAGTATTTCTTTATTCAAATTCTGAAGGAGCAGATTAAAAATGCCATTAGAAACATTTTGCATTGGTTATAAAGAAAATACGATGAGTAGGCCACAGTCTCCCTGCTTTGCTCCATTCTGATCATCCACTGTCAAACAAATAGATTCATGAACGTCTTTGTTTTCCTCCTCTGAGCTGAAGTCTGGATTAAAACTGTACAGCTGCATAGCTCTTATATTCACCATTTCTTTGCACTGCTAATGTTAGGCTGGGGTTATGAGGGGTCTGTAAGCTACCAGGAGAGAGTGTAAACAAAGAACTGAGAGGAAATTGCTGACGTTGCTCTGTGCCATTGGTCCCATTTTTGATTGTATCACAGAACTGGATTGAATAACCCCTCCCCCTTGGCGTTCCAAACAGTAAATACCTGCTGGTTCCAAGAAGCCAAAATCCCATAGACTTCAATTCAATATAGAAATAAACAGCTGTTACTCAGTCATTCTATTTGTCAGAATAACCATCCTTGACCTGATACCTTTTTAACATGTTCTTGATAAGATCATGTTAGGCGTAGTGGAAGTTATCCAAGTTATAAACTGACCAGTCAGATGTCTCAACAAAAGCATGTTGTCTCACATCGAGTGTTTGACTGACAGATTCTCCAGAGCCTGCTTTCAGTGGTAGGGGTGTGGACTTCCTACAAGCTCACTCCTGAATGGACAGAGTGGTTGCCATAGAAACTTTGGCTCAGGCCGACTTGGACCACTCCTGTCCTATAGGGTTGTGCCGATGGACGATACCATCGGTGACTGACCTTACGATGGAGAGACACCATCGTGATGCCACGCCCCCCGCACGCTGAGAGTCAACACCATAAGCCGCGGTTACATGAACAAAATATCTTGATGGGATCATTGGTCAGATTAGAATCCAACCGTGTACATGAGCCCAGAAAAACTTTTTCAGATGATAACAAATGTTCCCATGGGTCACACTTTCAGTCGGAATAAATCATTCACACATGCGCAGTAGTGTTTGAAATACCAGAAGAGAAAATTAGTTCCGCTGAGCGGCTACATAGATAGATATGTCAGCTTGGTAATATACTAGATGATCTCCTAAACATGCTTTTATTAATGTTATGGTTATTATGAGGCACCTGTTCGCTCATCATTTTAATTTTAAACCGTGTGGTCAGTGCTTTTTCTGTTGAAGAACGGAGCCGGAAAGAAACCCGTATTAGCAGTATGCTAACACGGGCTAACAACACTAGCTTTGATGAACATAAATCCATGCGGGAAACGCTGCAATCTGCATCCTGGCTGCACGTAAATATGTGGGAATAACAGCAGCCTGTATTTCATCTGGACACGACTGGAAACACAAATCCACGTGATTGTTTGAACGGTTTCTAAGGACTGAGAGACATTTCTGCTTTGAAGCACAAACACCGCCCAACAGCCGCTGTGTGTGTGCTGGCGCTCCGCGCTCTGCCCCGACACACACTTTTACCGGGACACCCGGTTCTCCTAAACTCGGTAGCTCGCTCACGTAGAGCGGCGGGACGGGTCACAGTCCTAAGTCTCCCACACGTAACAAAATATTCTCCCTTCCCCTCAAACACAAAGCTGTAAGTCCATCTGCTCAGTCAGAGACGCGGTCGCTGCTCCACCGGTCCACCTGACTAATCAAGTGCAGGAGCAGAATACTACTTTTCACTTCCCTCAGTTTATACTGGATCATCCCAGATGAGTCATTATATATATATAAAATAAATGAAGTAATAAAGTAACATAACGAATAATAATTATATAAGTGTTTACAACACTTCTTGTGGACCCTCTCTTCCCCTGGGTGCCCTCCTCCTGGGCGGGGTCGGCTGGCCCTTGCCTCGCTCCTTCATGGACCAACCGTGGGCCGGGTGGGTGGCTGCCTGGAGCGCGGGGCGTGTCTCCTCTTGAGGGGTCTTGGCTCGTACCTGGGGTTGGGGCGGGGGGATGCCCAGGACTCCTGGGTGGTGGTGGGGTTCTTGTCTGGGGCTGTGGGCGCTCTTCTGGAGTGGGGCCCTGCGTTGGGTCCTCCAGGCACGGCGGGGGGGCTGCTCTCCTGGTTGGGCCGGAGCTGCTCTCTCTGTCCCCCCCATGCCTCCCTGCTCTCTGGCTTTGGGGGCCTGTGGTTGCCCGGGGGGCGGTTGTTCTCCATCTGCTGCTGTGCAGGTGTTGGGGGGTTCTGGCTGCCGCGATTGCTGCGGTGGGGGTCTTGGTGTGAGGATGACTGGGAACTCCCCCTCCTTCTTTTCACATTCCATCATCCATTTTAGAAGAACATAAACACTCACCTGAGCACAGGTGTTAGCTCACCTTTACACTAATAGTTTGTGTGAATGAATGAAATATTTCACACTAGTTGGTTTGAAGGTATAAGTATGCATGTGTGAACATTATCTCTATTGTGTTCATGTTGACATGTGGACATTTTTGGAGCCAACAGGTATGTTTATAACATTTGAATGTGTGTGTGGACAGGCCCCGCCCTTATAGATTTGTATTACATCTGAACCTGACTGTAATGAGTATAACCATCCAGAAACTTGTTGCGTTATGCTGCTTCAATGTAATATATCCTGTGGTGTAACTGTTGTGGTGAAGCAGCTCTACTACAGGATGACGTCAACAGAGGCGAATGTAGTAAATGGTAAAGTTGATCGAAAGCCACAGAGAACACTAAATACATAAACGTGCCATCGATCTAAGTTTGGTAGTCCAAGTTGGAAAAAATGTTAAATGAAAAAATATGCCTTCTGTAACGGAGATGGTGGATCCATCCATCCATCCGTCCATCCGTCCATCCATCCGTCCATCCATCCATCCATCCATCCATCCATCCATCCGTCCATCCGTCCATCCATCCGTCCATCCATCCATCCATCCGTCCATCCGTCCATCCATCCGTCCATCCGTCCATCCATCCGTCCATCCATCCATCTATCATCCATCCATCCATCCATCCATCTATCATCCATCCATCCGTCCATTCATCCATCCATCCATCCGTCCATCCGTCCATCCATCCGTCCATCCATCCATCTATCATCCATCCATCCGTCCATCCATCCATCCATCCACCCGTCCATCCATCCATCTATCATCCATCCATCCGTCCATCCGTCTGTCCATCCATCCGTCCATCCATCCATCTATCATCCATCCATCCGTCCATCCATCCATCCATCCATCCATCCACCCGTCCATCCATCCATCATCCATCCATCCGTCCATCCGTCCATTCATCCGTCCATCCGTCCATCTATCATCCATCCATCCGTCCATCCGTCTGTCCATCCGTCCATCCGTCCATCCATCCGTCTATCCATCCATCCATCCATTCATCCGTCCATCTATCATCCATCCATCCGTCCATCCGTCTGTCCATCCGTCCATCCGTCCATCCATCCGTCTATCCATCCATCCATCCGTCCATCCGTCCATCCGTCCGTCCATCACTGTGGCTGAAATCACTTTGACAGGACTTCAGAGCTGAGCGAGGACTTTGTGGAGTTCCTGTAAGGACTGGTTCTTGCTTAGTAAACTGGTTTGGAGGTTTTTAGAAGGTGAGTTTCATCTACAAGCTGATCACATACAGCTTCATCATAGCCATGCTCTCCTTTAGTGGTGTTCTTTTGCAGTGCTTCTACAAATGCTGTTTATTAGGCAGTAATAAATGACAACTCTTTTTGTTTATTTAATCAGCTATTTAGCTCCATCAGTACAAATAGGTTTGAAACTGAGACTTACATTTCTGTTCCTAAGCAACATAAAACCAAGGGCAGACTCCTGCACATTAGCTTAACTACACAGAACAGCAAGCCGCGTATGACAAACAGGGCGGGACAACCAGAAAATAATCACAGCTCTAAAAAACCAGGAGTGAAGAGCACTGATCTTTGTACTTCTGCGTTTGTTTGTCTATCAAAAGGCAATTGGAGAGGCTGTGAAGCAAATTGACACAGAGATGAAGACAAGTATGTGTACATGTTGCAGTTTTGACACTCTGACATTGTGTTGCAGAAGGACACATCCAGGCTGGACACGCTAATCATGAAGGCTGCTCTTTAGTCAGCATGAAGCTGGACTCTCTGATGATGGCGGCAGAGAGGAGGACATTAACCCTGGAGGTTCTGGACCAAGACAGTCCCTCCATGCACACCATCATCAGCAATAGGAGCCTTTACTGCAAAAGGCTGCTTCTGCTCAGGGTGAGTACAGACTTAGTCACTCTTATGTGTCATCAAACTTTCCATCTTCTCACTCAGAGAAAGGAGTAGAGTTCCAAGTAGTTTTATATTTATCTGTTTTGCCTTTCTTTCCAACTTTGCTCTCTGTTTTCAAGATTCTAGAAATTCGATTTCCCTAAAAGACTCACCCAAAAGGGATCAATGCATTTGAGTCTACGTCTTTGTTGCACGTCTGGAGGCTTTTTGAGTTCACCACAGTTTGAAATGACCTGGAAGTCTTATTTATTCTTGGTTTGCCCCCAGGTGATGTAGAGAATCTAAGCTAAAAGATAAGGTGGAGTCAGCTGAGTTCTGTAAAAATCTATAAACCTTTAGCTTTATAACATGCGATTTCATATCAACAGTGACATGCATGTGCGTCATGACATACTGTTTGTGGTGGTGAAACTTATTGAAATAGGAAAAAGTTTCCCCCAAACAGACCAGATTCTCCTGTGGTCTGAAGCAGCCCTGAGGTGGATGCTGGTTCCTTCACCTGGCCTGTCCTGGTGACTGATCTGAGCTGTACTCACATTCAACCAATCAGAAAACTAAAAGTTTATGCAAACCTTTTAGAGAACAAACTACATTTTTTCCCTAAAATCATGTCAGGACACCCCATGGATTAAAACATGCATACAAGTACCTGTCTCCTGGCCCTGCAAGGTGATTGGCGGACAGGTCGAAGTTGAACTCCTTTTTTGATCCTTTGCATCATTTCATCCACTGCCTGCTGCCTGATGTCCACTGCTAAAAATGACATCAACAAGAGCAAAGATTACATTTTAATAGAAAGCTCAGCATTTTATTTCCTTTCAAACAGTGTTTTGGTCCTTTATTCTTCTGCAGGACTTAGTGAGCATCTGTATGCTCTGTTCTATGTGTTCAAACGTTTTCTGTTTGCTATATAAGGACTCGTGGAAAAAGTACCGAACAGCACAGGCAGTACTTAGCACAGCAGTGATGGTGGTGCACTTCTTTTGAAAAGTCTTTTGACGGATTAAAATAAGTCAGGTTCATCCAACTGGAAAACCCTGATCTTGACACACAGAGCTGAGGCGCATCTCCATCCTCAAACAGGAATTGTTGGAGTAGGAGACTTCAGCTAGTAAAAGAATTCTTCTTTAGTGTGTGTTAAACGAGCAGTAGTTCTTCAAATGTCTTCATTCGACTAAAAGGATATCTTTACCAAATTAGGAGCCATGATTGATTAATGAAGGTTTTGTTAGACGTCGCTGGACTTTGCTCTTCTCATTACTGCTAGTTTTGGCGTTAGTCATAGAACATCTAATAATTACTGCTACGGACAGTAATTTTGCTGGAAAAAAGTTCAGGCTTTTTTTTTCTAACAGGCAAAGCTCTCAAAATGGTTCAGGAATGACTCCTTTTATGTGAAGACCATTCATCAGTTTTTCATCCAAAGGTCTTTCAAGGAGAGTTTCAGAATGATGTGAACAAAAACATAATCCAGCAATAATGCTGCATATTCACCGAGAAATGTGAATATTTAATTTTCCGACAGAGAACATTCAAGGGCTTGCACAATAGCATGTTTGCCACAATGAATTCTTTAAAATGCCTGACAAAAAGCTCTTTGTTGCTGCAGTAAGGGTCAAATATTTCCTTTGATGCTTAAAAAGAAGCTATTATTTTGGCATCTAAGAAGAAGATCCTTGGGTGGCAACCATTCATTCCTGCATGTTATTACAGTACATAGTATGTGCGTAGTGCCCAATTCAATCACTAACAAAATGAGGCTGCAGTGAGACCTGTTCAGTCAACGGGGACATCCTACCTGTTGGAGCAAGTCAAGGCTTCCCTTTGTTTGATTGAAATTAAAGAATGTACATTCTGTCTTCCATTGCTGGATGTGAACATCTAAATATAATGGCGTCATCATCGCCCATTGCCAGCCGTTGTCCACTACCAAGCTTTCAGTTTTAAAGGAAAAAGTTCACCTAATCTAAACTTTAAAAAGGTCGGAATGGAAAACAAGCTGAAGTTGAAGGGAATAAATAAAGCAAGCAGAAGAGCAGAACACGATGAAAAAAGAACAAAAAATGAGCACATTGCTAGCAAATGTTCAGGTCATAGGTTATAAACGTATGCAGAGCTTCTTTTTTACCCAAAGAGAATAAAAAAGTCAAAACTAAAACTTTAAATGCAGACAAACATCTAAAGAAAACTGAGGAACAGAAACTGATTTATGTTTTTTTTGGTTATAACAGACAAGTATTAAACCACATTTTATGGCTAAATGTTATAATGTTTCACCATTTTGTTCCTCCAAGTCCTCCTTGTATCTTATAACTTTTTCCTCATGGCTTGAAATCTCCATGACGATCAGATGTACTTTAGCTCATTACAGCACCGCAGGATGTGTTCATTCCAGGTGTTGTCCCTCTGTTGCTCCTCATTGGTCCCAAAGACCGGATAAACTCTGACATCATCCATCAACTGTCTCTACTGTATACCACCCACCTGTCAATCAAAAAACCACGCCCTTAAAAATGAAGGTATAATGCCCGACAAGGCGGCCATTATCAGAAATTAATGGAGCGTCAGATATGAAATAAATATTCAATAATAATAACTATTCATTCAGGTTAAAAGACCAAGAATGTATTCAATTCTTTAAAAAGGAGTGGGCGACCTTCTTAGAATTCAACAATACTCCTGATGTCTCACCATGTCTTCTTTGGGAAACAGCAAAAGCAGTCATGAGAGGGAAAATCATTTCTTACTCAACTCATAAAAAGCACAAAGAGAAAGCAGATTTATTAGAACTAAATAAAATCAAAACTCTGGAAGCTGCTTCTGGTGCTTCTGCACAGGAACACATTCTGGGAGATCTGAAAACATTAAAGCCTCGGCTAAATGACATCATCAATAAACAAACACAAGTTCAAATCCAAAGGCTACGACTTGAAAGATTTGAAAACTCAAATAAATCTGGCAAATTTCTAGCTAATCAGCTTAAAATGAATAAAGAAAAATCAACAATCACTTCTATTATGGACCAAACAGGAAATGTCACTCAGGAAAATTAATAACGAGTTTAAATACTTTTATCAAAACTTATTCACATGACAGATCAATCCATCAGAGCAAAGCATCAACTCATTTCTTAATAATGTGAACCTACCCAGGTTAAACGAAGATCAAATCACAAACTTAGACCCACCGCTCTCGTTGTCTGAGCTTCATGAAGCTCTGTTACTAATGCCTAATGGTAAAGCACCAGGACTGACGGCTCTCCTGCTCAGTTTTATAAAGAATTTTGGGAACAGAACAGGCACCAACGTTTTTATAAAACGGTTACATTTATCAATGAAAGCCAATCAATCCCACCTAACATGAACTCAGCCAACATTATTCTTTTTCTAAAACCAGACAAAGATCCCATAAGTCCTTCAAGCTTTAGTTCCATTTCTTTAATCAATGCAGATGTAAAAATAATTTGCAAAGCACTAGAACAGAGAATAGAAAAAAATCACTCCGCACATAATCCACCATGATCAAACTGGTTTCATCAAAGACGGACAGACAGAGTTTTGCTGTGGGCAAACGGAGTCAGATAAATATAAGTTCAGGAGATCAAAATATAACGCTCAGTAATGCAGGCAGAGTGGCAGAAACAATACTTTAGGCTCAGTGCAGTGCTCAAGCATAGTGTGAGTAGGGATGGGTATCGTTAAGGTTTTAACGGTACTACTACTCCTATTGGTACTGCTTATCAATCCGGTACTTTAACGATACTCTTATCTATACTTTTTGAGGAAGAAAAATAAATAAATAAATAAATAAATAACAAATTTAGAACATAAAGTGGAGCAACATTGTCTTTTTAACAAAACATTTAACTTTATACATGAGAATGTTCCAATCCAAACTGGAATGCACGTGGAAGTGCTAGACCAGGGGACTGAACCTGAACCTCTCAGAGAGACATTTGGATCAGTTTCCCACTGAGATGAAAGCACAGGGAGCAACACTAGGTGTGTTAGAAAGATGTTTTTGCAGATATATCATGATAATTAATTTGGCAATACTTGTATTGATACAAAATGCTGTCAGGATATTTATTTAATTATTTTTATTCTTCATGAGTGTGATGTTTCCTTTGATCTTTTGTCCATTTCCCCACATCCTTGAACAGACTTTTCTGTCTGTCAAACACCAGAGTTAAGATGAGTGAGATGATGGAAACAAATTCACTTTGATGCAGACTCCTGTCTATGTAGTTATTTTTCTTTAAATCCAGTAAACCCAGTAAATTATATCAATTTTATGGATGACAACTATGTTTTATTAGGAAGCAGCTGTTAGTTTGTTGCAGATCTGGAATCATAAGCGGTGAGTCTAAGCCCCGCCCCTCACCTGTTCGTTGTTTCCCCTCGTACGCGTCAGGGGCGCCCTGATGCAAATTTAATTCATTTTACGCGGATATGGGTGGTTTTAGTCTTTTTTTTGGGCGCTCATCGCCACTGGCTGTCTTTTTAGAAGAACTTTCCATCCCATAACTGACTCTGGTCGGCGTTCACAGCTGCAGACACGCCCCCTCCGCGTGCTCACGCCGCTCTCTTCCTCCTGCCTGACGGTGTTAAAGGCACCACGACAATCTGAGAACATGATAGTTATTTTACTAAACCACAGAGAGCCGCAGCAGTTTGGACCGTTTGGCGCCATCGTACATCTATGGTAGCGTTGGTGTGTGCGCTTCCTTGTCTTGTGTGCGTGTGCCGCGTGCTGTCTGAACAACAGCCCCGCCCCCCCATGCACTCAAATACCCAGACGACCTCTCCTCTTCAACGAGAAATTAAAATAATCATTAATTAACGAAAAATTGACTGACTTGGTGAGTTAAATATGGCAGATAATGTTTATAAGTTTGAGGTTTGACAAAAAAAAAGCGACTTCTCCAGTACCCATAGCAGAGCCGTTGAGGTCAGTTCTTAACGATACTGCGGTCGTGAAGAATGTGGCTCCGGGGCCCGTTCCTTACCGGGGCTCGGTACCCATCCCTAAGTGTGAGTGATTGCAAATAAAAGTCGGGTGTGCGGCATCCAGGACCTGGGGCTGCTGGGAGATGAAGTGTACTCAGAGCTCTGGAGACGGTTCCCGGCAATGACCAGAGGGGGAGACAGAGCTCTGACTTCTGACTCAGGTATGTGACCGGAAATTCTCTTTTTAGGTGTCCATTATCACTTTTTCATGGACACCCTACAGCCAATCAGAATCCAGCATTCACCTGGACCATGGTATAAGCCCACATTTGTAGAGGCCTGTTCTGTCTCAGAGGATTAAAAGTCTATTTCAGATGCTCAGAGGGCATGAAGTGTTAATGATGTTTTGTTTGGAGAAAGCAGACCACAGCTGTTTCACTAAATTGGCCGAAGAGACATAAACGTCTTTCCTCCTTCAGTCTCAGCTTTTTCTGCTCGCATAAAAAAAAGTGACTCACCTTTCTGTTGTATCATTTTTTGACAATAATTTTACTGAAGTTACAGCTCAGTTTGTTTGAGCAATTCTGTTCTGACAAACACCACTGAGATTCTTTGCTAACATCAAACACTAACACAAGAGTTTCACAAAGGGACACTATTCTCTTTGCTGTCATTCTTTGTTTTTGGAAAAATAAAGGAAAAAACGTTTGGGTGGTAGAACTTAAGGATCTGTCCTTGTGGGATCTGCTCCTCAATCGGCCCCTCAATCCCAACATCGCCCCAGCAGCGTACCTGGTGTCTTGGTGGTGTTTTGGTCCAACAGTGGGATGTCACTGTCATTGTCTTTCCTCTTTCGAATGAGGGACAACAAGGCACTGTGGACAAAAACACAATCAGGTTTAGCTTCGGTTCTTGCTGCTTCCACTAATGAATCAGGATTACATCCAATCTGGATCAGCGACCTTTTGACAAGCCTCAGACAAACACTTTCATTCATTTACAAAGTGTCAATTACCAACGGAGGTTGTCTTATGGCACAACACAAAAGAAGCATATGAGTCAACCTTTGTAAAAAAAAACCTAAAAAGTTCTGAGAGGAGGAGCAAAACGATCCAACCTGAGAGGGTTGGATGCTGATGATGCGGCAGGTGGGGGTGGTGGTGGGGGTGGAGGTGGAGCTGATGCCGGTGTGGGAGGTGGGTTGACAGCAGCTTGCAGCTTCTTTTGGAGCTCCTCAACTGGCCAACAAATTCAGGTAAATAGAGTTAGGAGACATCCACGGCAGAAAGACAGAGGACAGGAAAAGGATGACAGAGATCACCATCACCACAGACAGTTCTCTGTAGCGGCACCACTGAGCAGCAGAGGGCCACGCTCACAAAGACCAACTGTTCCAATAGGTTCTGTGTCTGGCTTGTTCTACGGTCCCAAATACAACTGCCACCGAGTGATGGGGAGGCATCTGCAGAATCTTCAAGATTTCATGCAGCAACCGTTTTTTTTTAAATAATCGGCGTTCAAGGTGTCCGACTCATGGCTGACAACAAAGAGTTGCCGTCCAGAGAAAAGGCTTTTCCAAATCTCAGAAAAGCGCAGGACGAGCAGGTATGAACTCGAGCATGAAACTCACCGGTGAAACGTAGATCCTTGACTTCCTGTTCAGCCTTGGAGCATCTAATGGTGTGCTCCTTCTTCTCCTCCTCCAGGAGCTCCAGTTTGAGGCTCAGCGCTGTCAGCTCCCTCTGGGCCTCACAGCCCTTCAACTTTTCCTCCATCTGCTTCATCTGAGGACGGAGAACAGAGGAAGTAGTTATTGTCTCTATAGAAGGATGTGAGCATCTCTGTTATTGACCAACACCTACAGCAGACAGGACTGGTTCTGACTGAGCTCAGTCCACTGCATTAATTCACCAAGGGCCTTAGATGCATCTATTTAAGAACCCACTGATTCTTCAGGCTCATGGTGTTCACACTTGACAAACAGGGGGAGGCTTCTTCTTCTTCTTCTTTTTTACTGTTTTACTAGAGCATGTCTGCCAGCTGCAGTTGGAAGAGTCTTGGTGTGAAATGTCAAAGCGGTGCATATTTTTTCTTTCTCACCTCTATTCAGATATACCAAAGACTTGGTGTCATAGAATTCCAGCCGGACACAAACCACAATTATTAGTTTCTCCTTCATGATCAATCTTGAAACAGTTGGCACTTCCATGAATGAAAAGGGACACCATTCATAAGTCACAACCAAATCTAAGTCCCTGATTGGTTTGACCTGGTTTAACTTTCAACGCATGTGCAATGGCTGCACGTTTTGACACTAGAATCCAAAAACGGTCGTAGAAACTTGGGTAGCTGTGGGTAAACACTAGAGTTTTGAACATGGAAGCCCAAAATGTGCATGTACACGTGTTTACATAGACTGTTGATTGGAAGTGGTCGCTTCTTTGGCATTGCCGAGGTGGCTGTGAACACAGCTGAACACTGCAGACTGAATGTCACTGTGGTCAGGTTTGTAGGGTGACGTCCATGCGCTGCAGATCCAGCAGGGAGGATGTCTGTAAAAATGGGACAGGAAACTGGGAGCTGACATCAGTCACTTCCTCCAAAAAGGCTGTGCCTTCGCTGGTGCTCTAATTGTTCCTAAAATAAAGGATGAGGCTCAGCTCCATCCAGAGCAGAAGAGATCAGCGATCCCACTCAGCTCTAATTGTCTTCCACCGATGCCACCAGAGGAGGAGGGGGGGGCTTTTCATGCTTTTAATTATTCATCATTCCCCATAATAGTTCACCAGACATTTCCTCTGATGCACATGGATTAAAATAACCTCAGCGGTGAATCAGTGGTGACTTGAATGTCATCAAAATTTGTTCTTGAACATTTTAGATCCCATGTCGGCTGCAACACAGTGAAGAGGATTTATTACCAGCAACATTTGAGTTTTTTTCTAGATTAAAAGAAGAATTCAAATAGATTGAAGACAGGCTATTTTGAAACACAGCAACACTGAGGAGCACAAGGATATTTTTGAAAGTACCTAACATTGATGTTGTCACAGTTGGTGGTGCGGCCTTGAAAATCCCAAAACCCATCGTGATTGCAGGCAGAGAGTGGTGAATGTCTACCTTTTATTTTCTTAAATTAAAAACAGGCTTTTCAGAGCAAAGAAACAAAGACAAACCAAACATGTACCGGCAGAAAACAACAATAAACAGCAGCAGGTGAAGGAAAGTACAGAAACCTTTACGACCCTTATGAGTCAAAAACAGGAAGTTCAGAATGCCAACATTTGGCAGAGTGACTACAAACTCTTTATTTTGAAAGGAAAAAATGCATCCCCCTTCTTTATTTTCACACGGACCCATTCGCCTGATCACCTGGGAGGAACTTCCTGCTGAACAAAAGCTTTTGGCTGTTTACAGCAGCAGAGCTTCTCCTCCATCCTCCTCTCCTCTGCAGGAGTTCCAGACTAACTACAGAATGTCACCGGGGCATCTTTCATAAAGGTAGAACGTTACAATGCCAGATCAGTGGCCTTGTGGGAGAGTGTCCGCCCTGTGACTCGGTTCAAATCCAGGTCAAGTCATACCAAAGACTCTAAAAATGCATTAAGAGGTTGGATTGGGGGGTTATACCACTAAATGGATCCTGAGCGTGGCTGTGTCTGCAGCTCACCGCTCCCCCTGGGGATGGGTCAAATAAAATACATTTCACAAACTTAATAACCGCATTTCTTAAAATGCCTTTAGATTCCAGCTGCTATAAGGCCCATGCAGACAAGCATGAGGTCGGTTCCCCAAACACTGTGTTGATGTGCACAGACCTGCTTCTGGTGCTCCAGCCTCTCAGTCTCCAGCTCCTCAGTCAGGCTTGCGATCTGACTCAGGGCTTCCTGCAGAGCCTGAGTCGTAGCAGAGTTCTGCATGAGGATCTGACTCTGCCTCTTCAGCTTCTTCTGCTCCACCAGCATCTGAAAGGAGCATCAGCCCAACAGCGGTGTATCTTAGAGAAAGCTGACCTAAACCAATGAAATGTACAGGCCAGCACAATTTGGACTGTGCTTAACTTCAAAGAACTTTAAAGAATTTTACAGCTCTGGCAACGTTCTCTGCTTCTGTCCTCAGGTTCTGCTCCAAGTTCAAGCTTTCCTGCAGAGCCTCGTATTCCTCCACAGCAAACTGTGACACTGAAGTACACATCTGTTACTCTTCAAAAACAAACTATCGTATGATGAGTCAATGACATATTTAAAAAGAGATATAAGTTAATATGAATATGCACGTAGAATATTCATAGAGGTGTTTTGGTGGAACGTGTGTGGGATCCACATCAGTGTGGCACACACTGTTGCTGCTTCGTGCAAGAGTGCACTTTATGGCCTACCAAACTACTAGAAAACAATCTAGAACCCTTTTAGAAGCAGTTCAGACATCATGCTCCCTAAGAACCTAATAATTACAAACATTTTACAGAAGACTATTTATGAATCCTCCGTGCTCTGATGACGAAAACTGTGATGACGGTTTAAGTAAATTAAGAGACATTATTTTCCACATGAAAAAGTGTTCAAACAGAGTGCATTGTGGTCTATATCCACCAATCTAGTGAGCATCAATGCACACTGGTTTTTTACAGAGAATTCTGTGAAATTTCTAGGGCACCAGAGTTTGGATTTGTACAATTGGACAGCACTACAAAATGGCAATTTGGTATAGAAAGTGGATTAAGTAGTGAAGGAAAACTGATGCGATCACTGATTATTAAAACTCCTGAAAAGCTTCTATAAATGTTTTCTCTTCTAGTTTTTCTGAATTGAAGCCATGTACAACCCAAACCCAAACCCTTACCTCTGTTATATTTCTGCAGGAGCTTCTTCTGCTGCATGATCTCAGCTATCAACACTGTGTTATCGTGCTTCTCTTTCATCACCTTTAAACATATAGAACAAAAACATGGAAAACAGAGGAGAAACAGTTTATCTCTGGTTATAGAAAGGAAAAAAAAAGAACATTAACAGTCAGTCTTTTCTATAGCGGCATGTCTCCTACAGTCTGTCATGCAAAACGCTGAGAAGAAATACGATTATACCTGTGTTGATGCACACAGATAAGCAAGAGTTCACCTTTGATCACGTTTTTTAGACCTTTTCCCCACAAAGACTCCGATTCTTTTCCAGCTGGATACAGTCCCACAGAAAAGCAAAGTACACTCACTTCATCCTTCACGTCTCTCAGTTGTTGTCTCACTGACTTTAGCTCAGAAGTTGCTTGATTTTTTTCCTGAAGCACCAATTCCAGGTTACGTTGAAGCTCTAGAAAAACAGACAAATAAAAGCTTTATTTAAAGTTGCTTGTTTTTACAATGTGCTGCAGAAAAGTAAATGTCATGGTGGTGAATTCAGTAAAACAAGCTAGTTCCAGCTTTCTGCAGCTCTGATAGGCCAAAGGGCCTATACCATGCACAATCAACGTTTTGAGATTTTAAGTGTGTTATAATGTTCTTTCCTCACTATAAACAATCCCAAAGTGGTATTTTGAGCCATTTATGCATTTTTGAGTGTTCCTCTAAAAACCTGCTCTCTAAGCACCAGCCCCCCAAAAAAGGGGCGGGGTCTCACATTATGGCGTAGAGCAGTGAGGAACAGCCCCTTCCAGGAAGAGTCTGCACTGCCAGCTCCGCCCCCAGGCTAACACACACGCCCACTTTCTCCATGGAGCTAGCAGTGATCGCCTCCATAGCACAATCTGCACTTCCATCTTAGCAAAAGCTTGGATGTTGTTTGTTTTCGTGGGCGAAATGCAGACACACCGACTCTAGGATCTTAAAATGGGCGGCACCCAGAAGGAGCAAAAGGCGGAGCCTCAGAGATTGAGCCGTCTTACTTCCAGGTATAAAAATAAACTGTGAAAATAACTCATATTTCATTCAAAAATGGTTCTTTAATGTGCCTATGGTAATATATTATCATACAGATGTATGAAGGTTTCTATGAAAGGCTTCAGAATAGCATGATATAGGGCCTTTAAATTAAATGATTTATGCAAAAAAGAACTGAAGACAAAGATCCTATAGTTGTGGGGGAAAAGTGTAACATTAGTGGATATTAGGAAAGCAACATTATTGTTGTAAATGTATGCAAACTGAAAAATAAGAATACAGAATAGGCATGCTTTCACCCTTGTCTATAAGTACGTCAACAGCAGCTAACATGGCAATTATTAAACAGATTTTACTGAACATTTGGTGGGAATGGAACTGCAGTTTCACACTCATTGAGTTGTAGGTTGAAGCACAGCATCAACAACAGTTTGGCTGTCAGCAAAAATATTTGTTGCTTTTGTCTTCAACCTTGTGGTCACTGATGATGCAGGAGCAGAGACCAGCTAAGAAGAAAATCTCAATAATAGTCGTACAGCAGCAAAGGTCTTTTCTAATTTGACTTTTTTCTTTAAAGACCCGCTCCAGTGAAAATCCTGTTTGTGTTGTTCTTATGACATTTTTCTCAAAATGGACATGTATGAAAGAATTAAAACTTTGTTTCTAAATATTTGTTTGTTCAGATGGAGTTGGATGAAAGCTCTGGTTTATGACGCAGCCGAAGTCTCCCTTCTCCATTTCGGTTCTAAGTCTTCCACTTGCAGACAAACAGATCTGTCATTTCCCTCGCCGGCATCTGCCTCCAAACGTCGCAGCTGGATAGGTCTGAAATTGTTGACCCTTTTTGTTGCTCTATGTTAGCTTAGGTTTGTGAGTTGCTTGTCGCTAGTGGGAGAGAGTGTAAACAAAGGCATGTTGGGAAATTAGCAAAGTTAACTTCTGTGCCAACAGTCCCACCTAAAACCCCAAACCAAATTTCTAATGAACTCCAGCAAAAAAAAAAAAAGTCTTAAAAAAATGAAAGAGCCTTTTTGATGTTAGCTAAAAATGACATAATCAGAACTAAAAGACCACTGGGAACGGGTTTACAATAGAAAACAATGTAGTTTGAGTGAATTCTTTTTGGGCCCGACACAAGCAACCAGGGCTGAGGGGTTTGGCTGTCAGTCAAATAAACAGCACAACACCCCAGCTCCGTCACCACGTGTTGACCGCTGCCCCTGCGGGTCGAGAGCAGACCTCTTCTGTGGTGTTAGCTTATAGGCCTAGCAGCAGCACAGACTAAACCGCCTTCTTGGAGTCTCAAAGAGCGCTAACATGTTGTTTTTTGACTGTAGTGTCCATTTTTCTCCTGGGAGACTTCATTGCCCACATGAGTGATTACAATGGCCCCTGGGTTTAGGAGGAGCAGTCCTGATCTGAACCTGAGCGGTGTTTTGTTGTTGGATGTACAGTGTGTGCTTGGTCTTGACATACTGACACATTGCCCACCATTTTCGCTGTTCCGGTAATGTTAGATTTGGGGTGTGAGGGGCTGTAAGCTAGTGGGAGAGTGTAAACAAAGAGCTCTCAGCAACAGAGAAGGGAAGCGTCCGTGCCAACTGTCAAGCCCACAACTAAAGTTGAATTTCTGATGAACTGCAGATACTATGTCCTAGGAAACAAAACAGCTTTTATTTGGCTAAAAATGGCAAAATTATAGTTAAAAGACTACTAGGAATGCTTTTACAATAGATCAAACGATGATGGGAGTGAACTTTAAGAGAAATTAGGAATGGCTTGTAGTTAATCTTTCAAAAAAGAACCCCACAGAGTTAGAAATGTCCCCTGGTGTCCTTCATCGTTCCAGCAGTAACCTGATGATTCACAGCACCAAAGGACCATCAGTGAGACGCCACCTTGTGAACAGTATGTGTCTATAGTCACATACTGATGATGTCATCAGACGCATCGTTGTTTTCTGTGCTGCTCGTTGCCACTTTGGCAAGTGGCAGACTTGGGGATCGAACTATCAATCTTCTCTCTAAATGAGTTGGTCCATTACCATGTAATTATGAAAATGTTATTACAATAAACCAGTAATCTGAGCAAGTCAACCCTTCTGGGCTCAGCCAATCTTTTTCATTTACAAACAGGATAATTATCTGGGTCTTTTGATGCAGACAGATTTGAGCAGCGTGATGGCATTATCACCTGAGCTATAATTACTGGCTGACTTGAGGATCTGAAAACAGCATTTTCCTGGAGGGAGGGGCTCATACGACCAGAAATAATTAGTTTGCATTAGCTGTGATACATTGGTAGATTTGTATGATCACAAAGATATTCTGTTACACAAACCGTGGGACTGTCCTTTTATAGGGTTTGTGGATTTAAGCAGAAGGAAAAGGTCAGGGGTTACTTTAGTTCACCACTTCTGTCAGGTGTTACAGAGGGAAAAATGTCTGAAAACTGCTGAAAGCTGAAAGGTTTTGCAAGTCACTGACAACATACATCTTCTACCCCCTTTTTACAGTCTCTTCCATATAAAAAACATTTATATTTTCAAGATAATTTTATTTATAGAGTTAATTTATCTGCAAGCCCAAAATGGTGAGGCTAAGTTTGGGCCAAAGCTCACAATTCTTCTTCCGCAATGCAACTTACTATAATCACAGTATTTCTGTGTGTGTGATTATCCTCTCTCTGATTTGATTTCCAAAATATTCCTAAATTCCGCAACAGAAATAAAATTTTAGAGCAGAAGCAGAATAAGACTGCTTTGGTTAATAGGCTTTCTCTGAAACCCTAAAGGCCCGTACACACCGGGACGAATATTCGCCAGGCGTTATTCGCCAGCGTTTTTCGCCACGTCTTTTGTGTTCACACCCAGGCGATTTTCGCTGACGATGAGCCGACTGAACATGCAATTTCATTCCCTGACATTAGATGGCGCTGTACACAAGGTAGTCGCTTGTCACTCAGAAGAAGAGAGCCACTATTTACGCGCTTGTCAGAAGAACATGGTGAGTTTTATCGCCTGGTACAAGAGCTGAAAATGTCTCATGAGCGTTTTCGGGGATATTTTAGAATGTCTGTCATTATTTCTTTGCGGCAGTGTAGCCGCTACTTGGCGTCTATCTTCTTCGCTGGATGTGTGCTCAGCTATGCAGTGTTGTGTTTGAGCGCCCCCAAGTTGTGTTTTACTGTAACTTCAGAAGCTCCAGACACGTGAGCAAAAGCGCCACTCTCATTGGTTGAATGGATTTCGACGCGAGGCGTCAAAAAGAAAAAACGAACCCGAGGCGTTTTTTTTTTTTGACGCTTTGACGCGTGGCGTTTTTTCGCGTCGGTGTGCACACTCTCATTGGTGCCCTTTGTTTAGTCACGAGGCGAATTTCGGCGACGAAAATCGCCGGCGAAATTCGTCCCGGTGTGTACGGGCCTTAACTCTCGCTACCTAAGGAGACATTCTAGTGTAGGTTTGTTTGTATTGTGAGTACTGGTAACTGTAAGCTTACTATCTAACCAGTAAATTCAATCTATTATGAATTCATCTGCTTCCTCCTCTAGGAGGCGCTGCACATTACAACATGAGTGTGTTCAGTTTCAGTCCTACAGGGAGTGCTTTGGACTTGGCTCGGGTCTTCCTGTACCTGCGATGTTGTTTTGGCAGTGAGGGGAGAGACAGTCTTTGCTGTTGGCATCAAGGTCTTCGCCCTCCTCTTCATCGTCCACTAAGCCGATCTCTGTGATGGTCTCTGGACTGAGATGAGACATCAGCATCATGCTCTTCCTTTTCAGCGAGCGGTTCTGCCGGTTCAGCTGCAGAGAGAATCATGGGAGATTGAGGGATGTCACAGCAGACTCTCACACGAGTTTGGAGACAGAACACCAAGGCTCAGACTGACCCAAAGAGGTCAAAGTAGTCGCATGTGACCCACTGACGGCATCGGAGAACACTAGTGAGTGTGACATCACCCATGGAAAATGGTTTACTTACTAGTTTTAACCAGTCGCCATTTTTGTGACGCCACCCACGTTGGAGCCAGACAATGTCAGTTGTTTCTATGGCAACCACTCTGTCCAATCAGGGGTGAGCTTGTTGGAAGGCCACACCTCTACTTGAAAGCAGGCTACACAAAATCTGTCAAGTGCTTTGAATGTTTGACGTGAGAACACAGACTTTCGATAACACTTTATAACTTGAGTGACTTGCAATAAAGACAACAAATATCATGAAAAAAAAAAGATTACCGAGAAAATGTTAATCAAAGGCATCAGAGCAAGAATGCTTATTCTGACTAGTTATTCTTGGAACCAGCGGACCGTACTTCCTGTTTGGAACGTGATGGGGGAGGAGTCACTAATGTCCAGTTATAGTCATATACAGTCAATGATGTAGCCCCTCTGTGGTCTAGCTGGAGGTTTTTTCTTTAACCTTTTTCAGACTCAAGCTAATAAACATGGAGCCAAAAGGCTCAGGTAAACCAGAATCCACTACTGTGGTAATATAACCCGAAATGTGGCGTCCACGCATGAAGACGCCAGGTCTTAGGGGGTTAACACAGTTTCCATTTCGTTTTTTCAAATTCAGACCCAGCTGGCTGAGAAAAGCTTCATCTTCCTCACTCTAGGTGACATTGCTGTTATTTATTTTTCCACTGCAGAAGCAGTTCATTTTCTGTTGGCCAACTTCAACACCTGTGGATGAAAGTGTATTAGGAAGAGTAAAGAACTCTTTCTTTACCCTCAAAGTTAAACAATTGCTTCCCAAAGAAGTCTTTTCCACTCTAAACCTATTACTAGACTGAGAGTGTTGTCAGACTGGGAAAATCATTTGGTCCGGACCAAGTCCACTTTATTTAGCTCCTGATCAAGTCCTGAACCCTGCCGTCAAGCGGACCAAAGCTTGAAAATAAAACCACAGGACCAAAGATCTCTTCAGTCAATGGCCAGGAATTACGAGGGTGTGGCAAAGCAACTAGAGAAGGAATAAGTCCTGCACTTTTCAATCACTGATCACTGATTCAAACCTTATACTTCACTGACCAATTCTGAACGTCTGTATCAATGTCAGGCTCAACCCTTTTTACCTGCTACTTTGGTCTGGTTGAGTCGAGCTGCAGGGGGGTTACTGGCAAAAAGATGTCTACGGAGGTAAACTGATAAGCGTTTAAGACATAAAAGCAATTTGTATACAGTAAACCCTTGTTTTTCGTGGGGGTTACATTCCAGAAAGAACCCGTGATAGGCAAAATCCGTGAAGTAGAAACCTTTATTTATTTTTAACAATTATCATACAACTAAATACTCTTTTATACATGGAAAAGAAAGAACAAACCATTTACAGGCTCAAGCATTTGTCTCACAAATCAAAGTACTTTAAAACATTTTTTTTCAACAAATAACTTCTGTACTATACTGTCAAATAATAATTTTAATCATCAAAGTGAACAGAAGGCTTCAAATTGCGGAGATTAGCCCCGCCCACCGCGACCCGGGTAATTGGATTAAATGAGAGAAAATTTAAAATGATCATGAAAAAAATACAAACTACAGTGGGACAAATAGTGACTCAGGTGTGTTTCACTGCTCTTCAGACTGAGCTGCTGCATCCTGACTCCTCTCTGCAGTGTTTTCTCCTTTTGAAGCCGCGGTGCAGCTGTGTTTGTGTCTGTGTTTGTGTTTGTGTTTGTGTTTGTGTTTGTTCAGGAGAAGAACATGCTGATAGGCAGCTGTTGTCGCTCTTTTTTCTATGGGTTTTAGAGAAACTCGATATTGCAAGATGATTTGCACGTACGTAATGTAAGTTTGGCAAGCTGTTTTACGTACGTGTACATATTAAACTGCAACGTTTTTGACGCACAGGTAGAGAAGTAGCGGAGCGACTTTTTTAGCCAATCAGAATGCAGAACACAATGCACGATGCAAATTAGCGAAACCGTGGAAAGTAAACCGCGTTATAGCGAGGCATCACTGTACAGTTCCATTTTTTTGATGAGTCTGAATTAATCCGACCACGTTTCAATGAGTTGCTGTGTCTCATTGTTGTGGTGTTGTGGCATTGTTTTAAGAAAGTTCTGTTTGTGATGACATCACAGCAGCGCCGGGCACGAGCACGTAGGAAGCCTTTTCAGCTGTGTTCACATAAACGTTCTAACAAATAAACAGTTGGACGCTTTTTTTCTGTTTGATAACACGACAATCGTTGCTCATATTTGACTGCGGCTCATCGATTCCTTCATTCCTGTTCTGTTTAGGCCGACTACGGTGGCCGTTTTGGTTCAGTTGTTTCGCTCTGAGGACGGATTGTATTCAGACCGATGAGTCTCAAAGTGAACCGAAGCTCAGACCCATTGGAAACAAACAGACACCACCTCCTGAAACGGGTCTGAGAGGCCCCAAACCTTGAGAAGCATAATCCAAGGAATATTTTCAGACCAAAAATATGTTCCGGATTATCAGGGGAAACGAACTCTGGTTCACTTTAAGCAGGCCAAATGTGTCCAGTCTGAATGCACCCTAAGAGAGTTGAGTTTTCCTATTTATCTCTGAGATCCTAATCACTCAGTGATGAGGCTCTGTCACCATTCACTATTTAGACAGAAATAGAAACTTCCTCAGCTGCCTCTGTTTAGGGGTTCAGATGGAAGGGTTTGTCCACCTTTCTCCTTTTGCTGCTTTAGTATCGCTGACTGTTAACCATTAAAAGGGTCATTTTGAGCTCAACTGTCCTCATCACCTTCATGCCCATTTGTACATCAATTTTTAGGAAAATACTGCATTAAAAAAAAATAAAAAGTAAAACTTCACTGCAAAAACGGAATCTTACGGGAAAAAATACGTGTTTCAGGACAAAATGTCTTAATGTCTTAATCTTATCAAGAACGTTTTCAATAATAAAAATACTATTAGTAAATGTGAGTAGAATTCTTGATAGCAGCATCTTTCTTTCCCATTTTTTTCTTACTTTAAGATTTTGCTTTTAATTTTTGGCATTTTTGACTTGATGTTATTGGTGGCCTGTGGTTGAAGTGTTTGAACAGGTCAGAGCCAGCAAATCATTCCTGTTTATTCTTTCAATGACAGTTCTGGGATTTAATTAAGCGGAAAATGTCTGATGTCTGTTTTAGAAAAACACAGGTTTTCTTCTTTTTAAATGATTAATAAATGCACCTCGGCGATGTGTTGCTACTGTTTAAGAATCAGGACATCAAGACTGGAAGATAAACACAGTCCATTTGAGACAACGTTAGATCTCTGGGTGCAACAGCACATTCTAAAACATTTTGTCATTTTCCCTAAAAACTGACCTGAATTCAAGTAAAACGGACATATTTTCCAAACCAGCTTTGCCACAAAATCCCTGTGAATTAGGAGTGTGCAAAACAAGCAAATAAGTAAGACAGGAGGATGATGGAGAATCAGATGAGATGTTGTTGTGATTTCCTTTTTCTTGGGTCTGCAATCAGTCATAATGGGAGGGGGACGTATGCAAAAGCAGTACTAACGTGTGAAGTAACACACATAATTAGAAACACACAGGCTGGTGGAAAAAGGCGATCCGTGTCTGTCTCCACACACATAATGATAGTTTTTTAATGCAGCACAGATTTGCATTTATGTTGGTTTGTTCTTTGGAACATGTTTTCTTTTTGCTTCTTTGGTTTAAATTTTCTGCTCAACATCTACAATGTCCATTCATTTCTTGTTTTTTTTATTTTTTTAAACATTTAAGTCGTCACAAAGCAATATCTGTGTTTAGGAAAATCGACCCAAAACAAAACGGCAGCGAAGTCTCTGGAAAAGAGATTGATGCCAATTATTCGGGCATGTTGATGTAATCTGAAGCACGAAAAGTGTCTGAGGAGAGAAAAAGCAAAGGGGAAAAATAAAAGGCAAACCATAAAAAAAAAACATTTATTAATGGCATCCTGGTGAGAGCAGATTGCAGCAATTCTCTCTTTTGATGGCACTCCTCAGGCTGCAACCCTTTCTCTGAAATGCAATCAACAATACACAACATGGAATCGCATTCTTTTGATAATAACGTGCAACTGGCAGGAGACGTGCGTTTAAAATTATACACTTGCATGAATCAAAACTGACATAGCATTGGCGTGCGCTCTCTGAAGGTCCCCATTATGCAGCAACAGCCCCTCATCTTACCTTGATCACACATCAACACAGAAACATCCAAACCATTCACAAACAAATGATCGTCCTTTCAAACTGCTGTCCCGCTTTTTTAATTCAAAAGATTTAAGAAAACACTGAACTTTCTGTCACGGTGGTCCCTGCCACACTTAATGAGCAAAATGATTGTCATGCTATTCCTGGTCTCCCTTTGGAGCTCTCTCTCTTCAGCATTTAGGATTTGCTATAAATTCAAATGAGTAAAAACATACCATTTTAATGCAGAAATGTTTTTTTATGGCCTCAATGAAGCGAAGTTAAGACAGCAAACGTATACCTTTAGGGACTGCTCCCATCAAAGTCAATAGAAACAGGGGTTGTGTTTAACTTACACGGGTAAATGGCTGCTGCATGGTTATGAAAATGCTGACAGACGTCTGGTTGAAGAAGCGAGTTTAACAGAGAAGAAAGACCCTCATTGACAAGATCAAATAAAACGGAACAAATGCGCTGCATCCCTTTTTCCTCTAACATGCTTAACAACAACACAACGGCTGCACACGGGATCATAAAACAGCCTGACCCTCTAATGCTGCGTTCACATCGGCCTCGGCAGCACACGTTCAAGCAATATATGCACGCATATGCACGTTTCCGGCTTGTGCGTCCAAAATACTCGCGTTCACTCATAGCTAAGCATTTTTGTAAGTCAGTTTTCGGGCTCTACATACAAAACATGCAGCAGTTAAACGTGCATTGAAAGCTAAACCAGTTGAACTTTGACCAATCAGGGACTCGTATTTGGGTGTCATGTATGGATGGCAACTTATTAATTCACGGAAGTGCCAGCCGGTTGACAATTATTAATAAAAGAGAAATTCATAAGTGCGGTTTGTGTCCGGACAGAAGTTTATGACACCATGTCTTTGATTGATCAGAATAGAGCAGTGAGAAAACAGCCTGGAGCAACATTTGCACCGCTTTGGCATTTCACACCAGGCCTCTTCCACCTGTAGGTGCACGCGCTGGTCTGGTAGCAACAGTCCAGTGTTCAGCACACATGAACCCGCGTTCCTCACATTCTTGTACGCGTCACAAATGCCCTGTGTGGATGCAGCATTAGATGTTCTTAAAACTGGGAATTCTTTTTTGTGCAGAAGTCCTTCTTCTTGTTTTCAGTTTGAGGCTCAACCTCTCAAAGTGCTTCCATTCATTCTGGAAATGCCACATTATTCCTGTTTCCCATCACCGAGCCCGATTTCTGCAGTTTTCTGACGACAGCCGATGTTTTCTACGTTCTCACGAGTCTCTGAAACATGAAGTGAGTGCTGTTCATGAGGGACAATGCAGATTCTGACCGAGCCTCAAAGAAGTCAACTGCACAACCTGACTAGGATATTAAAGTGTCCTGTGAGGCGTCATTAAAGCTGAGCCATTCAGCCAGTAAATATCCATATAAACAGACACAAGTCATGGTTAAAAATGTTTTTTTGTTTTCTGCAAAAAATAAAAATCCCGTTACAAATGAGAACCCTATACCCCTGCACATTAAGCAACTTCATTTAAGTTTATTTCTTTGTAAAATGGATGCATTTCTGTCAACATGCTACATTTAAAAGATCCACTCTAAAGAAAATGGTAGTTTTATTGTTTTTATATGTTCTTGTAGCCATTTCCTGATGACAAAGGACATTTGTAATGAAAATTATTACTTAAAATTGCATTTCTGGGTATTTTGCTCACCATTTTTGTTGCACTGGTAATGTTAGGTTGGGGGTATGAGGGGCTGTCAGCTAGCAAGAGAGAGTGTAAACAGAGAGCTCTCAGTTATAGTTGACGGAAAGTGGGGGCGGGCTTGCCAACGGTCCCGCCCACAGCTCAGAGGTGAATTTCTAATGAACTCCTGCCATTCTGCAGAAACTATGAAAACAACACAGGCTTTAGGTTTTGGCTAAAACAGCATACTTATAATTAAAAGACCACTAGGAAGACTTAAGGAGAGATCAAAAGACAAGCGGAGTGGAAGTTTCCAGCATCAGTCCTTAAGCTGCTTTTCTTGCTCTTGTTTCGGACTCTGATGCACGCAGGTGCTGACGAGACCGAGACCGGGTCTGCTGGTCCAAACAGCTTGTGGCGGAATCAAATCTTTCTTTGGATTTTCTAAGAGTCGGTACATCAGTCCCGTTTTATTAGTGACAGAAATGAATAAACATGAAGCAAAAAGATATTTTAGACCTGCTTTAGATGGAATAAACAACACATTTTTTAACTACAGCCTGAGACCTTGGTGCTCTCATTCCAAACGAGTTCATGCTACTGAGTTTTTCTGTCTCTCAACTTGTAAATACTTAAATTCTACTTGATGAGGAACCCAGATTTCCTGTATTTCTGCAGTGAGTTGTTGTCCTCATACTAAGATTCTTCCAGGATGTCATCAAATGTTTTCTTTAGCTCACCGATGACTGAAGCATAATCACCATAATCACCATAATCACCATAATCCAGATCAATAAAAGTTTGAAACCCAAACAAAACTGATTTTGATCTAAAATTGCTAAAAAAACTTAGAATGTCTAGCAAACATGTAACCCCCCTCCCCATGCTCAAGTCAACAATATAGCACTCTTAGAAATTCAAATATCAATCAATCAAAATTATTTATCTAGCATTTTTCCCTTAGAAGCACAACACAAAGTGCTTCACATAAAAACAAACAACAGAAATAAAATAAAAACAAGCACGAAAATTAGAGTTAAAGAGTGAACATACTGATGAAAGCAATAAACAACAAAAATAAGGTAAATTAAAATATATCATTAATAATCAAGTGTAAATTCATAAATCAGGATAAAATGCATACAAAAATACTACATTAAAAACTAAAAAAATAAATTAATAAAAGGAGTAAATGAGCTAAAAGCCAGGTTAAAAAGAAGCATCCATGCTCTCTGCGGCTCTCAGGTCCTCTGGCAGACACAAACGAGGGCCACAGTGCAGAAGAGATGCCTCTCCGTACGTTCTGGTTTATCTTTAAAAACATTCCTCTCAGGTGTAATAGTGTTCAGAGGCAGGGTATTTTTGACAAAATACTTGATGAAATTTGACGGTTTGGGGGTAAAAAATAAAGGATTTTGTCAGCAATCAGTTTGTGTCGGGTGTCCCGCTGTGAATCACTGTAACGGCAGAAGCTGCAGATGCCGCAGTGGAGAATGCAGATAAAGTCGGTTTGAAAGCATTAAGCTCTGCTGGAGTCTGAAGGGGTTTTTTTTAGACAACCTTGATGCCTTATGGTCATCTGGGCCAATAAAAATCTTTCTCGTCGCCCCGGAAACAAAGAAAGGAAAAACAGAAGCAGGCGCTGAAGGCTGGAGATTTGTCGACCTTCATTTTGTTTGTCCATCAGTCTCCCACGGGCCGATTCTGCTGCAGCTAGGTGGACAGTGAGGGCTTTTGTACTGAGGCTGAATGAGCCATGATTACAGTGATGATCTCCGCGGCGGTGGGCTGTGAAATCACCGTGTGCCAGGCTCCCCCACTCTCAATCACAACCCACGGGGGAAGGAGCCCAAAAAGTGATTTTGTAAGACATGAGCACAGCAGCCGCGCTTGATTGTGACATGAAATTTGAAGACGCGGTGCTGTTCACGAAAACACTGGAATGTCATCTCCAGAGTCGATTTCATTTGGTCCAATATTGAATTCAACGGGTTCTTTTAGCTTCACATGTTTTCAAATAAAAATCTGTTTTTTTGGATTCAAATCTTCACATGTTGGAACAAACCTTGGATGCAAGAGCTTCTGCACTTTCTCTGCACATCCTCTCGATCTCCAGGTCCTCTTGAATGACGCTGACCTCCTGGATGACCATCTGAGACACTGCAAAAGAAACACAATCACTGACATCACTCTCAGTGGCCTTAAAAAACCTTCTACGTCTGTGCCAAAGAAAACTCTGACCCCATTAAAGGTCAAGTAGGAAGCAGGACTGAGCGAGAAATCCATTTCATCAATGAATTTGAATGTACTGTTTAAGGAAAATCTGGAATGTCTTTTCCCCAACGCCCTGCTCCTTCAGGTTTCTGTTGATTCTGTTGGTGGAAGGTCAGGCCAACCGTCTCTCAAAGAGGAGCTTGTTCCCAAAACAGGAACAGTTTCTCCAGTTCTCCAGTGGATTTAAACTTGGAGCGACAAAGCACACAAAGAAAAAAAAATCTGTTTGAAGGCTGCTGCCAACCAAACTGAGAGTGTGATTCATTTGTTTCAACATCTAAAACAGAGACTCTGTCGAGATGCTAAAGCTAGCGGCAGCACCCAAACAACATGTATACGGCTTGTTTTACACTTTGATTTCAGATTTCAGATGTTTGATATATTTTCTTATTGTATCCAGCAATAAGGCCACCGGTGACGAAGGCATGAGACAGAAACATCTGTAGATGACTGAACTAAAACCATAAGAGCAATAAAACACAAGATAACCCCAAAACAAAGAGAAAGTGAAAATCTAAAAAAAAAAAACTTCAGAAACTAAGCTAATCATCAGAAGATTGCTGTAAATAAAACTACCCTAACATGAAGGTGTGCTTATGAAAAGTAAGGAATATAACACACTGCAAATGTCACCAGTCTGTCTCTAGAATAAAATGATTAGAAAAAGGTGGAATTTGGAAGATGGGATGAATCAATTTCCCTCTGCCGCGTTCACACAAAAACTAACTGAAAGAGAGGAAACACAAGAAGTTTAAAGAAGAATAGCTTTGAAGGTTTTTTAAAAGGCTTTTATAAAGATTACATTTAGTTTTTCTTTTACCTTGTTATATGTTATACTTATATTCGTATATTTACATTCCTAAACTCTATGGCTTTTCTGAACCTGTTTTATGGGGTCACGGGGGTGCTGGAGCCTAACCCAGCCACTGTTGGGCAAAGGCAGGTTACACCCTGGACAGGTTCTCCTAAACTCCAAGCAGAAACTTGATTCAGGTTTACATCTTATTAAAACTATTTTTGTTGCAAGTCCAGATCAAACTGATGATTTAACTGTCTTCAACATGCAAAAAGGTCTTTTGATTTCCTGATTTTCAGGCAAAAAACAAACCAATAAATGTGAAAAACCGCACATTGACTGGCATAATGCAATCATGAAGTGATAAGACAATATTGATAATGAAACCCAAACAAACACCAAACATAATTCAGTAATCAGTAATTCATCATCTGCAGCATCACATCTGATTTATGACTTCAGGAAGGTGACAAAAAAACAACAACACAGAAAACACTGTTTTTGTCAAATATGCAAGTGCTGAAAAATAAATATGTGTGTGATAAATTATTGGGACAGATTATTTTTAATGAAAAAAATAATCTGTATCTCGCCTTACAGCGGGGAAAGTCCTGGTTCAAATCCCAGCTGGGTCCTGGCTGTGTGGAGGTGACATGTTCTCCTTGCACATGCGTGGGTTTTCAGTCCAAAAACCTGCTTCATATGTTGATGGGTTACTCTAAATTGTCCCTTGGTGTAAATGTGAGTGTTTGGCCCTGCGGGAAACTGGCGACCTGTTTAGAGTTTATACTGCCTTCGCCCAACAGCTGGGTGACCGGCTCCGGTGACCTGGTGATCCCGAAAGAGTTAAGAAAATGGACGGATGGATGGATGGATGGATTATTTTGACTTCAGTAGTGTTGTACTACTTTGGAGCAGCAGGTTTTTACTGGGAGAGAAATCAAAGAATCACACTGTTGTCACCCAGAGACTCTGAAAGCTCAAGTTTGAGCAGAGCTGTATAGTCTGGACCAGACACCACTAACATTCTTGTTAACACTATTTATTGGTCCACAAATCTGATCTAACATACATCAAAAGGTCCAACATTCATGTAGAAGTTAATCAACTCATCAAATTCTATAAAAATCTTTTGCCCTCCATAAATTTGAGTTTGAGGAATAATTTTTGATTGGATTAACACATTATATCCCAACCCAAAACCATCAGTCAGAACATAGGAACAGACCCCCAGTCCTCAGGTTGGTTGTTGAAAGAGGAACCAGATGGGTTGCCCACTCTCCCCCTTGTGACAGCAAAGAGGTCATCATAAAACCCACCATCAAACATGTATTTATGCAGATGATGTACTACCTTCTCTCCAAACCTCACAATCCTCTATTGGCAATCAATAAATCACTCAACGCAAAAAATATATTTCAGTCAGACAACTCATGCATTAGATAATGCTTTATTTATTTATTTAATTTTCTTTTAGTTTGGCATAACCCTCTGTTCAGCTACAATAAAACAAGATCTCCATAGAAAACTTCAGGTATAAATTGGAGCTCACAGGCGGAAGCCAGGGAGCAGGGTGGGACGACAAATGCATGCGCTCACGGAACTGGATGGAAAGGGCATAGGTGACACACCTGGACACGGAACAGGTGAATTCATTGTGCTGAAACCCCCGCAGGGAGGTGTAAACGCACTGCTGAGCTTCCTGCCTGAAAGTCTCCCAAGGTCGTTCATATTAAAGATCACAACGACAATTACAAAAATTAAAACAAAATTCCAGAAATGCGTCCATCTTCTTCCACTTATGCAGGACCAGGTCGTTGGGGCAGCAGTCTAAGAAAAGTTGCCCAGACTTTCCTCTCCCCACCCCTTCCTCCAGTTCCTCTGGAGGGACATTCCCAGGCCATCCCAGACACATAATCTGTCCAGCGTATCCTGGATCCGCTTCCCCCCGAACCACCTTCTACTGAAAACACTAAAAATCTCTTCAACTTCTCCACCGTTGTGACAGAAATATCTTCAGTTTACCTGAAGACAATGGTGCCTCTTTGGTATTGGTGCCATTGACAACCTGCTGTTGTAGTTTAGCAAGCTGCATCGCACATGAGTAATGTAGAACATTAGTGAGAAGCCTCCATCAATGCCGTCAGTGTTCAGAAAGAATGGAGCCTACATGAAAACTTAATGGAATGCCTCATTCATGTCACAAACTTATAAGGTCAACTCCTGGTCTGAGAAAAATGTCATTAGGAAAGAAAGGACAAGCTTTGAATTTGTCAAAGAGTGGGTGCATAACTCTGCCTTCATTTACTGTCTCAGTGGTTTGAGATAAGAGCGCCCTTACGGCCGACACGCCAGAGTGTTTCTGTCGCCTTTTGTATCTGCAGTGTGAGTAAACCTAATTGCCCACATTCATCAATTGAGTTTCTTTCAAAAGAAAATGAACTAAATGTTTCCCATGGTATATTTATACATTAAATAGTTCCATACATTTTTGTTTTGATGATTCAGGGTCAGGGTGCATTAAGTCTAAACTGAATACAAGCGTGCAGCACAACAAGATGAATAACTGCTGTGCATACGTTGAGTGCACTGAGAGGATGTAGGCTTTTTTTGTTAACAAATGTACATCTCGCTTGAACTTAACCTTGAGGGGGGAACATTTGTTTTTGCTGCACTAACATGAACCAAGAGTGCCGCTTAAGGCGACAATGTGATGAGCAGAATGGAAAATATTCTTTTCACATAGCTTAAAATATCAACACATTAAGCACATGCTTTTTTTTCAGCAACCACATAGATCTGAAGCTACACAGATTCAGTGAATATACTGTAGAAACATAATCCAAAGTGCATTGTGGGAAAAAGCTGAATCTAAACACTTATAACAGATTCACATGCACAGGACCAGGTCTGGTCACCCCAGTGGACCCCCAGAGAAGCCCCTGTCCCCTTCCATAAATCCTCTTCGATTTAAAGATTAGGAGTTGATCCATGAATAACTGTTGACATACACCTCTGCTTCCAACCACTTCCGAGCAGAGTTCACTTGGAAACACCAATTCCAAGTTCCACCTGGGCGGCAGGTAAAGAATGCTTGAAGTTTGTCCAAAAATTATTGAGGAGTGCCTTTTATAATCAGCCTTTGAGAGTGATTTAGCTAAGTCGCTGCAGAAATTATGACCATTTCTCCCTTCTTTGCAAGAATGTTCTGTCTTTGCACAAATGCTGCACTACCTGTTCTCATATAAATATTCATTCATTCATCATCTTCTTCTGTTTGTTCCCTTTCGGGGTCAGGGGGCTGCTGGAGCCTATCCCGGCCACTTGTGGGCGAAGCCAGGGGGCACCCTGGACAGGTCGCCAGTCTGTCGCGGGGTAGGAGCGTCCACAATCACACACCCACACCCACTCTCAATGATGAAAAGTTTCATTAAGTTGCTTTTATTTCATTAATACATGTTTTTGGCTTAAATTATACACTTATCAGTTTGCAATTTTTTCCAAATAGTTTCAGTTTGTTAAGACGTAGAAAAAACTCTGACACACAAAGTTGTCTTAAAAATTAATTTAAGTGTGTCCTTCTGAAATATTTTATTGCTAAAGTTGTAAGGATCTTTGTTGTATTTCTGAGAGGACGGTAATGAATGTGAGGTGCCACAAGAAGGATCAATTAGTGTGCCACTCCAACATTTTCTTTGGACAATCTGGAACATGTCCTGGACTTGTTACTGGTTGTAACTTGGAAGGAGCTCACATAAAAAAGCATATAGATATTTATTTATCTGGAAAACCCCTGATTTGTAAAGATTTTCCCCTTACCCAGATGTTGTGCTCCAGCAAAAACATTTGTCTCTCCACTTTGAAAGTTTAATGGAGAACAACAGTCCACCAGAAATCTTCTTTCCAATTTTCCTGTTTTCTGGTAACAAAACAATGTCAAAGCTATAAAACAGCCAGATTTGTCGGCTTGAAAATGCTGTTTTAATATTTGTGATTGTGGCCTCCCTGTGTGCCTCATGCACGTTTGCCCATTTTTCACCCACTTAACAACAGCGTGTTGCACTGCAGGCTGGTGCAGACACGCATCAGTCCATCTCCATATCAGCCATACATTCTCTGAAATTTGCAAAATGTGTTTGTCTGTACAAGGAACACACATGGCCTGTATGAAAGGTCACATACAGGGGTGGGATTACATGTGTTCGCTTCCTTCCACTCCCTTTCAAGCAGCCTTGGATTTAATGTCAAATTCTTCTAAGTTTGATACGTCTTTGTAAGAATGTATAACTGCTGATTGTATTGTTTTGTGCATTGTGCTTGCTTTGATTGCTTGAAATAAACCATTTCCAATCAAATCAAATCAAAATAAACCACTCTATGGACACGTAAGGCGAAAATGTTCGTGCACATTTTTCTACGGGCATGCTGCAGGCGACAGGTAGAAAGAACAAGTAAAGGTAAGGAGGGGGAAGTAGGCGAGAGGCAGACGTGTCATACAGATTTGATATTTTTTCAACCCCTCTGAACCCTTCAGTGCAGTTCAAGTGAAAAGGTGCACAATCCTTGCTGGTCCGTTGCACACAGCCTGACGGTTAGATATGAGGAAATGAGACAATCACAGTGTATTTCTTGTGGGCGTCCTATGGACACGTAGGTATCACCTGCACACCCCGTGTCCGAAGCAATTACACGGTCAGTAAGGAGCCAGTTCACACTCCACACTAGTGACTAGTATGGTGTAGGGGCACAGTATGACAGTGTCACTCGTCCGTATGTCATAAGTGCTTTACTTTTCTTTGCCTTACAGATACTTCTCAATACACTTGTGCATGACAATGGTACGGTCCATTTTCATGATGTTCCTGAAGGTGGCTGCACATGCCTCAAGGGAACTGCAAGATACGTGCGGGTGAACTTCTGGATGGGTGTTTGTGGCTGACGTATAGCCCTCAAGCACTTTGCGTGGGGTCTGACCGTTTTTGGGCTTCCATTGAACATGTGTTGCAAGTTAGATTAGGTCAATCTTTGACCAATCAGCCACTTGGATGTGGTAGTGACGTATGGATGACGTCCCCTTTATTTCACAGAAGTGCCAACTATTTAAAAATTGATCGTGGAGGAGAAATTAATATTTGCAGTTTGTTACTGGCAGAAATTCTACGTATTTTTTATGGGAATAAAACTGTGAAAGATAAAGCCTGGAGCAAGATTCAGGAGATTCACATCGCTTTGATATTTCGTACCGAGCCTTTTCCAACTGTAGGTGGCAGGCATGCAATAAAGAAACAGGGAAAAAAAAAGAAAAACAAGTCCAGCCCTGCTTGTCCAGTGTGAACACTAAATGCTAAAAGCGCCTTCAAGAACACGCTTTTGAGCACGCGTCACATGCCCTGCATGAATGTAGCGGGAATACTGGACGCAAGCAATGGAACTGCAATTTGCATTTCTGCTGTTCTAAATAATCTCTCCAGAAATCTAAATAAACCAAAACATGTGTGAAAGTGTTAGAGGTGAGATGAGACAATCCTCCACAGTCATGTTGAAGGGCTCAACAGAAGCGCTGTGAACAGAGACCAGCAGAACGCTTAAGCATGAACTGTTTAAGGCTGCAATCAACCCTCAGCAGAAAAACACACCTAGAGAATATCCCACCATTTAACTAATTAAACATTGTGGCTGAGCAGGGCACAAATTAAGCATTAGTGCTCTGAGCAATTCCTTCTCCCCAGAGAAACCTAATTAGGAACTTGGTGAACAGCAGCACCCGGTGATATCCCCGCTCCTCTGGTGCCCTTCACATCAGTCAATCCACAGTACTCCGCTGCCAATTTTCCCTCTCAACCTCCTCTCCTTTCTTCTCTGCCCATCTCAATGGTTCGACGGCCGCAGCATGAAAGGACGCCCCGAACTAAATGACACGTTAATTATAATTACCGGCAGCCATGGTAAATAAACAGTGCTGGAAGAGTGATGCGTGCATGTGCATGAGTCTATGTGGAGCTGTGAGGCATCACAACTGGAGGCCTTAATTGTAAGTTTCGGCCTCCTTGTCATCATCATCATCATCATCACTCCACGTTTTTTCCCCCTCTTTTCCGCGCTTGTCTTTTTTCATTTCAGCGTGGGGAAAGACAGTGATTACGCTCGCGCCAACACGCTGCATAATGGTATCGGCGCCTCCAACGGAGCAGAGAATTCAATTGTACCTGCGGCCTGTAAAGCCTTGATGAGAGGGGCAGATGCTTTTGTGGCGTTATCATCATAACACAATGGTCATGTTGTCATCAACCTTGCCATCTCTGGCTCAAAAGGCATGATTGTATGTTGGGGGCATTCTTTCCCAATCACCCCCCCCCCCACACACACACACACACACAAAAAAACACCTCCACAGCACTGCGGCCCCACCCCCAGCCGTTTCACTGTGAATAGGAGCAATTTTCTAAGAGCTATGAAATCACGTAATAGGTCCTAATATGCAGCTGCTTGGCACAGGGAGGCAGCCTCTATTAATGCGCGACTCAAACACAATATGTGTTTTGGCTGCAGAATCGGGGGACACACGAGCGCACGCCGCATGGATTCAGCTGAAAACCCACACAACTGTCACCATTACAAAGACAAACTGTTGGCTCCGCTTTTTGACATTCGGTGCCCCATTTCCAATCCTGTCCTCACTGAGGCGTCCACAAAGCATTCCACTGGAAGGGGAACCATTTTGGAATATTCAGCGGAGAGCCAAACACGTTTCTGGAGAGCGCAGAAAGAGAGCCCCACTGAACGCTGAACAACTGATTACCAATTTAAGGTTTAAAACGGAATTATACAGTCATGGCCAAATGTTAGTACCATATTTCCATAAGGCGCACCGTCAATAAATGATCTATTTTTTCATGTCATATACAAAGTTGCACACAACTATAAAGCGCATTAAGCGAGACAAAAGAGTCAAAGATCAGTCCATCAGTCAGTCAGGCTTTGTTAATTCCCTCCCTACTCACTAAAACTATATAATATCTAGTCTCCTGGATTTTAAAGGCAATTCAGACATCATGCTCACTACTTTTTTTTTAAAGGGCAAATATGTCATCACAGATATCACAAAGTGAAAACATAATCAATATGAGCGTGTTTCAACTACTATTTACGAATGTAATGTGTTCTGAGGCTGAAAACATTGATGGTTTTTTAAAAAGAAATTAATTAAATTCATTTTTTTCACCGAAATTGTTAAAACACAATGGATTATGGTCTATTTACCCCAATCTAGTGAGCATCAATGGACACTTTTGGGAAATTTCTATGGCACTGGATTTTGGTATTGTGGGCTATGTCTGAATTCCCACCCTACTCCCTAACTACTAAACAACTATATAGCACAGGACTGTCTACTGTCCTGGATTTTAAATTTGGACACCATGCTTACTACTTTTTTTTGTTAAACGGTGAATATGATATACAGTGTTTTCACGACCATAGGGCGCACCGGATGGTAGGGCGCGGTCTCAGTCACGGGGGATTTTTCCGTCTTTGACACATACAAAAGGCGCACCGAGTGTTAAGGCGCGCGCACGTTAATGCCCCGTTCAGAACCTCAGGGCTTCTAGAGTGGGTTAATAAAACATCCAGTCTCTGTTTTTTTTAGAGGAAACATTTTTATTTTGTTACTGTTCTCCCTAACTGATCACAAACTGAATGGTCGCTCACTTGCGCGCTCTTGTCTCCCTTTCTCCTTACATTTCTCCTTTGCGCTAGCTAAAGCAGCAGCTTAAAGCAGTGTTCCAGCTGCTTCTCTGCTTACTCCTCCTGTACTGAAATGGTTGAGGATTATTATGAGGCAGAAGGAGCATAGAAGGCTTTAAAATGTAGATAGTTGCACTGCAGTTAGGTTCCACTTGGCCTTTACGTCTCTCTCCCTCACTCCATCTTCTTCTACGACCCACAACTACACAATTGGTGCACCGGCTCATAGGGCGCCCCCTGCTGGCGGAAGAAAATTCATGACTTTTTTGTGCGCCTTATAGGCGTGAAAATATGGTAATCGATTTCAATTAATGAAAATCTAATCGATATGAGGGTTCTACAATGACTACTTATGAATATGGTTTATATTTGCCAATCTAGTGAACATCCATTCACACTGGTTTTTTGCAGAGACTTCTGGCAAATTTTGTGGGCATTGAATTTTGGAATTGTAGATTCAAACTGCACTACAACATGGTGAACGCACTACATAGTGCACTAAGTGAGCAGTGAAGGAATTCAGACATAGCCAATGAGAGTTTTTCTTGTAACACGCAGCATGTTGGCTACATGCCAAGAGTTAGCCACATTAGCATGTTTACCATGCCTACCTGTAACTCCCAACATTGTTTACACCTTATTAAAAAACAACGGATACCGTTAAAACAAATGTTTCAGTGACTGTGCTAACTCCCATCCTTGCTGGTACCATGTAAAAATAATAAAAACAGTCCGACACCCTTACATGTTAACGTACTTAAAATAATACCCTGCCTTGTTTACATCTCGTAAAACAACGCTAACTTCCATCCTTGCTGGTAACGTGTAAAAAATAAAAAAGACACAGCTACATGTTAGCCACGTTAGCATATTTACAATGACACCCAACCTCGTTTAAACTCATAAAAAACATTTTCACAGAGCGCAGTGTACCTCTTAAACTCTTCATTCTGAACACAACCAGAACTAATCCATATATAAGGTGCTCCAGATTATAAAGTTCACTGACATGTTGTTGAGAAAATGTAGGTCTTTTAGGTGTGCCTCACAGTGCAGAAAATATGATTCATATTTGGTTTTCTGTGTTTAGCCGTCATTCCTGAACTAAGCCCAGTTTTGATATCAACAGCTTTCTGCAGGTCTTTTTTCCCACAAACCCACTGACCACAGCACATGCACCTTATTGTTTGAAGGATTTTGACTTTGTAATAGCACGGTAAAACAAAATCAGAGGACACTCACTAATCTGCATACCTAAAACACTGAATTTCAAGATAAACCTTTTGTGTTCTTTCACTGAGAGCTTTCCTTGACATTTTGCACTGATTGAAAAACCTTTTTTTCTGAGAACACATGTTTGGGTTCAATTGTATGTCTTTGTAGAGTTGTGTGCGGTGTGTTCTGCTTTCAGAGGGCAGCGTTCACACACAGACTGAGTCACAGCAGAGCGGCTGTCTGCTGATCTGAGGAGCATGAAGAGAACTCAGTGCTTGTCCTCCAAGGCAGAACCGGGATTCAAAAGGACACAAATAAAAATCCAATCTTTTTCATCTGCTGTGCCCAGCTGGGACCGAAGAGACCAGAAAAGAGACAGATTAAAGTGAAAACACTGGAACATTTCCAATGAGACTGAGCAAAGACCGGTTTGTAATACACTTGTGAAGGAGAAAGAAAGCAGAAAGAGGAACTGAGAAAAAAATGTCCAGTGCACTGTGGTATCAGGCGACAGGCCAGACGGGCTAATCTGAGTATTTTAGAAACCACAACCATCTGTAGGGTTTACAGAGAATGGTCAGAAAAACTGTAAATATCCAGTGAGCAGCAGTTCTATGGATGGAAATGCCTTGTTGGTGCCAGAGGTCAGAGGTCAGACTGGTTCCAGCTGATAGAAAGACAACAGGAACTCAAAGAACCACTGGTTCCAACCGAGGTCTGCAGGAGATCATCTCTGAACGGACAACACGTCCAACCTGGAGGCAGATGGACCACAGCAGCAGAAGACCACACCGGGTACCACTGCTGTCAGCTAAGAACAGGAAACTGACAGACTCACCAACACTGGACCCTAGAAGATGGACAAACGTTGTCTGGTCTGATGAGTCTCCATTTGCTGTCAACAACATGAAAGCATGGATCCATCCTGCCTTGTATCAACGGTTCAGGCTGCTGGTGGTGGTGGAGTCATGGTGTGGGGGATATTTTCTTTGGACCCCTTGGTTCCAACGCCACAGCCTACCTGACTATTGTTTCTAACCATGTCCATTTCTTTATTACCATCTTCTGATGCTTCTTCCAGCAGGATCAGGCTCCATGTCATGAAGCTGGAATCATCTCAGACTGGTTTCTAGAACATGACAATGAGTCCATTGGACTCCAATGGCCTCCACTGTCACCAGATCTCAACCCAATAGATCACCATTGGAGTGTAGTGGAACAGGAGATCAGCATCATGGATGTGCAGCCGACAAATCTGCAGCAACTGCATGATGCTGTCATGTCAACATGGACCTAAATCTCTACGAGGGATGTTTCCAGAACCTTGGTGAATCTACGCCATGAAGGATTAAAGCAGTTCTGACGGCAAAAGGGGGTTTCACCCTGTACTAGCAAGGTGGACCTGATAAAGTGGCCAGTGAGTGTAAACACACACGTTTAAGTGAAGCCATTATTATTTAATCCTAAATAGACAAACAAATACATACGACACATGACATATTGAATCCATTCAGTGTGAAGTTTGTCAAAAACGGTTTAATTAACTGCTTGAAAAGAAGATGGAGGAAAATGAATCAAATCAGCGAACCGGATCATTAAGGTTACAAAGTAATGATGATAAATCTGAAATATTTTGACTTATTGTGTTTCTTAATGGTTTGACCTGAACTGTCAGACACTGCATTCAGCCCAGTTGGAGTACTTTCAAGGATGTTTGAAGAGCTAGCTGAAGAGGTCTGCTTTATATCGGGCTCATTTTCTCTGTATCTTCGTTATGAACTCATGATGTCACCAAAGAAACTGAGATTAAAGGAATTTGAGCAAAAATTGAGGTCATACTTTTGAAATAAAAATATCAGTGTCTCCAAATCATAATGTTTACAGAAATAGTCCACAAAACACTTCATTTTCTTTTCTTTTTTTTTCCAAATTAAAAAATAATTACACCTTTAAACTTGTAAATCTGGGTCTATTGCTCACATCACAGCAGTATACCATAACTGCATTTAAGTATGATAACAATCGATGCAAAAATCCTCCAAACTCTTCAGGCGAAGCTTACCTTGCTGGATTTCAGTGAGTTTCTTCATGGCTGCATCTCTTTCCTCCTCCAGCCTCTGGCACTGATGAAAGAAGATGATCAGAATCTTAAGCAGTTGATCTTAAACAGTCCAAGTTCTGATACCGACAACCTGCACTTTGCCCTCTGGGTCAGCAGTTCCACCACCAGCCACTAGTTGGCAGTAGAAGTGTTGAAAGCACCTGAACACTTTTCTGTTTTTGCTGCTCTTCACGTTAAAAACAGATAAGAAACCAGAGCTGGAGATGAAACTGCAGCATGTTTTAGCGGACCGCAGTGGAACATTACCTATTCACTTTTCTGTTCAAACATCATTCAGGGGAAAAGGTGAAGGGATGATTCCAGGGCCAGTCCCACGTCTCAGATCGGAGGATAGAAAGTATTCTTCTTTCTAGAAGTCGCTGCAGATCAGACAGATGGAACTAGATCGTCTGCATTCACTCTGTTAATAAAGCGGATGGATGTGGGTCTTCACAAAGTCAGCTTACAACTTTAGCTGACCTCACACAACTATGGGGTCAAATCAGGATGAAAAGCCAGATGGTTCGTTTATTTTGTTGTTTTAAATCAAAAACGTTTTACACTCAAAATTACATACTGTAAACATGAAAAAATATTGAAAATTTGAATTAAACATTTTAAATAAAAAAAAATAAAATTTAAAGTTGTAGAAGTTCTGAAAATTTAAATTAAAAAAGCTATAAACTTAAAAATATTTTATTGTAACAGCTGCTGTTTTTTATTTTTATTTTTAAACTTTTCTGTTTCTCCTCCCCTCCGGCTTCAGCCCTCTGTTTACGGTTTTGGATCAGATTTTTTTTTTCGGAGTAATGGGGGGGGGCTTTGAGCCCATTGGCTGCCGAGACACAATCGTCCTCAGCTGAGACGCTGTTTTGGAGCAGAAAGGATGTCACCAAAACCTCCACCATGAGGCCGTGGCCAAGGGGCTCAAAGTCCAGCCCCACAGACATTTATGCTCCATAACGAAAATGTGAAACCAAACTGTACATGAAAGACTGAAAGCAAAGAAGGAGACAAACGGAAAAATAAAAGTTGGAAATACCGAAGAGAAGCTGTTCCAATTTTATTTCAAATCAAACTTTATTAATAAAAAAAAGGGCCTCGAAAATTGGTAGTGCATCTCGAAGGACTTTAACATTTAAAACAATACAAAAAAACTCACAATATTACAATAAAAACCCAACCCACCCTTCTCCCTTCCCACTCCCCTCCGTTAGCTTGCCTTGACTTTAGCTTTTTGTTTTGTTGGATCTTTATTTTTTTTTACATGAATCGTCCATCTAAGTTGGACACTATGAGAGCATGTCTCTGCATGTTTTCAAAGGAAGCCGTCTATCTAACACTTTCAGTTTAAACTACCAGCAGATAGTGGTGCCTCCTCCATCATCTGTCTTTGCTGTAATGCTGTTCTGGAAAGCATTGATCTTCAGTACGTTTCCTAAAGTCTAAACATGGCTTTTGCAGTATTAACGGCTTTTTCTTCTCGGATCAGAATTTGTCACCAAAGTCTTCAAGAACTGATGTTTTCAGCCAAAACGTTTCAGAGCTGCTGTTTTCACAAAAAAGTACGGTGAGAAGAGAGGAGGGAGGAGGGAGGTGAACCGAAGGGCTCAGGTAACTAGTGAAGGTTAACTGACAGACGATAACACTCACCATGAGGAAGTACTAACCCAGCACAGAGTACTAACCCAGCACAGAGTACTAACAGAGTACTAACCCAGCACAGAGTACTAACCCAGCACAGAGTACTAACAGAGTACTAACCCAGCACAGAGTACTAACAGAGTACTAACCCAGCACAGAGTACTAACCCAGCACAGAGTACTAACAGAGTACTAGCCCAGCACAGAGTACTAACCCAGCACAGAGTACTAACAGAGTACTAGCCCAGCACAGAGTACTAACAGAGTACTAACCCAGCACAGAGAGACTGTTACTGTCAAAATAAAATGTATTCTCATAAAGTTGTGAAGATTTTGGAGAAACATGTTAGAAAAATGAAAACATTTGGTATTATGACTGTTTTAAATACAATCTTTCTTTGTTGTGAATATAAAAGTCCCCCTGTTAGATTACTTTCAAAGATAGGTTGCAGGGACACAGGAATTTGAATCAAATCCTGAAACATCCATTCAACAAAGAGCTTGTGTGTACGGACTATGAAAACGCCTCTGCAGCAAACACCAATCAGGCACGGCTGAACAGCTGACATGTTTTCTAAACCACTGTAGTTTTTTTAGGTTCACTTAGTTAATGCAGAGTATTGACCACAACAAATTCTCACTAACATTCATGTCACAGTTGTGACAAAATAAACAAGAGACGGCATAGTTAAATGAATAAAAATACATTACAATAATCCACTAAACTACATACAGAGCTGTGTGGATCAAGCTAAAACAATAAACATCCCTGGCTATGTGTTAGCAAAAAATGTCACAAAAAGTAAAAAAAAGAGATATTTTGATATTTTCAAACAGTCGGGTGCTGCTTAATTTAGCCCAGAGTTGTTTTCTTTCACTATTCTCAACTTTCTTTGACGGACATGGACTTTTTTAATTTTCACCTCTTCTGGGTCTGAAACGGTGTGAAACGATGCACCTGCATGGTGTCAAATCTGGTGTAGCTGTGTTTCCACACAGAACCTTACCGACATTCTAGAACTGTCGAAAAAACTCAAATTCACAATGACATTGTTTCCATTAGATCAGAATCATGGGAATAAACACAAACCAACTCACACCATCAGTCATTCAAAAACACGATGATGGATGTGAACAATGATTGACAGCAGATTCATTCACATTTCTGCTCATCATCACCTATCAAAGGAGACGTTGGTGTCTCATTTAGGCCGTGGCGCGGCGAGCTCCTTACACGTGGCGGCGGCTACGGACGGAATGGCTTTAACTTTTGATGAGCTGTGACGTTGTGGGACGTCTTGTGGCGCCCGCTTTGCAGCCACGTCCTACCAAGAAGCTCATTGCCATCTGGTTGTTGGTCACGTGACTCATTTAATTAAAAAAAAAAAAAAAAAGTTTCCAGTGCAGTTTTGCAGAATATGTCCATTTCAAAAACCACTTCCTTCAAGCGCAAAACGTTTTTTTTTTTGGGATAAATACAAGTTTCTGAATTGTCGTGTTTCCATTAGGCAAATTTATTATTGCAAATCCAATTAGCACAATTTCATAGTAAATGGAAACACAGCCAGTGTTAGTATTATTATCTGTTCCACAAAGTATCACTACACGCATGTTTCATTTTGACAGTTATCTTAACCTGCAGCTGCACATATGTTTTCCTGTAAAGCTGCCTTCAAATCTCATGTTAAACATCCGAGTAATTTTCTGTACAACAGGGCTACACGTGTGCGTGACGCACTGCTGCCCACACACGTCCTGTTAGCTTCTACAGCCTTGCTGGACTGAGAAACAGAAGGCTTCATGCGGGGCGGACAGCGGGGGACACTTACCTGCATGGCTGCTGCCTCGCTCCTCCTCTGCAGGTCCTCATACTGGTGCAGGGCTGTGGGGAGCAGAGGATGCCAGTCAGCCATGTTTCAGCACCGCGACCGGCAGAGAGGACTGGCAGCACTGAAGGACACACTCATGCAGCATGTGATGCTTTCTCAGTTCCGTGTCACTGAACAGTCACCGCTTCACATGTTGGAAACTAGAGCAGGTTTTACTACAAGACGGCAAACATTCCCTCCCATGCATGTGCCATAGTTACATTTACATGTGTCGATGAGCAGAATGTTTTAGATTCACTTTACTGAGTTTTGAATCATCTTCATAATTGAGGAACTGTGACAAGTTGTTCGCTGTGTGTAACTTGTCCTATTTCAACTAATGGGAACAAAAATTCATTGGATGTTCAATTCAAACTGTGCCTGACTTTAACCCCGTTGTTTTCTCCAAAACTTCTGCAAAACAACCATGAACAATCAAACTGGTCATCTCTTAAACTCCAAAGAAACTGCAGTGAAATCATAGATTTTCCAGGCTTTGGTGTTTTTCTTGTTTGTTTGTTTTTGGTTCTCCATATTCTATCTCTCCCCCACTTTCAGGAAAACCTGCATCCTCTCCACTCCAGTTTCCACGAAATTCATTGAAAAAAAAGGCACTTCTAAGGACCGGAATGTTCTTTCCAGCTGAAAACAACCGCAGATTTTCCACTGAACCAAAAACAGAGACACATTTCTATGCAGTGTTTGTCCGAGCTGAACATAAAGTTCCAGTGACGGATGCAACAGAGCCAGAGTGGTTATTCTGACTCACAGGATGACTGAGTACCAGCTGCTGCTTTATTTTAGCTTCTTGGAACCAGCAAGCACTTCCTGATCAGAACATCAGGGGGGAGGGGCCATTCAGTCCAGTTCTCATACAGTCAATGGTTCTGTCAGAACCAGAACTCAGATTAAACTATGTGCCTGTAGTGTTTGAAAACAAAGTCTACAGAACAGGGGGCTATTCCAGAAAGCATGCACCCTGAACTCTGGCTGAAATCCGCCTGAACTTGCTTACTCTGGGTATGTCGGGTCCATAATATAAATATTTTTCTATCTTAATTTATTTTAATAATTGAACTCTCACATGTCTAAGTTTGAACCGGCAGATACGCTCGTTTTTATATCAATAAAAAGCAAGACAGATTTGCAACACGAAACACGCTGTCATTAACCATTTCTCAGACATTACTTCACACATCAGTAGTGGTGCTAACTAAACTCATCATCCTCCTCTTCCTCCCTCTCACTCATGGTGCAGAAAAAAATAAACATAGCAGGACAAACAGGAAAAACACAGTAAAACAGCTAAACAACTAAACACATTTGGTCAAAAACCCACACTTAAACCCAAATCCGTCCAGACAGGCAAAGGGAATGGTATCCCACAATCCCTTGCTGTGCCGATCTAACAGCAGCACCAAAGTTACACCTACTTATTGAATTAATATGAATGAAAGTCAAAATAACTGTCTGAAAACTATGTTATTTTTAAGCTGACTTAACTAAAAGAAAAAAAGTATCTTAACTGAAGCAAATAATGAAGTTAGATCAGAGTAAAAAGTTTATTTTTCCAACATCCATATGTGGTCTTATCAGCCTCTCACGGTGGAAAAAGTATTATCTGAGCTTCTTCATCCACTAAATCATCCTCAAATGGACACGCCATGCTGCTGCACCTCTCTGAAAACAAACTAACCTTCAACTAAACCTGCTCCAGACCAGGTTATGTTCAGAGCATGAGTTGCTATGGCAACTTGACCTACCCTGAAACATACCTCCATTTCTGGAACTGAAAGCTGAGGTTATCCACTTCCTTAGCCTCAAACTTACCGTGGGAGCTAGCAGAACCTGCTTTCTGGAATACCCCCCAGGCTTCAGTAGGAAGATCCTGTCCCTCTTATGTACATAGTGAGTGTGATCATGCACACTCAAAACCTGATTATTACATTTCTTTAATTATTTGATCCTTTACCCGACACCGTTAGGTTTTCTTTGTCAGATACTTTTGTTTGTCTAAGTCATTTATTTCTTGTATTTATTATCAAAAATAACAATAATCACAACAATCTTTTTGGTGTAATGTTGAGGTGAAACCGGCCTCCAGTGGTCATTTGAGGAAGTGCAACATTTGGTAGGCGCGCACTAAACCAGAGCTGTTTGTTTATTAGCTGTCTGTCATCCTTCCATCAGGGGCAGGAAGGATGACAGAAACCTGGCCCTCCGTCCCGCCTTGCTCCCAAACCTGCGGCTCCCTGACTTTCAGGTAACGTTACGTGGCGGGCAGCAACACCTGCGCTACAGTGTCTCTGTCTTTGCCGCCGCGGCGCGCGGCGCGCGCGCGATCCCGCGTGCAGCGGGACGCCACCAAACTAAAGGGAGCAGATTGTGAAGACATTACCTCGCTTTGACAGGTCTGAGACGACACTAACTCTGCTCAGCTCCTCCGCCGCCATGGCCAGAGATAACCACAAGACAAAGTCCAACCGGAAGTGCTGTGGCGCCACAGCACACCTGTCCTGTCCAACCGGAAGTGCTGTGGCGCCACACCACACCTGTCCTGTCCTGTCCCAGGTAAACCGAGACATGCAGGTGGTCAAAGGTTAAGAGCAGCTGTGAGTCGCAGATCAGTGAGAGCAGGTTCTCACACCCACAAAAAATACATAAATAAATAAAAAACTTTGGGAAAACTTTCTTTAAAAAAGTTTTGTCTTTAAAAACTAAAGTCAAGAAGTTTTGGGTATAAATAGAAACTGACTTTTGTGTGCCTGTGCTTTTAGTTTTAGTGCCAGTTTACAAACATTTTTTTTAATTACAACTCTAACGTCCTAAATTTATGAGAGAAAAGTCACAACTGTTAAATTACAAGAATAAAGTCGTATATTTATTACTTTAACAGTCATAGCATACATGTATTTCAAAAAAAAGAAATTCGTAAATCTACGAGATTCAAAGTAATAAAGTTTCAACTTAAAGTCTCGTAATATTACTTTTGGTCGTACTTTTACATTATTTCCTAAAAAAAAAAAAAAAAACAATAAAAAGTTGGCTGATCTGGAGGTTCAGTTAAAAATGATCCCAAACGAGAGCCAAAGGAGCCGGATCCACTGTAGAGGCCCTCAGGAGCCAGATCCACTGTAGAGGCCCTCAGGAGCCAGATCCACTGTAGAGGCCCTCAGGAGCCGGATCCACTGTAGAGGCCCTCAGGAGCCAGATCCACTGTAGAGGCCCTCAGGAGCCAGATCCACTGCAGAGGCCCTCAGGAGCCAGATCCACTGCAGAGGCCCTCAGGAGCCAGATCCACTGTAGAGGCCCTCAGGAGCCGGATCCACTGCAGAGGCCCTCAGGAGCCGGATCCACTGTAGAGGCCCTCAGGAGCCAGATCCACTGTAGAGGCCCTCAGGAGCCGGATCCACTGTAGAGGCCCTCAGGAGCCGGATCCACTGTAGAGGCCCTCAGGAGCCAGATCCACTGCAGAGGCCCTCAGGAGCCAGATCCACTGCAGAGGCCCTCAGGAGCCGGATCCACTGTAGAGGCCCTCAGGAGCCGGATCCACTGTAGAGGCCCTCAGGAGCCGCTTGGACCAAACACCATCACTTCTGTTTTCATCATCTTGAAAACAGAAAAAGCTCAGGATCCTCCGGATTCAGTGAGATGCAAACAAGACAAACATCCTTTTTGTGACGGCCTGTAAATGAAACGGAGCCTGAGGAGTTAGAGGTCTGGATTGGAAAACCTGTCCAGGTTAGTGACAGATCTGGGATCTATTTACTACAGAACATCACCAGATTCAGTCAGAAGAGCTTAAAGAAGATTATAGAGAGCTGACAGCTTCAATTCAAAATAAAAAAAGATTAGTCACTTTTTCTTTCTAAAACCTTTTGTTCTTAAAAAATAAAATAAAAAAGCTTGACATCGTTTTGAATGTGTATTCTTGATTTTTTCTCTTCAGACGTCGTTCTTTCCTTCTGTATATAAATGTTTTCCATTTTTTTACCATTTGGTTCAAACGGTAACAGTTTTGTTTCGGCTTGATATACGATTTGTGTATCACAAAATATCTAAATATTTGTTTTTTTACTTTGCTAATAAGCAAGTAACAATGAAAAAAAACTTCAGTTGACTACTACTAGACCTGGTGTGATGCTAAAGAACAATGAAATCCTTCGATTCAGCACTTTGGTTTATTTGATCTTGCATCAGAGTGCCGATCTATAAGTGTTGCAATGCAAGCTTCTACTTATTTCTGAATGCTTTTTTTTTGGTGGGCAGATAAAAGATTTAGTGAAAAGGAGACAGCACTACTGCTGCAAATGCGTCAGTGTTTGCAGATGATATGATAATTACTCGGTGGCTCCATGAAGCGTTTTCCAATCAAGACCAGAAGAGGAAAGCTTTCACATATAATTTAATTTATTCATAGACACAAACACTCACAAAACCTTTATGGTTGCACAACAAAGAGTTTCTGCAGATAGTTGGGAATGTCGGATATAATCTCATATTTTATTCGTCAACAAAACAAAAATGTAAATGATGCTCTGAGAGGAAACAGAAGGGGCCAACCAAGAGAAGATCTGAAGGAAACGTCCAGTAAACATAGAATCTCTGCTTGTGGCTCATGTTTGTGTGACTTTAAGATGCTTTCCTGATAAAAACAAAACAAAAACCTGCCACTTTCTGACTGAATCTGTCTGCTGATGCAGGTATGGGGACATGAAGCTGCAAATCTCTTTGCATGTTGCATGTATTTCTTATTTTATGATTGTTTTATTGAAGTGAAAGCTTCAAAAAAAGATGAAGAGGAACCCCCAGCAGCAGTGGGTCCAGACAAACCATAAATCTACGATTGATATGTTCACTTTGAGTCCAACAGACGACTTTAGAGCACAAATACACAACAGTACATCTAGAAGATGGCGAGACTTCCTGCCTGGTTGTCCTGGAGGAGGGGCCTGAAGGGATGCATGGAGAGGAAGAGGAGAATGGACGAAGGTCCGACATCGTCGACCTTCTAACACCTGCAGGGGAAGTGCTTTGCTGAAGGGTAAAGGGGGGCTGTGGTTGAACCAGAGCACCCCTGAGTGGGGCTCAGTGGCGGGCGGCGGACTCCCTGGGGTAGAACTCAGCCAGCGTGCTCTGAGGAATCCTCTTCAGCATCTCCTTGGGGAAGATGCGCAGCAGCTGCCAGCCGATGTCCAGAGTTTCGTACACCGTCCTGTTGTCGTACGGGCCTGAAGGAGGCGGAGCAGAGATGCTGGTCAACACCTGAACATCAGCTGAAACTATTCAGAGGTGGCATCACCCACACACATGCATGCACCTCAAGGTAGAAGAACACAAAGAACTTTTAAACACTTCAACTTCTTTAAAGTTTACATTAGATTATGGTTTAGAATCTGTTTAAAAAAGCACCAAAAAAAGCTCCGAGTTCAAACGAAAAGCCAGAACTTTGGCACGGATCAGTAGCTTTAAACAGAAACACGGATAACTCCCAGATCTGCTGAGATCGGAAAAAACCAAACAGGGAAAGCCCTGACTTCTGTGAACAGCAGTATTTGATCATCTCTGCGTCTGCTGGGTCAACAAGTCTGAACACGAGGCCGGAGCTTCTTCAAAGGAACAGTTTTGACTGCATTGGGAGATCACGGAAAAAGATCCATAAAAATGCACACAGTGCAAACCAGACCTACATTATGATCAGGACTTTAGGCTGTTCCTGCTTTCTGACATTGTAAACTGGCTTCTGGACACCAAGAGCTTAAAGAACCCACTGATGAAAACAGTGTTTTTGTAACATTTTCTGTTCATGATGGAAAACACGTCTAAAGGTCATTAAGCTCAAAATTCAATTCAATCAGGAGAAGATGAAAAAATGGAAGAGGATTGTAGTTATTAGGGTTGTGCCGATGGACGATACCATCATCCGTCGTGATGTCAGTCACGATGGAGAGACACCATCGTGATGCCACGCCCCCCCCACGCTGCGAGTCGACACCATAAGCCGCGGTTACATGAACAAAATATCTTGATGGGATCATTGGTCAGATTAGAATCCAACCGTGTACATGAGCCCAGAAAATCTTTTTCAGATGATAAAAAACGTTCCCATGGGTCACACTTTCAGTCAGAATAAATCATTCGCACATGCGCAGTAGAAACCGGAAGAGAAGATTAGTTCCGCTGAGCGGCTACATAGATAGATATGGCAGCTCTGTAATATACTAAATGATCTTTTAAATGTGCTTTTATTAATAAAGCTTATTAATGTTATTATGAAGCGTCTGTTCGCTCATCATTTTAATTGTAATCCGTGTGGTCAGTGCTTTTTCTGTTGAACGGAGCCGGAAAGAAACCCGTATTAGCAGTATGCTAACACGGGCTAACAACACTAGCTTTGATGAACATAAATCCATGCGGGAAACGCTGCAATCTGCATCCTGGCTGCACGTAAATATGTGGGAATAACAGCAGCCTGTATTTCATCTGGACACGACTGGAAACACAAATCCACGTGATTGTTTGAACGGTTTTCTAAGGACTGAGCGACATTTCTGCTTTGAAGCACAAACACCGCCCAACAGCCGCTGTGTGTGTACTGGCGCTCCGCGCTCTGCCCCGACACACACCTTTACCGGGACACCCGGTTCTCCAAAACTCGGTAGCTCGCTCACGTAGAGCGGCGGGACGGGTCACAGTCCTAAGTCTCCCACACGTAACAAAATATTCTCCCTTCCCCTCAAACACAAAGCTGTAAGTCCATCTGCTCAGTCAGAGACGCGGTCGCTGCTCCACCGGTCCACCTGACTAATCAAGTGCAGGAGCAGAATACTACTTTTCACTTCCCTCAGTTTATACTGGATCATCCCAGATGAGTCATTATTTGGGAAATAAAATAAATCAATAAAGTAAAATCACAAATAATAATTATATAATAATTATAATAACAAAAAATTAACCCCTAAACTGTACGACTGGATAACTCTGATATTGCTCGCCGTTTTTGTTGCACCGCTAATGTTAGCCTGGGGGTGTGATGGGCTGTAAGCTAGCAGGAGAGAGTGTAAACAGAGAGCTCTCAGCAATGGAGCGGGGAAGTGGGGGTGGGGTCGCTCTGTGTCAACAGTCCCGCCCACAAACTTCAAATGAACTCCTGCCACTCTGCAGAAAAATAAGTAAGAAACTATGTTGTAGATCATTTTCATGCTGTGGGTCTAGTTTGCTTCTTTGAAAAAGTGTCTCCAGAGTTTCTGCTGCTTCTGAACAGGAGAACTTCACTCTACAAGAACAACTTCTCCATCCTGCCTGACAAGAGAGAGAAGTTTTACAACAGCTCCAAACAGGACTTTAAAATGTCAAAGTGAAGTCTTGAACTGGTTTTATACTTTGGGACCTGATGTCCCACCTCTGCTTCAGACCAACTTCTGTCATTTCCTCACAACAACTGCTGTGCTGGAAGGAAAACGTCACAGAAATGCTTCTCTTTCCACATCCCATGGTGGTTTGTTGGGGGTGATTTTCCTCCTTTCTGAGCCCCACAGCATTCAAAAGAGGAAACATCTCCATGGAAACATTTACCAAAAAGACTTAAACATCCTCAGAAAGAAGGAAGCTTGGTGGACTATTATTTTCCAAGGACATATTCAGAATCACAAATGATGTAAATTCCACTTTCATCACAGTAATGATTCAAATCAGGTATGCAAACTGCACAGCCGCCTGCAGGCTTGTGTATATTTTTGTCAAAGTGGCAATTTGCACAGTTGAGGGAGGCCGGCTCTCCCAGTAACTGGACCAGTGAGACACAGGAACGTCGAACAGATTTCTCATTTTTTCCTCCCGTTAAACCCTGAGAACTGTGCAAAGAGCTCCTGAGTTCTGTTCTTAATGCACCTACCACATGCAGAAAATTGGTATGTTCCATTTTTAAGAACTCCCTTAAGGTGGCTGTACAAGCTCCACGGGTCCAGACAGACCAAAAACACCACAGCAGCCATTTTGGGAAATGGTGGTTGGTGATTTTACAGAGGAGCGCATTGCCATCCGGCCGATGGTCATGTGGCTCATTTAAGTGAAAAAAATGTTTCCATTGCAGTTTTGTGAATTATGTCCATTTCAATGCGCCTCAAAAACCACCTCCTCCAGGCGCAAAAACTGCTTTTTTAGATAAATGACAGTTTCTGTTTTTAAATGGTCGTGTTTCCATTAGGTGACTTTACAATTGCAAATCCAATTTGCGCAATTTCACGGTCAATGGAAACATAAAAAAATGTTGGCTTTCTCAGCATTTCCATTGTACATCTGTTATTCTGTCAGATGTTGGCAGAAAACCGAAGGTACTTTACTATCAAAGCACACAAGGCAGAAGAGAACTGCCTTATCCACGCTCCACACACAACTAAAGATGTGAAACGTCTCCTGCTTACCCTGAGCGATGAAGTTCTTCTCAAACTTCTGCAGGAACTCCAGGTAAAGCAGGTCATCCGAGGTGAGCGCCTCCTCTCCCACCACTGCCTTCATGGCCTGCACGTCCTTACCGATGGCGTAGCAGGCATACTGCACACAAAGACAGGCGTCACCAGTGACGGCTGCTCGTCACAGACCACTACCCTCAGGGACGGAACTGTTACCAGCTGGTTGGACACGTCAGCGTGGTCCTTCCTGGTCATCCCCTCACCGATGGCAGACTTCATCAGACGTGACAGTGAAGGCAGCACGTTGATTGGAGGGTAGATCTAAAAAATAAAAAAAAAAAAAGGTTGTTTTCTTTTAACCGGTTTTCACTTAATACGATGGAAACCCCAAATTTTGTTCCACAAACACAGAAAAAAAAAGACATTCAGCCATCAACTGGAGGCAGAACCGACGCACAGGTGACACAGCATCATCATTCTAAACCCCAAAATTAGGTTCTGTTTATACAGAAGTGGAAAAACTGCTTCAAGACACTTCCTGTTCTCCCTTTTTTGAGAGTTTTCAGTTTCTCAAAAGCTGAGAGGAAAATGACAGAGGAAAAGCTCAGAGACTCCGTGGAGATGAACCCTACCTGTCTGTTGTGCAGCTGCCTGTCAACATACACTTGACCCTCTGTGATGTATCCAGTCAGATCAGGAATGGGATGAGTGATATCTGTAAAGCACAGAACAATAAGTGGGTCACATTAAGGCATGAAAGCCTGCTGCGTCCAGAAAATCCTTCTGAGATCTTACACACTCAGGCCACGAGGTTCAGCTGTTTCTGCTTTTCTACAACTTTCAGGATAAAACCTGAAGATTGAAATCCTGAGGGAAAAGAGCAACACCACAGACATTTCACTGTGATGCTTTGTTCAGATTGCCCTCGGCAACGCGTGTACAAACTGCTTCCATTGAAAGGACTGGTTTCTGCATCCCAAACTCTGGTGTTCACACATCACTACGATCCAGCTCAGTCTTTGACCAACCAGGGACTAGGATTGGGTAGAATGGATGGACGTATGGACGGCGTAATTCACTTTTCACAGAAGTGCCAACCGTTTCAAAATGGATCATTAAGGAGAAACGAAGAGTTGTGGTTTGTGCCCCGCCTTCATAACTCACCAAGTCTTTCATAAATCGGATTAAAGCTGTGAGAGAAAGAGAATGGAGCAAGATTCATCAGATTTGCACCACATTGACATTTCACACCAAACGTCTTCCTACTGTAGTTACATGCACTAGTATCAGGTAGCGACCGTCCAGTGTGAACGCCGCCGCGTTCAATAACACGTGTTGACGCATGCCCGCTGTGTGTGCAGCATGAGACTCTGGCTTCATCAATCTAGAAACCTGGATGAGCGCTTCAAGAAAAAAGGTCATTAAGTCCAGATGCCACTACTCGACTTCAAGACAATGTCACCTGGAGGAATGAGAACCTCAATCGACGTAACTTTTAGTTATGCATGTTGCTATGACAACAGGACAGTTCTATGGTCAGCCTGAGCTGAAGCAGGCTCTTAAGGTTAAAGTACCACATTTGTTCTCCGCATTTGACCCCTCCCCTGGGGGAGCCGTGAGCTGCAGACACAGGCGCACTCGGGAAACATTTGGTGGATTAACCCCCCCCATCCAACCCTTTAATGCTGAGTGTCAAGCAGGGAGGCATTGGCTCCCACTTTTAGAGTCTTTGGTATGACTCGGCCTGGATTTGAACACCTGACCGTCCAGTCACAGGGCGGACACTCTACCACAGGCCACTTACCATCGTTGGGCATTGTAAGGATGGGGATCTGGGTGATGGAGCCGTTCCTGCCCTCCACTCGTCCGGCGCGCTCATAGATGGTGGCCAGATCAGTGTACATGTAACCAGGAAAGCCTCGCCGGCCGGGCACCTCCTCCCGGGCAGCAGAGACCTGCGAGCAAAAGAAACCCAACTGAATACGCAGCAGGGCCGCACGGAGGAGCTGCAGATACGCTTTCACCAGACGTTTCATTTTGCTGCCTCTGCTTTTCAACAATCCTCTAACTTATGTTCTTGTGATGATCAATCTAATCTAACGGCCATTCACAGCGCAGCGGGGCAGTTCTGGGACGACGTGTAGAGGATTAGCTCAAACATGAGCTCGGTTCTTAGGAGGTTGAATCAGGAAAATGTTTAAGTTTGAGTGAAAACAGGCGCCATGGCGATGGCTGTACCTCTCTCAGAGCTTCAGCGTAGGAGCTCATGTCGGTGAGGATGACCAGGACGTGCTTCTCACACTGGTACGCCAAGTACTCTGCAGTGGTCAGCGCCAGACGGGGTGTGATGATACGCTCAATGCTGATTGGTCATAGAAAATACAGGAAAAAAGACAAACTTTACTTTAATGTACATGAAAGAAAAAGACGTTCTTTAAAGTTCAGAGAAAATGTATTTCATACATGAAAAAGATTCCTGTTTTACTTAGATTTATTTGCTCAAAGCTTTTGGGTCTTTGTGAAGTTCAGTTCAACAATAAAGGTGCTAATATAAGAAAACATGTCTGTAATATGCGGCTTTTACGTGGGGTCATTGGCCAGGTTCAGGAAAAGGCAGACGTTGTCCATGGAACCATTTTCCTCAAAGTCAGACTTGAAGAAGCGAGCAGTTTCCATGTTGACCTGAGACACAGAGGATGCAAGAGCAGGGATGAAGTTCAGGAATTTTAGTCATGTCCTTTTGTTTTAAAGACCGTGGCCTTGAAAGGTGTTTTTTTTTTTAAAAATCAAAACTGGTGATTTTTCAACAACCTGAAGGTGTTAGAGGTGCATTCACTGTCAGGGAATTATGATCACAACTCTATCAGAGAGACTTTTCTGCACAAATGTTCTTATCTGCTTATACTTGTAGGTTATTTGGCAACGCCAACATTGTGCTGATTTTAATGTGTATTTCCTGTGTTGTTATGATAAAGTGTAAGTGATTGGCAGCGTGTGTGAATGGGACTGTGAAGTGCTTTGGGCCTTCGAGGAAAGTAGAAAAGCACTATACAAGTATTTACCATTTACCATGTTTAAGCAGCAACTTCTAAGCCCCTAAATCACAGTGACAAATGCAGAGTTCCAAAGCACACCATCGCAGGACAGAAAAGCTCTGGGATTGCCAAGTCGCGCTTTTCCATCCTTTCATCTAATGGACGTCTCTGAGTTGGTTGGCTGTCAGGAGAATTTGACTTGACTGCATTGTGCAGAGCATTAAACTTGGTGGTGGAGGATGATAATGTGGGGTTGTTCTCCAGGAGCTTCATGCATATGACTGCGCATCGGTCTATAAGCACATGGAGGAGAGAGATTGGTGCAATACAAAAACCAGATTGGCCTGAACAGAGATCTGGCCTGAACCCCAAAGAGGACCTTTGGGTCGACGATGTGTGTAGACTTTAAACTAGACCTTGACCAACCTCTGTGTCTGACCTCACAAATGCTTTTCTGAAAGAACTGTCAGACATTCCTATAAACTCTCTTCTAAAGCCTTCCAGGAAAAGTTACGGCTGCAAAGGGTCAGGGATATGAAACCCAGTGTTCGACACAAGCGGTTATCCGGTTGTCCGAGACAACCAGATTTCACGGAGGACAACCTAAATGCACCGGATGGTTGTCCGTGTGACAACCAGGTCTTTTATTCAACATTTTGGTATTTTTCGACTATTTTTCAAGTTTCAAGGGTTAGTTTTTGGCAACCTCTGAATTGAGACGTATGCAGCAAATTCTTTCCACCGACAAAGGAAGTGCGTGCGTGCTAGCCAATCCTTTCTGTTTCTGCATGGGCACTTCTCAATAAAGATTATTCAAATGAACAGTATATTCAAATACGCAAAACAGACTGAACAGACTGACATGAGCTGAAAAAAACCTTTTTTCCATGGGATTGATATGATATTCTACATTTTTTCAACAGTCTTTGTATTTTATATTCTTTAAGCAACAATTATCAAAACCAAAGAAAAAAAAGAACCAACATATTTAAATCTGTGTAAAGATACTAGTTATAAAGATATTAGCTTCAAGTTTTTGGCAATACTTTGTGTAACCAGATACTTCAACATTTAGTAAAATGTTTGTGTTTAATATTTAAAGTTTTTTTTAAATGTCCATCATAAGAGACAGTTGATATTAGATGTATAGAAGAAATAAAGATGTAAGTACTGACATCTGAGTAGGTTTCGTTGCTGTTGCATATTGGTATCCAAGGACGACCAAAAATTGGGGGGGGGACAACCAAGTTTACTTGCCAGGTTGTCCAGAGGACAACCATTTTTTTTTCCTTATTTCTAACGCTGGAAACCCTATGGACTGGATTGACCCGTCTCAAACAGATGCGTATGTGTGTCAGGGTGATGGATTACTTTTGGCCAAACAGTGTAATAAATATTTAAGGGATAGTGCTGGATGAGATCCCCATGATCAGAAATGAATGGATGAGGCAAAGGCATGAACTGTCCTCAGCTTCACGTTGGATGTCCATTCATTTCTGATAATGGACACTTTGAACAGATTTATTCCCATTTATACAAACATTAATATTAAATCAATTATTAGTACTTCAATCTTGTTATTTTATTTTTTAAGTTCAGAAATTCTTTTTCAGGAGTCCATTATCACTTTTTAATGGACACACCAATCAGCAGCCAATCCGAATCCAGTCTTCACCCAGACTATGGTACATGTTGCTGTTAATCTGAGACCATCTTGAAAGTTGAATGTATTCTGTTGGGTTTTTAGGACACCAGCTTTTATTGAAAGGCTTTCTGTACAGTTTGAGAGCCTGTTTACAGAAATAGTTGACCCAACTTTCAGAAGCGATTCATGAGGTCAGAGCAGGAGCTACTTCTGTTTAATGATAAGATGTCAGGCTTTAATATACATTTTACAAACTAAGGAAGTGGAAATCTGATAAACAGAAAAGAGGTTAAAGTTCATTAGCTGTGCACAAAACAGCCAGTCTCAGCAGTAAACAGAAGCACTTATGCCACTACGTATGCTGTCCTTTAAAGAAATGATTATTCACGTGGCACACTGTGCAAATCCCTGTTCACGCAGAATGGTGATGCTCGTTCCACAGTAACCAGAATGGGACGCACACCAACAATGCATAAGAGGCTGAGAACTTGATACTGCATGACCGGTGGTGCTGAAAGGTCTGCTGCATTAGTAACCTGTCTACATGGCCGGGGATATGCTCACAAGTGCAGAAGTAACAAGAGGGACTTAAAGGTTAAATCACCTGGTGAATAAAAGAATAGCAGGGCGGGAGAGAAGGGACTGGGTGTCACATAAGGGTTAAGAGGGGGATTAGAGGCTCCAGCTGGGTGGGGGTTTGAAAACCTGCACGCTACAAGATGCCATTCGTCTGCTCACCCCCATGGCTGCAAACACGATGGCGAAGTTGTCTGCGCTGTAGTCCATCACGTCCTTGGACTTCTGCACGAGGCCGGCCTGGCGACAGATCTGAGCAGCGATCTGCAGACAGGAGAAGGCGTGGAGGTCGCCGCGTCAGCTCAGAATGAGAAACAATGAAAGTAAAACAGCTCAACATCTCCATCAATGACCAACATTATTCTGAAGATTTCTGATTGAAGCATTCATGCGGTTCATTCGGAGAAGCCACAAGTACTTCATTTCAAGAGTTTTCCTAACAGAAAAAATTAACAGAGTACTAAAAGACAAAACGGCTTTGAGTTGAAACACGAGTGAGTGTCAGGCTGCCATGGGGTTGCTGGTTCAATTCCTGGACGTCGCAGTGACATGTGGAAGGGTCCTCGGGCACCATCTGGAGCCTTTACTCGGTCCTGGTGGGTTAGGTGAATGTGTGTGCTTTTGAAAGAACGACCAGAGAAAATGACTGGAAGAAGAAGCTATAGGCGAACATACTGAACACATATTTAAAGAAGAACACTGACATCTCTATGGCTTTATTTTGAGCTTAATATTTTTACTATAATGTTTTCAGTCAACACTGTCCTAAGCTCAGAGTCTTAGTTTCTTTGGTTTTTCGAGTATAACTATGCCACAGATGTTCTCCCTCCTATACCTCATCAAACAACGGTTTGAATTGAAGAAATGTGTCCCAGAGGACTCAGGTCATTTTCATTGCAATAAGCCACACAGGGAGGCAGCAGAGCCTGCAGCACATTTGATGCCTTATTTACATGGTGACATGTTTAAGTGTGTCTGCTGTGCTGGTAAGTTGTACCAACTAAAATCTCGTTGGTCTGGATTTTTTTGAACAAATATATTAACAGACTCCACCCCAAAACTGTGAGCCAACTGAGAGACCACCAGGATGTGATGACCTGAAGCTGCAGTCAACCCAAATGGGATTTATGTGTCACATTTGCATTGGATGCCTCCATTTGGAGAGTGCAGCAAATCCACTGCTTCCTGAAATGTGTTCATAAGCTCCACCCCTGCACCAGGAGCTACGACTGAATGATGGCCACTGCCGCCTCTCTGTGACCCAGATGGATGACTTCCTGTCCCGCATTAGTCAGAGGAGGGAAAAAATAAGAATAAAATGAGAGGATTGCTTGAATTGTTGTCTCGATGCACATCGCACTGCTGCCTGACCAACGCTCTGATCGCGCCTTTACATTGACTTGAACCAGGACGCCCCTTCCTCACGTCTCTCTTAGTATGAATGCAGCTTAAGGAGTTTGCCAAACAAAAAGGTCGCCTGCAGCGGCATCCACCAAAGATGTCTGGTTACAAACACAACAGCACGTAGAGAAAGCAACACAGATTTGTTTTTAAATCCTTAAGAGTGTTCCACACAAACGCTAAACACAGATGTGAATTCATGATTACGATCAGTCAGCCTTAAAACAACTTGATGTGACCTTTGTATTTTACCACACTAGACAGAAAGCGCAAAGTGGCGAGACACGCCCACCTCATTGTGGGGCAGTCCAGCAGCAGAGAAAATGGGAATCTTCTGTCCTCTGGCAATGCTGTTCATGCCATCGATAGCGGAGATGCCGGTCTGGATCATTTCCTCGGGGTAGATGCGGCACTGAGGGTTAATCGGCTGACCTGTAGTGAACACAAAGACTGTTCAGGGAAACTTATTGAGGAAGAAAACACATATTTAAGGAATATTTCCCATTTTAGGGCTGTATATATACAATATAAGGCAGATTTATATGTCTACAGTTACAGATCAACCCATGTTTGTTCTTCTCAAAGACAAGAGTGCAGCAAACAGAAGAATGTCCCACTCTAGTGAAAACCATCTGTGACACAGATCTAAACTTGTTTTCTTTCATTAATCTTTGAAATCAATTGAATGAATCCATTTCACACTCCCTGAACTTCAGTTAATGATCAGTCAGCCCATTGACTGTACATGTGAACTGGACTGAGTGACCCCCTCCATCCTTGTGGTCCAAACATGAAGTACCCATTCATTTCTATAGAGAAATTATCAGCTGTTACTGAGACTATTGGTCAGAATAAGCGTTCTTGATCCGATACCTTTTTTATCATCTTCTTCATCATCCTATTTTCTTTTCATATTTTTTCTTTAGTTCAAGTTATTCAACTTATAAACTGACGAATCAGATGCATCAGTTTCACCATGTGGCCCCCACATCCAGTGTTCAAAACATTTGATTCAGTTTCTTCTGAGCCCGCTTTCTTTATAGCGGGCTATATAGAACGGGCTTTCTGATAGGGGTGTGGCCTTCCAACAAGCTCACTCCTGAAGGGTGAGAGTGGTTGCCCTAGAAATGTTTACTCAGACTGACCCAAACTAAGCCCTGCTCACCAACGTCGTCTGGCTCCAACATGGCAGCATATATATGCAAAAAAAAAAAAAAAAAAAAAAAAAAAAAGGCGACTGAACTGACTTCATTTGGTTGGAGCCGGACGTAAGGCATTTTCTAAGGGTACATCACACTTAATTGATCCAGTTTTCTTCAGCCACGTTTACACCGGCCTCAGAAAGAAGCATTCAAGTCTATATTACCGTGCGTAAATGAGCGTTTCAGGCTTCCGCGTTCAAAACTCACATTCACGCATTGCGATGCAGGTTTCTGCAGCCATTTTTGGGCTCTACGAATACTTTTGACATTTCGCACCAAGCCTCGTCCAACTGTAGGTGGCGTACATGCGCTAGTAAACTTTAGAGAAAAGAAAAACAATCTTCTCTCTGCTCGTCCAGTGTGAACACCATGGGCTCAATGCACATTGAGGAACGTGCGTCACGTGCCTGGTGTGAACATAGCATCATACAGTGAATGAGTCAACCCAATTCTTAAAGTCTTGTTTGATTGTCTGATTTAGAAGGGCTTGTTTGTTTTCTAAAAACTCCAAAATGAAATATATATACAGTTTTCTAGCTTGTTTGCCTATCTACGACAGCAAGGAGAACAAAGGTGCTGAAGACTCTACCCATGATGTCCAGGTAGTCTTCAGCCAGGACGTTGGGGCCACGGTCGATGGGTTTGCCTGAGCCATTAAACACTCTCCCTGTAAGGAAAAATGTCTGCAGTGAGTCAAGAGGAGGTGTTCAGCGAGCAATCAGTCAGTTTGAAATCAAACATAGTCGATCAAAACATCAACAAAAACTGCTTTATCAGATCTGATCTGCATCGTTTTCTGTTAGACTCTAAAGGACGTGGTGGAAGGATGCTTCCATGGCTCGCTGCTGCTCCAAGTACAAAGAATCATTAATTCAGGGACACTCCTAATGATACTTCACAGGCAGAAGCAAATTTACTTTCTGCTTGTATTTAAATACAGGCAACCTTGTGCTGCACTGAGATAATCACATTGATGGAGATATTCAATGACATTCACACAAAAACCTAAGGCCTTTTTTTACTCTTAATTAAAATTTGAAGTAAAATCAGCAGAAAGACAGCAAGCAGCACTTTTCTGCTTCAAAATGTTCATCGTAGCACCAGCAGAGTAAGGTGGTGGGAAATGAACAGGCCATCATCTGCTTCATTCGAGCCACAGCCAGTCAGTTTGGAGTAATGGTTTAGATCAGGGGTCCGCAAATCCAGGCCTCGAGGGCCGGTGTGTCCTGCCGGCTTTCCAGAAACCCTGCCGTATTTGCTGCTGATTGCCTGGATCAGGTTTGTTTAGTCAATAAGGAGCTTCAATGGCAGGTTGGTTGGAAAACATGTAGGACACCGGCCCTCAGGGGCCTGGATTTGGGGACCCCTGGTTTAGATCTTACCCAGCATGTCCTCGGACACCGGCGTGCGCAGGATGTCACCGGTGAACTCGCAGGCCGTCTTTTTGGCGTCGATTCCTGATGTTCCCTCGAACACCTGACAACACACAGAAAGCGCCGTCCGCATTGTTGTTCCATCTCTTTCTACAATCATATCTAAGTTGCTAAATGTAATCTTTACGGAGATGTGACAGTCATCCTAGGGAACGGTTGGTGTCATTTGCCACTTCTGTTATTTAAGGAAGAAAACATTTTTTGACATTTTAATGAACCTATAAACAAATCCCAACGATGACTATACATTAAACCAAAGAACGTTTTTTGGTCTAAAATTCCACATAACTTTATTTGACACATTTATTTGTGAATTGTAGATTTTATTCACACAGGACAGTCAAAATGCACACTTCTTTGCAAAGAGCTGGTATCAAATAAAAACATCATCTTTTGTGGAGAACATCCAAGTTTTACTGATTTGGGTTTTTTTGGACCAAGGGAACTGTCTTTGTGCTTTTTTGTGTTGCATCTCTTGAGTTCGGAATGATTTTTTTCATGTATTTGAAATCCAGATTTATTGAATCTACGTTATGAATTTTATACTTTGACACTATGTTACACTCTATACACATTGATGAATACATTGTTACATTAACCCACATGGAGCTCCAGACCAGTTAAAACCAGTTAGGGGGTAGCTTCAAGGGCCAAACCAGTCCTTTTCCACTACAAAACAAAGCTACAGTGCCTTGTGAAAGTATTCGGCCCCCTTGAACTTTTCGACCTTTTGCCACATTTCAGGCTGCAAACATAAAGATATAAAACTGTAATTTTTGGGAAGAATCAACAACAAGTGGGAAACAATCATGAAGTGGAACAAAATTTATTGGATGTTTCAAACTTTTTTAATATTCCAAACTGAAACATTGGGCGTGCAAAATGATTAAGCCCCTTTCCTTTCAGTGCAGAAACTCTCTCCAGATGTTCAGTGAGGATCTCTGAATGATCCAGTGTTGACCTCAATGACTAATGATGAGGAATAGAATCCACCTGGATGGAAGTCTCTGTATAAATGCACCTGCTCTGTGATAGCATCATGAAGAGCAAGAAACTCCAGGCAGCTCCGAGATACTGTTGTGGAGAAGTCTAAAGTTGGATTTGGACACAAAAAGATTTCCCAAGGTTTAAACATCCCAAGGAGCACTGTGGAAGTGATAATATTGAAATAGAAGGAGTATCAGACCACTGCAGATCTACAAAGACCCGACTGTCCGTCTAAACCTTCAGCTGAAACAAGGAGAAGACGATCAGAGATGCAGCCAAGAGGCCCACGATCACCTTGAACGAACTGCAGAGATCTACAGCTGAGGTGGAGAGTCTGTCCATAGGACAACAATCAGGAGACACTGCACACATCTGACCTTTGTGGAAGAGTGGCAAGAAGAAAGTCATTCCTGAAAGATATTCAAAAAAAGTTTGCCAAAAGAAAAAAAAGGGCTGCATGGTGGAGCAGCGCTCTTGCCTCACAGCAAGAAGGCCACCGGTTCAAGTCCCGGCTGGGGGACCAGAAACAGAACATCAATGGGGGGCCTTTCTGTGCTGAGTTTGCATGTTCTCCCCGTGCATGCGTGGGTTTTCTCCGGCTTCCTCCCACTGTCCAAAAACATGCTCTAAATAACTCTAAATTGTCCCTAGGTGTGAGTGTGAGAGTGCATGGGTGTGTGATTGTGGCCCTGCGACAGACTGGCCAACTGTCCCCTGCCTTTGCCCACAAGTGGCCGGGATAGGCTCCGGCAGCCCCGTGACCCCGAAAGGGATAAAACGGCAGATGAATGAGTTTGCCAAAAGCCACCTGGGAGACACAGTAAACATGCGGAAGAAGGTGCTCTGTGGTCAGATGAAACTAAAGTTGAACCTTTGGGCAACAATGCAAACGTTGTGTTTGGCGTAAAAGCAACACAGCTCATCAACCTGAACACACCATCCCCACTGTCAAACAGGGTGGTGGCAGCATCATGGTTTGGGCCTGCTTTTCTTCAGCAGGGAAAGGGAGGATTGTTAGAATTGATGGGAATATGGATGGAGCCAAATACAGGAGCATTCTGGAAGAAAAGCTGATGGAGTCTGCAAAAGACCTGAGTCTGGGACAAACATTTGTCTTCCAGCAAGACAATGATCCAAAACATGAAGCAAAATCTGCAATGGACTGCTTCACAAATAAACATATCCAGATGTTAGAATGGCCAAGTCAAAGTCCAGGTCTGAATCCAATTCAGAATCTGTGGAAAGAACTGCAAACTGCTGTTCACAAACGCTCTTCATCCAAACTCACTGAGCTCCAGCTGTTTTGCAAGGAGGAATAGGCAAGGGGGCTGAATCCTTTTGTAAGGCACTGTATAAATGATCTTGCTTGCAGGGACAGGGAGACTGACACTGACCACTCAGGACTTAGATTTGGTAAAGATGACCAGGTGTTGATAACCACAGGGGTTTGTGCCGTCCTGCCAGACATTGGCCTGAAGCCACATCGGGTCCGACTCGAGGGATATATCTGTGGAGTCCATTTTACAGGTTTTTGTCCATCATGGTAAAGAACCAGAGTACTCTGAACGAGTTTCATCCAGCTTTTGATTAAAAGGACTAAATTCCAGTTGAGTTGTTTAGTCACTTTCTTCCTAATCAACGAAGACGCAGAGGTTGAGGGGTGCTTACCTCACAATTGTTGTTAACAGCATTTTTACCATCTGTGTTTCCATTGACTATGAAATTGCGCAAACTGGATTTGCGATAATAAACTGCCTAATGAAAATAGACAATTTAAAAAAACACAACCATTTATTTATTTAGTTTTTAGGTTTTTGCGCTTGGAGAAGAGGAGGGAGCTTGTGGCCTTTGTAAATTCAAAGTCACACCCACAAGCTTTTTCCATCGGCATTGTTTCATCTTTTCCTGATTCACAATGATTTGAATAAAGAAATGCAATTTTAAGCTTAATTTTCTTTATAGATGTCCTCCATCATCAGAAAATGCCACAAGAAAATGTTAAGCAGCTTTTCAGTCGTTGGTTTTCAGGATATTTTTTTTAACTCAAACAGAGAAAAGTGTCATATCACTAATATAGCCTTGAAAACACAAAGCCATAGATACACAGGGAAAGACCACAAACACCTGTGGGCACATAAGCAAACCTTTTGCCCATCTAAACCTCATGGCTCATCACACACCATTTCTTACCTGCACAACTGCCTTGGTGCCAATCACCTCCAGGACCTGCCCGCTCCTCTTGGTGCCATCCGGCAGCGTCAGGTGAACAATCTCAGCATACCTGGGGAACTGATTCAAGCAAATCATATAAGGTGCAGGGTTAAGTCAACCTTTCCTTTTTTTTCCTATGCAGCTTCAGAAGCAGCACCCTTACCTTCACGTTGTCCAGGATCACCAGAGGTCCGTTCACTCCAGACACGGTGGAATAGGCTGAAATACAAGACAGAAACTTTTAGAGAAACTACATTTCAAAGTCACAAAAATACATTCTACAAGAGCATCTGTGCCCTCTTGTTGAAAGTCTCACTCCGAATCATCTTTTGATCTATCTAATTTACAATTTAGGACCTTTTAACCAACTTAAAACATGACAAATGAATTCAAATGGCTTTTAAAAAATGTTACTTTTTGGGTATATTTTTATTGTATGAGGAATATCCACATGGATTTCACCCAAACCTTAGCTGATACAGCAGCTATAGCTGCAACTAGTGATGCCACAATTTTCTATGTTAAACCGAACCGTACGTTGAACCACATTGTGGGGAAAGTGAATCATTCCATCTCTACTGCATACCGGCATGTTTACATTGAAAGTGTCAAACATGTAGTGCTAAAATTAAGAAGAATTTATTCTTTGTTTCATTAAATTACACCAGGTTTAGTATCAGCCAACTTAAAGGTTTGTCTTTAGAGGTGTGGGGGGGAAAAAAAATCAGTGATTTATCACGATATATTTCATTTGGTAATACTTGTATCAATTTAAAATGCTGTCAAGACAATATGTATTTAATTCATTATTAGCATCCGTCAGCATCCGACTCTAGTTTTCCACCTAAACCCCGGCCGTTGGTTGTCAGCACCGCACACTGAGCCTCATTGAGCAGCTCTACACCGCATCAATACAACAAGATCTCACGAGAAGCAGCTTGTGTTAAATGCTAAATGTTCAGTCAGCCACGCAGTTTTTGTTGTTCTGAGACATGAACTACTCAGTGTTTACCTGGGATGGGTACCGAACTGAAAATCTGTGCCACGTTGCTGCCAGTACCATATAAAAATGTGGATTGTGGTGCTTATAGTGGGCTCCAGTGAAGCACGAGTGAAAACGAGATATATTGCGATACGTGTATTACTTGTATACTATTGTGAGATGTGTATCGTGATTTGTTTCATACCCCTTGCCAATACACAACCATATTTTTCTTAATAGTTACTTGGTTATTAGTAAATTAAAATACAGTTTTTTCCTGAATTGTTGTTGTTTTGTTATACAAAAATCATGTATCAAACCAAAACCCTGATCCAAAAATTGAAATTTGAACCGATTTTGAATCGTTGCTTCCTTAGCTACAACTACCTGCAGTCCGAAGGGAAGACCGTTTCTGTTCCAAATTTCTGTCATTTTCTTTTTTTGCCTTCAAAAAAACTAAATCCCATGTTATTTACTGGAGTAATGAGACACGTCCGTCTCCCCACAACATTTCAACAGCACGTTTTTCTCTAATGATCCAACAGCTGAGGTGGCATGAAATTCGGCTTCCACTTAGTGATGATTTAACCACGGCTCCCTCCCCCTGCACATCTGCAGACCAGGGAGGGGTAAAATCCAAGGACATAAGACTGAAGTAGGGTAGAGGTGGGGTACTGGCATTGTTGCGTTGGGTTTTCTATCCTCGTCTGGTGTTTCTCTTTATGTGCAACCCATCAATCCTGGGGCTGATATCAAAGGCACAGGGAAATTAGAGCAGACTGGTACGGACATAAAGCACTAAAGCTTAGTGGGGTGCATCCACTATGCCTCTAATTAGGCATGGGCCAACAAAATAACCTGTCAATGCGCTACAGTATTGCTGCCATTTCCTACACACACCTGCATTCTACCCTCTAATAGCCTGATAGGCGATGTGTGCGCCTGAAAGAAAAAGACAGCTAGAATGTGTTCTTGCATGGATGGAGAATAGATTTGTGGTGGAGTGGCTGATGGACAGTGGCAGCTCAGAAAGTGGGATAAATAACTTTTTAGGAATCATAATGGAAATTGTTAAGACATTTTTAGTCTGTTTCTAGACAAAGATCCAGCCCTTAGCAAAGTGATTTCTTGTTTGTTAACAAACCACCTCATCTTTTCTAGTGGCTCTTTGATTTAGATTTCCTATAACATTATATATATATATATATATATATATATATATATATATATATATATATATATATATATATATATATATATATAGGGCTATATAATTTTTTTTTTCACTTGAATGAGAAGGTGTGTCCAAACTTCTGGTCTGTACTGCTGTGAAGGAGAAGTTCATCTGAGTCAGCAGCCTCAGAAATGTCAGGTTAACAGCAGCTCAGATTAGAGATCAGGTCAATGACACACAGAGTTCTAGCAGCAGACACATCTCTACAACTGTTCAAAGGAGACTGTGGGAATCAGGCCTTCATGCTAGAATATCTGCTAGAAACCACTGCTACAGAAAGACAACAAGCAGAAGAGACTAGTTTGGGCTAAAGAACACCAGGAATGGACATTAGACCAGTGGAAACCTGGGCTTTGGTCTGATGAGTCCAAATAGGAGATTTTTGGTTCCAACCACCGTGTCTTTGTGCAACACAGAAAAGGTGAATGGATGGACTCTACATGCCTGGTTCCCACCGTGAAGCATGGAGGAGGAGGTGTGATGGTGTGGGGGTGACACTGTTGGGGATTTATTCCAAATTGAAGGCAGACTGAACCAGCATGGCTACCACAGCATCTTGCAGCGGCATGCTATTCAATCCGGTTTGCGTTTAGTTGAACCATCATTTCTTTTTCAACTGGACAATGACCCCAAACACACCTCCAGGCTGTGGAAGGGCTATTTGACCAAGAAGGAGAGTGATGGGGGGCTGCGCCAGATGACTTGGCCTCCACAGTCACTGGACCTGAACCCAATCCAGATGGTTTGGGGTGAGCTGGACCACAGAGTGAAGGCAAAAGGGCCAACAAGTGCTAGGCATTCTGGGAACTCTTTCAAGAATGTTGGAAGACCATTTCAGGTGACTACCTCTAGAAGCTCATCCAGAGAATGCCAAGAGTGTGCAAAGCAGTAATCAAAGCAAAAGGTGGCTACTTTGAAGAACCTACAATATGACATATTTTCAGGTGTTTCACACTTTTCTGTTATGTGTATAAGTTCCACATGTGTTAATTGACAGTTTTGATGCCTTCAGTGTGAATCTACAATTTTCATAGTCATGAAAATAAAGAAAACTCTTTGAATGAGAAGGTGTGTCCAAACCTTTGGTCTGTACTGTCTATATGTAGAGTATTATAATAATTGGAAATACACAAGGAATTTTTAACAATGTCTTAGTATTCACAGTTAGGCAAAAAATAAAAAATATATCTTGAACACCAAATCTCATATTCAGATTTTTGTCAGATTAATTTAAACTCCTCCTACTTTTAGATACGTATATAGAAATTGAATTAAAGAAACTTCCTTTGACCAATTTGAGAGAATTGTGGTAAAACTTTGAAATATGTTTGTCAATGACCACTGTTAAACTTACCCACACTTACCCCTCAACCCAGTCATGTGATCTACTAGCTTCCTCGATTATTTACATTATTCTGAGTTTTTAAGTCCAATGAATGTAGAAAATAGAATATTTTAAAAAATTTAACCACAAACTAATTTTAACAAATTGGTAAATTCTGAAATAATAATTCTAACCAAATACTAAACTATAAGAACATAACAAATTACAATTTGTTTGGGTTTTAAACTCTTTTAGTGTTGTTGTAGATGTTTACATATCCTTTTTCCTATTATGAACTGAAATTACAGACAGGAGTTGGATGATATCACCTTATTAGGTTTAAAACATTAGTTGTGTTATTTTTTTGTCAGGATGGAGTCCACACGTGTGTCATTTTCTAATTTCTAATTCAGCACCACCATCAAAGAAACATCTTTGTAGTCATTATGCTGCTAATATCCCTCTGAAGACTGCAGCAAATATAACCGCAGTTACTAAGCAACATCTTAAAGTAGATTAACCTGTACCATTTTCCTGTTAAAGCCACTCAACATAATGAATAAACAATGTCATCCGTGGCTTTATCTGTTATGTTGAAATATTTTCTATATAAAAGCAGAATCTAGTTAATATTGGTGAGTAATTCAAATCTGCAGGAATGTTTCACCTTGTTTTTATTCACTGTGTCCATGAAACCCATCAAAACCCCAATCATAAAGCCCTTACACACATCACGCTCATCGAGGCCCATTCTTCCCACCCAGTGCCTGGGAGGGGCTCCCTGTTCCAACCAGCATGAAGACTAGAATCTAATGAATCAGAGCCAAGTTCTTTCTTCTTTTTAAATCCAAGTAGAGTAAACAAGTCTATGACCTGGAACTGCATTACCCATATTGCGCATCAGTGAAAAAGATTGAAAGGGATACGACAGTTTCTCCCACAACTGTCACTTTCCTCAAGTCCATAAGAAATATGAACATTCTACCACCCAGGCCCCAAGACCACAGACACCTTTTTCTCCATAAAACACGTTAGTGGAGTTGAGAAGATCCTTCCATTAAATGACAATATATAACTCCACTATTGTCTCAGGTGTTGATGAAGCATCCCTATCCTTTTCTGAGGTGCCTGATAATTTTCCACATCTAAGTTATAGGGAGGAAGCGCACTTGTTCCAGCGTCTCAAGAGTTGTCTGAGTTTGTGTTGAAAGCATCACGATCCTGTTCTTGAGTCCGGGGTCAATGCTGTGGTGCACCTCTGCAAGGCCTGAAAGAGCCCAGGAAACACTGGATGGATTAGTTCCTAAAATTGCCAGACTCTGAGGCCAGATGGACTTTAAAGCCAGGTAGACTCTGGCTCATGGCAGACTCTGGAATGGTCCAACTGGTGTGCTAAGATCTTCCTCCCTGCCTACTTCAGGAGATGGTTCAAGGTCCTCTGGAGAAAACCAGTAACCTGTTTGATAGGCGGATCTTCCTAATAAGCCTCATTACACACGTGGGCCTATCTGAATTATTAATCTTCCCTTGTCTGATCCAACTTAACCTGATGTAGTGTTTAGACAGCATTATTCTGTGCCCAATGACACATAAATAAATTGTATTAATAATGATAGTATATTATCATATTTATATTTTATGATAATATTTTTTTTTACTATAATAATGATATATGTCAGCCCCTTTTTCAGAAAACGCTCATATTAGGCCAAAAAAAAAAATGGTGGGAGAGAGGGGGCAGTTCAATGTACCCTCTCACATCCAATGTGATGATTAAGTACATGATGTGCTCTCTAATTTCACAAGGTAACAACTGCTCAATGGACTATACATTCATGAGGTGCGAAGGAGCAACATTTCCCATTAGGTTTGGAAAACTTTCTCCACCCCTCTTTTGCTACTTCAGCTCAAGTGCAGCGGTCCTCTGGCTTGGCATGCAACAGCAGCGTGGGTCACACTGCAGCCTGTTCAGCTGCCAGAGCCCTTTGTGTACAAAGATGTTAATTGGTCCTAATCCGCCACTAGAAGCTGTTTTGGTAGCCTGACCTCGCACCCTGAAGGACACCTTGGTGTGAAATACTAAAGAGCCTATTGAAGTGCCAAAAGAAAAGAGGCACAGAGCATTCCAACACAATTCAATTTCCCCATTTGAAAGGGGTAGCAGGAGGGTGGGGGCTGAAAGGGTGGAGGGGAGATTCAACTGGGATAGAGATGAGAGTGCATCATCCTTCTGAAAAATCACTGAGCACAACAAAGGAGTGGCTGCTAAGATGTGCAGCCTCACAGCCAAATCTCAGCTTCCGCAAGGTATTCCCACAATCTCACCAACATGGATCTGGACATAAATTCCTCCGGACACAAAAATAGACTTATTTGATATCTTGAGGTGGAAAACAAGAAAAATATAGTTTGTTCTGGCCAGAACGGTATAGAGCTCCAGGTACATTTTTTAATAGGGGCCTAATAATCCAGTATATGAACCAAGCAATGTAACAACTACGCAAAAAACAACAATACCAGAGCAAAGGTGAGACAGCAGCTTGTGATGGAGGAGGAAGAGCGCCATGTTTGGAGCAGAGAATGAAAACTTCTCTGTTCTTACAGAACTGGTCTTAATAATTATCAGTAACTGTCTTAACAACATGTAGATTACACAAACAATTCTTCTAAAGACAATGAACTAACAAAACTAACAGGCCTGACAGATCTAACAGTCTCTGCTCCCAGGACGTTTGTTGTAGTTTTCAGACTATAAGTCGCTCCAGAGTATAAAATAAAAAAAAGCAAAATAAAGAAGAAAAAAGTCATATGTCACACTGGACTTTTAGGAGAAAAAAGCAACGCTTCTGAACACAACTCTGGTGTTATACTGCTTTCCCACAGAGTGTGATTCATGCGTCATATTTGCGTCTTCTGCCTGTCCTTCAAAGCTCATCCTATACGATGCTCAATACTCGTCAAAAACATATTCATAAATTTGGCCTCCCAGATGCAGGGTGGAGAAGCTACAGTTAAAAGTGTTTAGCCTGATCCATATATGGAAGCATTAACTGTATTAACCTTTTTTACCATTTACCATTAACCTTTTCTTGGCTGTGTGCTTCGGGTCATTGTCATGCTGGAAGACCCAGCCACGACCCATCTTCAAAACGCTTGGACTGAGGTAAGGAGGTTTTTGCCCAGCATCTCACATACACAATACCTCTCCTTAATACAGTGCAGTCGTCCTGTCCCCTGTACAGAAAAACACCCCCAGAGCATGATGCTTCCACCCCCGAGCTTCACTGTAGGTATGGTGTTCTATGGTGTTCTTGGGATGATGCTCCTCCTTCTTCCTCAACCAAACACGATGAATGGAATTTTTTTTTCGTTTTTTTTTTTTTTTTTTTTTCCACTGTATTTATCCCACGAAGGGAAATTCGTTTCCGCATTTGACCCATCCCCTGGGGATGCAGCCGAACCGAACCCTACCGTAGCGTTAAGGGTCTTGCCCAACGATCCCCACTCAATCGCTCGCCATTGATTTGGTAATTCCCCAGTACCCCCAGTACCATTGTTCTTTCCCCTCCAGGAATTGAACCCTGGTTTCCTGCATGGTAGCTTCCCACCTCACCTTACCAACTGAGCTACCCAGTTAAGACCAAAAAGTTCTATTTTGGTCTCATCTCATTTCATCTGACCACAAGACTTTCTCCCATGAAAGCAACAACATGGATACCGGTGAGAGTGGGAGGTTTGTTCCCAAGAAAGGAATCAAATCATCTGTTGTTTGGAACTGGTGTGGGTTTGCTGCCACAGACGTGGAGGAAGAGACCCCCCCACGCTGCCACATTTACCTAAAGCCCATTGCAGTCCAAGGCTCTCACTCGCGTGGCACGTGCTCATACCTCTTACACACGCACACGCCCTGAAACACACACACACATACTCATTCTACAATGCCTATAGTTAGTTCATTAGCTAGATAGTTAGTTGTTACTGTTATTTGTTAATAAAGAATACTGCGTTGTAATTATGAGTTGTACCGGTATTCGTGCGGATTTTGTGTTCTGCTGCTTCATTATCGTCTCCGTGGAGAAGACGGGGTTTATTAATTTATTTAAAACCTTAGACCCCAGATATAAGCTGTATTGTTAATCCCTTAGAAAATGGTGCTACTCTAGAATAACAAAATAAGACACAAACAAGACAAAAATTATATAAAACTAGAAACATATAAAACAAGACAAATTTATATAAGACAAAATTATATAAATAACACAAGTCCAAAATGGAGTGAGAAGAAGAAAAATGTTATACTTAACTTTGATTCCAAAAGTGTGTTCATTTATTTATAATTCATCCCAGAAATGGGGGTTACTTTTGTCTTGGGTTTGATTACATAAATGCAAATGTGCTTTAAGTTGTCTGCCATTTGTACTATTTTTAGGCCATATCGCCCTATGTCTTGGGTTGTATTGAAACCTGATTCGTGGTCAGGACTCTGTAAAAAAAAAAAAAAAAAGAGATATGTGGATATTATTAGGTATTCATTTATTCTTCTGCTGTTTTTTCCTTTCGTGGTCACGGGGCTGCAGAAGCCTATCCTGGCCACTTGTGGGCGAAGGAAGGGAGAACCCTGGATAGGTCGCCAGTCTGTCACAGATTAATAGGTATTTCCTAGTTAAATAATGGAATGAATGAATGAATGAAAAGGATCTTGTTGTCTAGCTTTTGGTCAAAGATTATCTACCAAGAACTTCTAAACTGTTTTCCTTTAATCTTGGTTTTATTTCCATTATCCCATGGTAAGTAAATGAATGGTGGGTCAGATGTGCATCAACTTGTTCAGTTTGTTTTGGGCTACATTTTAAAATGAGACTCAGATACAAGTTTTGATGAAGCTGTAGAGTTGCGTGATTGTTGTTTGTTTTCATAAAGACAGATCCTGTCACAAATCTCAGTACTTCATGGAGAAAAATGTTTTCAAATAATAATAATAAAAAAAAGGAGTAAAGAAGGCAGGCTTGTGAAAACAGCAAAGCCAGTCATTTCCCAATGAACAATAATGGATGAATGAGGCTTCTATATGATAACAACTGAAAGAGGTTTTTGATTATAGTTGGGAGATATTTTTCTTTGTCTTTTCTTTGTCAATTCTGAGGTCAATTATTCACTAACCACGACTGAACTATGAAAATTTTCACATTTAAAAAGTGAAGGTTATAAAAGCTGTAAACAAAACAGAAGGCCAGATGATACATGGGAAAAATGACCAAGTCTAACTAATGTGAATTTGAAAATATTACAGAGCAAGGATATGTCCTTCTGAGCAACACCTCCACTCTTTGATTGTGGAGATAAACTTCCAAACATAAAGCAGATTCAAAGGTGCATTTAAAGTGAAATAAGGTTTTTTCAATATGCCATTGTGGCTTTATAATGTAGATTGTCAGTGTGATCACTGTGCTGGACAAATCAAAACGAAATTAGCGGTTTCAAGTGAAAAGCCATCAAAGACGACATCATTTGCCCAGTCCTTTCAAGGGCAGTTCTACTGTAGATAAAGATGTGAGCCAACAATAACTAAATTCATGGACTTTCAAAGGCAGCTTAATACCATCACAAGATGTAGTATCAGAAGTAGAAAGATTTAGGACCTTTTCATACTTCTCCAAAATCAACAGTTTGGCCTTTTACCCCAGAACTATGAGGGGTGGTGGGTGGACTTAAACTAGCATCTGTAGTTTTGGAATTCACATGCCTTGGTTTCAACACTTTCCAAAGACAACTTTGGCTTAAAAAAATGTTATTGTAAAAACTATTGAGTAACTGGTCAAATATCAGAAGTGGACATAGTAACGCAAAAACTGACAAGCTAAGGACTTTTAAGGTTAAATAATATTATCTCTGACTATTGTTGTATAAACCCTGTAAAATCTTTGCTGGCTTCTTGTGCTCCCTGAGTAAAGGTAAGATTTTGATCTTACTTGCATGTTTTAATTTGCCAAAAATAAAGAATAGCACACTAGGGTTAGTTAACCTTCAGAGTCATTATCATTGTGAATTTGTATAGAAATTGAGACAGGACACAGCAGTCTAATTTCCCCAGTTTTATTTCAGCAATAAATAGAAAAAAATAAACATCAAAACCAAAGCTTTGATGGGTTTAGATCGAACAGGTGCAACATGAAATGCTTTGCACCTCAGATTAAAGTGTGAACTGCCAGAGGAGCCCGAATACAAATGAGGCATTTCAGACGACGACTCTTGACAAACTGTCAGCCACCTATTGAGGCAGACCTATGGTCCTTCTAGCCCTGCTACAGTCCTAGCTAACATTTTGCACCTCTGTTGACATCAAGTCAATTTTCAATGGAATTATCCTTAAAAAAAAGGGATGTGTGTAGGGCTTGGCGATCAATCGATTTAATCAGCCAATTCAAATTTGTTGTTTTAGACTAATTATTTTTGGGGGAGACTGAGATTTTTTTGGAATGAAACAAATCAGAGTTTTTGTTATCTGGCCTTATCGCCCAGCTCTAGATGTGTGGATTAAAAGCATTTTTGTACAGAGTGGGGCTTTACATCTGGTTACGGCAGACAGAACACTTCATCGTCAAACGGACAGCTGCTCATCATCCGTCACAGAGATGCCACAAAACATTGACAACAACGTTCAGACACAGAGGCTTTATTTATTTGAAGCTTTAGGAGGATGCCTGTCCTCTAAAGTTTAATATGTTTCCTCATCAAAGAAAGGAGTACAATTTTTTGTAGTACAGAATACTATCAAACTCATCGACTAAAGCTCCAGCATGTATGAATTGAAAAAGAAATCTGCTGCAGTGCCAATGTCAATTCAAACAAATTGTTCGTAATAAAAAACTGTAAACAAGTTTAAAAAGTGGAGATTTTCAGGTGATTCACTTTTGGGACATCAAAATCAAAGATACATTTATGCTGCTGTTTCCAATGATATAAACAGGATAATTCAGAACCAATTACAACAAAAAAACCTTACTAAAAATAACTAAAAAGAATTGCTTATCTTTATTAATAATTACTTTCTTTTAACCTCTTTTTTATACAGCTCTACTCTGGCCTGTGATGATCAGAGGCTTGTATAAAGCAGGTCGATGAAATGTGTGTAGACTCAATTCAGTCAGTATACGTCCATCAAGTTAATATGGTTCATGGTGCTGTCATGAAAAGGTAAATTTCTATATGGAACAATTCTTTCCCAACATATTTATGAATACAGTGCCATTATGGCAGTGTATTTCGTCAGCTCAGTCTCACTTCACAGACTGAGCCTGCAGAGCCTCAAAATGAGAACAACCCTTGAGTCAAGTCCTGGGTTGAAGGGTGATTCTACTGAAATCATTGGGGAATTAGTTGTGTAGCCAAACAAATACTTCTCTACAGTGACCTACCGATTGTCAACATTAAGACTGTCAGGAAGTGAATTATGAGCGGTCAGTGAACAAACGTGGTCTTCACTGAGATATGTTTCTCTTCATGAAACAGACAGAAATGGTGTCAAATCCTCAGCCCCCATTTTAATGTCCTTTCATGAAAAGAATGGCAAACACCCACGGGAGTCCTTTTTTCTACTGACAAGCTAGCTGCTTAAGCCTAATTAGAATGTGGATTATGGAAGTGTTTCAAAAATAACATTGATTTTATAGAAATTACTTTCATGGTGACAGATGAGACATTTGTTTATCTTGACTACATTATTACCGATAATTAAATCTTCACAAAGAAGTATAGTGCCTTGCTCCTTGTCTTTCATAGCACTAAATGACAGAATGCACCACTAAAACAAAGACGAGCGATTCCGTGGGCTAATAGCTTTTGTTGCATTTGACATGAGAGAGACAAAGGCCTCTTAAAAGAAAAGACTAGGTCTGATGAGGAATCTCCATTTGTTTATTTTTCTGCTCTGTCTAAAGGGCTTTGGCGCCGCTTCTTTCAGGGCTTTGTCAAATTATTACAGAAAGAAAAGCTCAACACTGTGATCTTATAGACTAATGCATGGCAACTGAGTGTGCTTAAAGTCGTTTGTTCAACGAAATATAGTTTTTGTCAATGCAAAACATGGATGACCATGACAGATGAAAAAATAGGCAAACATTCTGGCTCCGCTAATAAATCCATCTGTAAAGGTACATAAGTTGCGTCTAAAAGAAATCAATAGAAGTGGATTTATAAACTGCTGCAATATCAACATTGTGTCTTCACATGTGAGTAAGAAACACCACAGTAACTGTGATGCTGGTATCGTCATGAGAACTTAATGTGTAGATGTTTAGGACAGGAAAAGTCAAGATCTTTCTTTTCTTTTTTTTTTTAAATCAGTTCTTTCAAAATAAAAGGTCCTTGTTATGAAGTTTCAGTGATCGAATTAAAATAGTTTTAAAAGGAAATACCATCGTGTTTATGGTGAAATCGCCACACAAAGTTTTCTATTAGCAAAAACAATCTGTGTGGTTCTTTATGAACAGCTGTCTCATTTTCCTACCTAATATTTAGCCGTCGTGACAATAAAAAAAAAAAAAATTAAATTGGCGTTTCTTTTCTTTTATTGTTGACATTTTTAGACTATATGTGGGAGCAACAAACCTTGCTGAGGGCATTGGAAGAATCTATTTCTCTATCCATCTATGTTCTTGCACATCAGGAAGCAAATATGCTGAAACTATTTCAAAAAACCGACCAGCAACAAGATAAAACACTTTTAGCAAATGAATAAAATAATTGCTGCATTCTCATCTTGTCATTGCAAGGTTAAAGCATGTTTTGAAAGCCCTGCTATGACTGAGTAATAGCTGTTCATTTCTCTATAGAAGTCTATGGGATTGGATCTTTTTGGGACTAGCGTTACTTCTTATTTGGAGCGCCAAGAGGGAGAGGATACTCAGTCCAGTTCTGTTAATAGTCAGTGGTATCGCTGCAGTGGATGCTTTCAGTTTTAAAGAGTGTTAAGCTGCAATTCAACAGATTTTTTTAATGTAATCATCCACACATTTATAGGTTGGATTTGTTGTTATTTCTAGTGTGTGTTTTATTTTTAGCACTGGTCTTCACAGGGAAGGTCTAAATGACGGTAAAAAAAACCCTGAGTGATCTTTGTTATCATTTTTGTGTGTGCGTGCGTGGGGGGGGCAGGTGTTTTTTATTCTAATTTTTAAAGAACTACAAAAGCAAAGAACTCCAAACAGGTTGGGCACTAACCTCATCTGCTTACAAACACTATAAGATGAGCTGCAGATAAAAATTGATAAGCCACAATGTGTCCGTGTCGTAGACATGGCCTGTTTTGTTCATGTGTTCGTCACCATATCACCAGTCTGTTCTGTTCTTCCAACTGACTTTATCCACAAACATTACAGAGAAAAACATTAGACGTAGTGCTATTGACTAGAATGAATGTTTATCTTTGTCTGTGGTGATGCAGACATTAAGTTGCATTCAGTTTTTTGATCAATAGGATCCACCCGTTCCGAAGTACACGAAAACACCCCAGAACACCAATAGCAGCTTCTCAGTAAGTCACCATAAATAACTCCAAAAACATCACAAGTACTCATAGTTGAGCTTTGCAGAAATTGCAATGCCATGACTCTTTTTCTAAGAGTGAACCAACATGTTCAAGTAATGCAAGTTGTAGACGCGCCCTTATCTTCTTGCTTTTGGACTACAACTGTTGTAGTTTAAAAAAATAGAATTAAAATAGAAAACATTTAAAAAGAAATCTCAAAAAACAGAAAAAAATAGAGAGAAAAAAATGCATCTCAAAACATTAAAAAATTATATTAAGAAATAATTTAAAAAATATATCTTGAAAAACAGACTTCGTGCCACAAAGTTGACCACACCCACAACGTAAGCGTCCAGGTCATCCGCAGATTTCGCCGCTTTATGCCCAACGTTATAGCCGAGAATGACCCAAACAAGAATAAACAGTTCATACTGCTCTATATTTAATACTTCCCAAATGTTTTGCTCTATGGTGTTTATGGATAAAGCATTGACTGTATAAGTAAATAAGAAGAACAAGACAGACTGGTGATGTCGTGACGAACACATGAACAAAACTGACACGGATCATGCAGTTCATCTCATAGTTTTCACGAGCAGATGAGATTGGTGCCCAGACACTTTTGAAATACGGAAAAAAAAATTTAAATGAAGATCACCTTTTTTTTATTGAATGTTTCGCTTCCATATACTTTAAACAACCTTTTTATGAATTCGACTTTTAAGAAAATAAATGAGTTTAAGTATTAGATCATATTAATGGTAATCATTTTCACAAGTCAACCTAGAAGTGATCTATACTAGCCAACAGATGTGCAGTGCAGCCAGTGCTAAATACAATGATAAGCAAAGCAGAGAGTGCATTCCTTCATGGTTGGTAATTCCATTAAAAAGGTCCATCACACATTGTTCTCAACAATGTAGCTGAGATGAACTGAAGGTGGTCTGATGGTGTTAGGACTCATTTTCCTGCTTGCAGTTCTATGGTTTGTCGGAAGTCCAAACTACTCAAGCAGCCCAAGGCTTCTATAAATGGACCTTCCATGTAAAAGCAGTTAATTGAATATTAAAGAAAGCCACCAGCTGAGTGACGCATATGTTCTAAATGTACAAGTTTGACATTTTTCTAATATTTAAGAAGTACATTGAAACTTTGCAAGCAGCTGGGTGAGATTATTATTTTGATATAAATTGCCAGCTCATCATTAGAATGGACCACTGCGGTTTGTTAATGTGTTAGATCAGGGAAAAGAGGTGTGCGACTCAAACAACAAAATTAGAGCATCTGAGAGCAGAGTGGTTAGATGGTTTTAGGATGGGGGTTTTATCCAATGTTTGATTCTCTCTCCTTATTTCTCCAATAGCCTTTGCTCCATTAAGTCATTTCCGTCTGGAATCGCTGAGAGGCTTTTAGTCCCCGCTTACACCTTTCACTGGCACAAGGAAAAAAAATCCTCACCTCTCTAGCTTTACAGATCAGGCTTTATTCAGTAGTATAGTTGAAGCCATAGATTGGGTAGCAGTATATATCTATATATAGATATATACTGCTACCTTTTTACTGTTACTATTTCATATACATACAAATAAACTTTTTAAAAGTTATACAATGTGATTTTCTAGATTTTGTCTCTCATAGTTGAGGTAAAGCTATAATGAAAATTACAGGCCTCTCCCATCTTATTAAGTGGGAGAGCGTGCACAATTGGTGGCTGACTAAATACTTTTTTGCCCCACTGTACATCTGCCCTTTCCTCTATACCACATGTGTCAAACTCAAGGCCCGGGGGCCAAATGTGGCCCGCCATGTTATTTTATGTGGCCTGCGAGAGCATAAAAGTTTTTAATTTCTTAAAATAAAATGTATCTTTAGTTGATTAGATATTATTTATGTGTAGCTGCAGTTGTAATTATTCAATGTTTGCAGGTCTTATGTGTGTTTGCAGACAAATTGTTGTCATCAAACCATCAGTTGGATGCAGCCTTTTTTGTAAAATGTTACACGTGTAATACATGCTCTTTCTGGCTCAGTTTTATGTTATTTTTCTTCATTCACTTGGACAGTTTGATCGTGGGTTTTAATAAGCAGAAACATTTTAAAAGGATTTAAGCTAGAGTAACAAGCCAACATACGTTTTCCATGCAACTGTAATTGTTACTTTAAAAATTTTCTAATAAATAAATAATGAGGTTTTTTTTTTTTTTTTTTTACATGAAGGAGGAGTTTGCAGAAATTGCAATGAAGGAGGAGTTATATCTGGCCCTTTGAGGACAGCCAATATTCTGATTTGGCCCTCAGTAAAAATGAGTTTGACACCCCTGCTCTATACAGTGGTGGACACAATTGTTGGTACCCCTCAGTTAAAGAAAAAAAGTCCACAATGCTCACTGAAATGACTTGAAATGTTCAAAAGTAACAATAAGTTAAAATGTATTGTAATTAAATAATCAAAATCAGCCATTACTTTTGAGTTGTTGATTAACAGAATTATTTAAAAAAATAAACTGAAATAGGGCTGGACTAAAATGATGGCACCCATAACTTCATATTTTGTTGCACAACCTTTTGAGGCGACCACTGCAATGAAACAGTTTCTGTATTTGTCAATAAGCCTTCTGCACCTGTCCACAGGTATTCTGGCCCCCTCCTCATGAGCAAACTGCTCCAGTTGTCTCAGGTTTGATGGTGTCTTCTCCAAATGGCATGTTTCAGCTCCTTCCACAGATGTTCAATGGGATTCAGATCTGGGCTCATAGAATCCACTTCAGAATAGTCCAACGCTTTTCATTCTTGGGGGGTTTTTGTCTGTGTGTTTTGGATGGTTGTCCTGTTGGAAGACCCATGACCTGCCACTGAGACCAAGCTTTCTGACACTAGGCAGCACATTTCTACCCAGAATGCCTTGATAATCTGGAGATTTCATTTGACCTTGAACAACTTCAAGACACCCTGTGGCAGATGCAGCAAAGCAGCCCCAAACCAGAACTGAGCCTCCTCCATGTTTCACAGTAGGGACAGTGTTCTTTTGGTTGATGCTTCATGTTTGAGTCTACCAACATAGAGCTGATGTGCCTGACCAAAAAGCTCCAGTTCTGTCTCATCTGTCCAAAGGCTGGCTTTTTTATGATTTCCTTTCAACAGTGGTGTCCTCCTTGGTCGTCTCCCATGAAGTCCACTCTGGATCAAACAACGATGAATGGTGTGTTCTGACACTGATGTACCTTGATCTAGGAGTTCACCTTTAATGTCGTTGGAGGTTGTTCTGGGCTCTTTGGATACAGTTCCAACTATCCGTCTCCTCAATTTTCATCAATGTTCCTCTTCCAGCCACGTCCAGGGAGGTTGGCTACTGTCCCGTGGGTCTTAAACTTTTGAATAATATGTGCCACTGTGGTCACAGGAACTTCAAGCTGCTTAGAGATAGTTTTATAGCCTTTACCTTTACCATGTTTGTCTATAATTTTGCTTCTAATGTCCTGGGACAATTCTCTCCTTGGCTTTCTGTTGTTCATGTTCAGTGTGGTTCACACCTTTTCACCAAACAGCAACGTGACTATTTGTCTCCCTTTACATAGGCAGACTGACTGATTATGGGTTTGAGAACAGCTGTGATGTCAATTAAAGGACCAACCTGAGTTCATCATGACCCCCTGGACAATTAGTTCTCAGTCTTTTATGGAGGTACTAGGCCTTGGGCATCAGCACAACAATTGTCCAAAAACAGATAGCAAAGCATGTGAGGAAATGGATATCAGACTGAAATGATTTACATTTTGCAGAGGCCCAGTCAGAGTTTTGACTTGAATCTCATTGAGTATCTGTGTAGGGAGCTAAAACTCAAGGTGATGACAAGGAAAACCCTGAAGGCAAACAGGCAAAAATACCAATATAGAGGTGCAAAAGGATCTCCAGCAAGTTTAGGAAGGTGTTTGATGGCTGCAATGATGTCAGAGTTATTGAGATGGATATGAATTCATTTGGAGAGGTGACATTTTTTTTCACTCATGCACACGACCAGCTACTAATGTGCTTCGTTTCTTACAACAGAGGCTCCAGAATTTTGGATTTGGTCTGTCTCCTTCCTGTAGTCTGAGACATCAACTGCTCATTTCTTCCTAAATCTTTTGTTTCAAAAAACATTTTCTCTCCTCTGCTGTTTCTTTGGTTAACATAGCACAGGGATTAAATCCTAAAGTCTGTTAGTCATTTATATAAACCATTAGTATACAGGTAGGACAATTTGGCTTTACTGGGATGATCTGAAACTAACTTGATCATAATAATCATTAATAATAAAGTTCTCATGTTTTTGTTTCGCTTTTAGTGCAGTGATTTGACACAGAACGGATGCTCCTAAAAAAAAAAATTTGAATAGAAATGGGATTTAAAATATTTTATTTCTGCTGTTGCTTTGTTTTGGTTTCGTTTTCTTTAAAAATTAAAAAGAAAAAAGAGGGCTCAGCCATTAGGCATGAGTGATCTGTATAGAACAACACATGTAAGACAAACATATTGTCTGTTTATTGCCTGACCAAAAGTGAAGTGAGATCCATGTTTTCCAGTCTAATCAATAGCGATATTCAGGATGGGTCTTAGGCATGAGACAAAAAAATAATTATAGTTTCTTGATATGTTGCTATAAGAAATTTTCCAAATATAAATAATTTAAGACAATGTAACCAGATGCTAATGTATCCAAAGCATAACCCTAAAAAGGAAGTGAAACACAGATTGCGTATCTCAAATGCGTTTCCTTTATCTAGAAACATTTCTGGATTTGGAAAACCTGCACTTTCAAGATTAAATTCAAATTCAAATTAATTTTATTTATAAAGCACCTTTCATGTCAAACAGACCGCTCAAGGTGCTTTCCATAGAATAGAGTGGACGAGAAGTGAAATACAACTTTTGACCAAACAAAGCAAACATACGACAAATCTAAAAAAGGTGGTGAAGTTTGACTTCTATCTTATTTGAGTTGGAGACCGATACAGATTTTTATTATCTGCTGAGTCTGTGCTTTTACAAGCTATTCTCCTAATGTCGTTTATTACAAGTTCAGAAATTTGCCAAAGTTTGTGTGTTAAATGCCAACTAAGTGCATTAAGTTATGTGACTTGTTTAGTTGGCAAAGTTTATTATCTGTAAGCTTTTGTCCCAATATATCTCAACATAGATAACAGTAGCTGAAGGGGAAGCTAAAGATCCTCTCAAATTTTGCGTCATAAACAGGAAACAAACTTGACAAATCAGCAGTATTTTTCAACGGTCCCCAACTAACATTGCACTGCTTCCTGAAATCATTTAGAGTCAGCAGAAACATTAAGAAGATCTGAATTTATGGAAGCTTTGCTGCACAGCATCAAATCTGAACGTAATCTCTGCACAGCATTTGGATTATTATTTAAAATACAATTAAAAAAAAACAAAGAAAAAATGTAAAATATGTAAGATGTTAACATTTTAAGAAACTTCCATGAAAGCTTTAGCACTATGACTTTAGGCAATTTATTCTCTATAATAAGATCCATTTTTTTAATAATTCCGTTATGCATGGATGGATTTAATCCACTCAGGAAAATAAATAAATAAATAAACAAAGAGAAAGAGCTTGATTTGTGGTGTGACATGAAAGGTGAATTGGTGCAGATGGGGCTAATACAGGTTTTTCTTTTTTAAAGAATGGTTAATATCAAAACTGAAATGATAAATGCTCCTGATTTGATTTACAATGCAATGTAATTCAACTAGAAATACAGACATATATTATTAAAAGTAAAAAAATACTGTTGAAACAACTATTAATAACCATTTAGGGAATAATGCCTTAAAAACTATAAGTAAAGCTGGTTTTGCCTGAAACAAACAAAAGAACTTGTTCTTTTTCTAAACAATATATCAATTTGTTAAATTAATTTTGTCTGAGTAAAGATTGGCGTTAATTGCCTGATGCCTACATGATTTAAGTTTTATTAACAAGGTATCAATTTGTCTACAGTGGTGAGATTAGTGAGTCCACACAAGGATAAAAATTAAAAAAGCCTCAAGAAAAAAAAATCTAAACACATCTGGTGTTGTCTAAAAAAAATGCCAGAGCAGATTTTTACTGATTTATTTACTTTTCTCACTGGTCTGGGAACGGTCTGTTCCTTTACAGCAGCAGCAGCAGCAGCAGCAGCAGCAGGAGCAGGAGCAGGAGGAGGAGGAGGAGGAGGAGGAGGAGGAGGAGGAGGAGGAGGAGTGATGCAGTAAAGCTCATGTGATACTAGAGTCACATGATGAGCGATCATCCATCTGTCACCTGCCTGCCTTCCTCATTATCAAGCTAACGAACCCGCATTAATAGACTCGATCTGCACCGTTTCAGCGGCGCTCTGGGTGGACTTTACTCAACTTTATTAAACAATTTCATGACCAAATGAAGTCTAGTTTCTTTCCATCTATGCGCGAATGCGTAATTCATTCATTCATAGCCCAGCTAGCCAGAGTTAGCAAACTGGTGTGAACCTTCAACGACAAAATTAAACTTACAAAAATATATCCAGTTTTGACTATTCTAAATATCTTCATCGTATGGGGAAAGTGGAACGTGCCTCGATTAAAGACGTACAATGGAAATAAAACAAGATCACGCTTAGCTAAACAGCGGAGGAATACTAGCTAGCTTAGCGAGATGCTCTCTGAGACCAATGACATCAAGCGCTGACACTCTAAATTAACGACAAAGATAAACATTTTTACTATTTTATTTATTGGATAAAGTCGTATATCCGATCAGCCACACAATTAAGTAACTAATATTTTACAAACTGTTGTTTGTTTGTAATCGTGACTCCGGAATTTAGCTTCATAGTGTAACATTAATCCATAGAAGATGCATTCACGTTGAACAGAAACGCGGAAATTATGTTTTGGTGTTGAGAATCCCCCTTAAATAAATCAACGGAAGACAAATCCGATGCATGATCCGACAAATTCACTCATTCACTGTCACACCTAAAGGCTTTTGCCAAGTAAAACATTTATATGCAACTGTATTTGGGCAGTTCTCAGTTATACTTCAAACATGAAGTGCAGGAATAATCCCACATCCCAAATGCTACGCATTAGCAGACCTTCATTGATCATTGCGTAATATACCTTAACACATTTAGTTAAGTTTGCCTTTTATGCATTAAATGTCATCTTTAAAATCATTTAGTTATGATGAACCCGCATAAAGTCTTGAAATCTCCCACCGTGTGTTGTCAGTGAACGCAACGCAGCAACCTAGCTGCTACATTTAGCATCTTGCTAACAGTCTTGAACATACTCAGCCTCGGTTGAGAGATGTAGTTCCTGGTCACAGCCTGGGTGTGTGTCCTCGCAGCACCTGCCAGGCCGTTCACGTCCATTCCTCTGTTTGCCACGAGTGTTGCCATTATGCTAAAAGAAAAAAGCCCAAGACAGCAGACGTTCCCCGATGTGCTGTGCTAACAGCTGCGGAATAAGATGTATGACAGCGGAGAGCAGGTCATGTGACCGGGGGGAAGCGGATGTGTACACGAGCGCGAAGGGCTAAGTTGAGTCAACATCGTTGGCTGTATTTGTGTTTATGGAATTAAGTTAAAGCAAGAAATATAAAGAAAATAAACCGCAACGAACTTGGTTAGTATGTAAGTATATCTTTTAGTTTAGCACTTTACTTTGAAAATCAAGTTCCTATTATTTAGGATGGTATTTATTTTTTATGAACCTTAGGATGTAATGCTTACAATAAGAATAGTTTTTATGACTGGGTGTATATTGCATTGCTCATATTCAAAAAATATTTCAGCTGTAATTATAACATGAAATTGAAGTTATAGGTTTTGTTTTTAAATGTGTATTCTTTTGCCTTTAGAAGTCATTGTTACAAGAAGTAATAAACCATCAAAGATACTCTGATTCAATGTGACAATCATCCCCAACAATAGGTAGGTTGCCCCTATAGAAGGTCCCATTTTGAAAGATGATCTGTACATGATATTAAAGCTAGAAAATGCAAATTAGTTTTTATATGGATACTTATGGAGCCCGTGTCCTGACATGGAAAAAATAAAATATATCTCGTTCCCACAAATTAGTATCTTGTTCCCACAAAATAATATTCCGTTCCCACGTATTAATTAATTTGTTTGAATAAAATAATTATTTACATCATAAGTCATTCATAAACACGGATTGCTGCTTCGCCTACTGGACTTGGCTCCTAGCTTCATAAACACGGATGTGAACAATAGTTGGATTCACAGCAGATACCTTCACATTTCTGTCTGTGTGTGTCTCATTACGTTGCATGGAAGACACGGATGACAACGGAATATTATTTTGTGGGAACAGGATACTATTTCGTTTGCAGAACTTCATTATTTTGTGGGCGATATGTTTTATTTTTTCCATGTCAGGACACAGGCTTCGTAGATACTAACCCCTATAGTCATTAGGGGTGTAACGGTACACGCGGTTGGACCGAACCGTTTCGGTACGGCACTTTCGGTTCGGTTCACGTTCGTACCGTTTCGGTTTTCGGTGTGTTTATTTTTTCCCCACAAATGTATTAACTTTGCGTTGAGGCGGAAATAATGTTATTTGCGGTATTCCGCCGAGACTCTCACTGGTTTCTACACTCACATGCCTGTAGGAAAGGGGGGGGGGGGGGGGGGGCAGAGCGTGTCACGCGCACAGCAACAGTGTCTGTGACCGCGCATTTAGTTTGTGTAGCTCGGTTATGGAGAACGGCAATAAGTCCAAACGGGTAAGTGAACCCTGAAGGAAGATCCGCCTTCCACGGTCAGAAACGTCATTGCACTTCAACAGCTATCAGGTGATGGAGGTGACAGTGCGCATGTCCACAGGATCAGCATGGCTAATGCTTAGCTTACGCTCTCCTGTGTGGGGAATGCTCTGTTGTGTTGACATCGTTACTCAAAGAGAGTGTATGCCACAGAATAGATCTGTTAATGCTCTTAAAACGGCAAGAAGATAAATGTGCAAGTTAATTTTTCATGCCAGTGTTAATTATTCAAAGTTTTTAGTTCCTGGCAGCTAATAGTTTTTCTTATTTTATCAAGCAGATCCCCTAGTCGGTTTAGCTCGTGCTGGTTTGCGGCGCCTTCCGTCCGTGAAACCAGGGTTAGGATCCGGGCTGCTCCCTGTTCCCTTCTCTACCTCTGTGCCCCTACCTCAAGCCCGGTTGCTTTGAGAGGGTTGCCTCAGGAAGGGCATCCGGCGTAAAAAACATTGCCAAGTTTACCATGCGACTCGTTCGCTGTGGCGACCCCTGATGGGAAAAGGTGAAAGTGAAAGAAGAATTAAGCAGATCCCCTAGAGAAGTAAATTTTATTTATTGTTATATAAAACCAATAAATGCATTTTGCAAGAAATTATTTTCTGGATTTTTGTACAGAAAAATACCAAAATATATGGATTAAATAACTTTATTAATCTCCCAAGGGAGAAATTCAGGTGTCCGACAGCAAAACACACAATAAATAACAACAAGATAATACTTTATAAAATAGCAGTTCATATCAGGCAGATTTGTGAAACAGCCGTACCGATCCGAAACGTATCGAACCGAGCCCTAAGAAACTCTGAATCGAACCGAAATGAGATTTTAGCGTATCATTACACCCCTAATAGTTATTATAATTGCCCCTTATGTTTAAATAATGGGACTAAAGGAGGCAATTGGTTACTTGAATTTTTTTTTTTTCTTGAGCTGAACGCAACTTTGACACAAAATATGAATGAATTGTGGTCATTTCTGTTGGGTTCATGAAATGATGAAAACTAAATAACATATGCTTCTGTTTTCTGTGCTTAAGTACCACATACAAATGAATAAAAAAAGAAAAAGGTGTGCATTACATCAGAAAAGTAGTAAACGAGGGGGGGAAACTGACATTCTTTTATTTTTTTTTATCGGAGGGTGGCGTCTTGTGCATCCTCTACGAGATTGCCCCATAGGTAAAATCGCTACTGGTTACAATGAGGTCAGTCTGAGCAAATGCGATAAATTACCAGCGGACCTGAATGCAGCTATAGTGAGCTCTTAATTAAAGCACATAAGTGCAGAAATTCCATTTAGCCCCAGAATGCACCTTGTGCTGTGGTAAATGTGACTATTAAATCTGTGCAGTAAAGTCATAATTAAATGTTTGAACCAACTTGTCACAAACTCAAAGAGTAGCCACCCCTTTGATTGATGAAGCCAGGAGTCAATGCTTGGAAAAGTTATTCCACGATATCCATGATCCATATGTACTACCATGCACTGTAGTCATGTTACACTGTACGGTGTTATGATTGATATGAACAACCACTGGATTTATACTAGAATTTGTGTTCAATGATCCAATTCATGGTTGACATTGGTTTATTTTGAACAATCTGATTCGATCCCATTCAATGACGTAAGATCGATTCAGGACATCTTTATTCAAAACTGAAATAAAGATAAATATCTGATAAATACCAGAGATAAATACCTGGTACTGAATAGTCCAGGTGAAGTTTTCCCGATTCCTTGGGTTTCTTGCAAAATAGTCAAGTGTAAATTAAACATGTGTACAAACAAAAAAGTAAACAAGAATGAATGTTCAAACCATTCACAATTTAGTCTGATAAAGTTCAGCCTACTGTTGGGAGGGTGCATGGACATCACTGTGAGCAATCAGGAGATGTCCTCTCAGTGCCCTACCCACCAATTATAACTGCACTCTTTATTACACACATCTCTTTACCTCACAACAATATACTCTGCTACACACACGTTACACAAGAAAGTCTGGACCTCTAATCTTCTGTCCCCTACCCCATCCTGGTGGGTGAAACTAGGCCTCAGCAGCAGTGGCCGTATCTCTTGGGTGCTGGCTTTCTGGACCTGGTGACCCTCTCTCCATGTAGGGAGAGGGGTCCCTGAGTTCTCTGGCTAGGCCATGAGCCGTTGATCATGTCACATCTGAGCCTGGGGGTGTTCGGCTCCCTGTGGTGCTGGTACTGGTCCTTGCCCTCGAGTGCTGGGCCTCTAAAAAATAGTAGGGGGGCCTGGTCGGCACATGTTTACCACGCTTGCAGGGGACCCCCATTTCTCCTGGATGTCCTCTTCTTGGGCGGGAGTGCGGGGCCCCTGCCTTGCTCTCTACTGGACTTCCTGCAGGGTGTCGAATAGTTGAGAAAATGAATCGTTACACCCGTAGAAGACACACACCCGGTGACTCTGTGTGTGACAACATCTGTTTGTGTCATCTGTGTAGGGATAGATGGCTACCTTGAAATATTTTCTAAGCGTGGTCTCTGTGTTAGTGCTCCAAGCGTCTTCAATCTCGGTGCGATGGCTAAAGAGCAGCTGCATTTCATGTGAATGTACTCCCCTCTGCTCTTTGTTTCTCAAACACAGTCACAGAGGCATGCATTCAACAGTGCAACATCCTGCTGAGTGTGCTGTGTGGTGACAGGTAAATGACATGATTGCTCACACTTTTCCCCTCAAAAACTCTTGTTTTTTTCTGTTTTTCATGTTTGAAGCCCTGATCCATTTTCATTTGGTGCGACATGTGCTGCACAAAGGCTGCCATGCGACTGTTTGAAGGTGATTTTGAACCGTGCCCTCTGCACAACCAACACAGCGCGTGGCGTGCATTACATACAGAGACATTCAGTTTTCTGACAGCAGAAAAGCACTACAGACTGAAGTGGTAAGCACCGCCATAGTGAGGCTGACAGCAGCCTCTGGAGAGCTCATCTAAACGTTTTAGGCCGCATGAAAAAAATAGCAAATTAATGCAAGTGAAGGGCTTCTGCCCATAGGAGCAGTGCCCTCTTTTTAGAAATGCCAATTTCTCCCTCTGAGTCACTGATGAGGAGATCAGAAGGTTGTGGTTTCCCCTCAAACTCCTCATACCCAGCCATCTAGGAAAATGTATGTCATAATACTCACCCAGTCCTGATGTGTAAACCGAATGTTAATTTCACACAAGTACCTTTCCTGTTAGTAAAATGATCATGAATAGCTTGAAAAGATTGCTTTTAGCCCATGAATGCACTGAGAATTATTGCTGTACTGTGCAGAGTTTAGCCACCTCTTTCAGCTTCCTGAAGAGGAGCAGACAGTGAAAAACTGCCTTTTAAGTGGCTGCTTTGAGGAACAGTGGTGCCTTATCAAGATGTGTTGGTGGCATTTGGGTTTGTCCTCAGTGATTTTTTATTTCTGAGTAAAGACAATGCACATATAAAGCTCAGGTAGCAAAAGGACTGTCCTTGGTCTTTTCGTTGTAAATGCTGTGTTTGGGGCATAATGTGCAACCTGCCAGTGTGCCAGACAATTTTTTTTAACTGACCTTGTTTCAGCACATTTTGGTTTGCAGTCACGGGTAATTTTGTAAAGAGGGGGAAAAAAGCCCATTTGTGTTGTCAAAACCAATGTTCAAATACTTTGCCCAAATTTCTAACACCTTTCAGACTTTGAAAGCACATCATAGAATTCAACAACGTGGAAGAACTCCAATCACCTGTAGGAGAATGTTTCTGTCTGGTGGTGAGGTTTTCTTTTCACTTCATGTTTTTTCATTCATTTTAACTTGATGTGTACCTATTAACTGTGTGATGCATAATCAATTGACATTTGTTCATATCAATCATGTAAAGTGCTTCATGATTCTTGATCATAATGTTAAAGTGATTGATGGGAGGGATGGCGGTTGTTGAAAGATCCATACAGGTGGGAACAGAAATGGGTTGTAAAAAAATCCATGGACTAAAATACTGAGTGTAATTAGCAAAGAGGACACAGGAGTGGTAATAAAATATCAGACAGGTCATACAAGTCATGGAAAGACTAACAACATCCTGTACAGACATGGAAAATGTTTTATTACCCTTCTGTTAATGAGAGAAAAATACAACAATCTTCACTTAAATATCTTGAAAGTGACAAATATATTACAACACATGTATTCAGAATTTGGTAAATCAAAATGGACAAAACAAGCTAGTAACACAGGCCTGGACAAAAGCTAAGGCACCCTTAAACTGCAGTTGATGTTAAATGACTAAATATTATGTGCAACCGTTGTGTCACAACCTTTGGCCTTAGTCACATGCATCAGATCAAACCGTACAGGGGTTGACCTGTATTGTTGCTGCAGGTCTTTGGGTTGTTCAGTCCCGTAGAGGGTTTTACAGAGGAGCAGCTGCATCTTAAAAAGAGTACAGGTGTGTCTTGCAGCTCCCTCGAGTTTCATATGGCCGCCTTAAGGGACATCTTGAAAATGGAGCATACCATTGTCAGGCGTATGGTAAATACATTGTGAGGTGTTTTTAAGGATAATGTAAGTTTCACGCACTTACAACGCATGGGTGATGCTGTCGTACAGCCCATTTACACTTCACCATAGTGGTTAGTGAGGTGTGCACTGGCTTCTTACTGACCACACATGAATGCTGCACGCACGAGGTGTGCAGGTGACACGTAAGTGCTTGTAGGGTGTCCACACATGTCCACATAATCTACACACTGACTAATTTTGATTTAACAGTGTTTATTTGTTTCGCTTAAAGTCAACCAGAGTTTGCTTACCCCAATTAACGAGGAAAAATTTCAGTTTGAATACATCCAAGCGTACCCTGGTCCGGGACCAGGAGCTGCTTTCGGACCCATCTTTCCAGTTGGTCTCGGTGCATTTCCAATCAGACTGAGCTTCGGTTCGCTCTGAGTTTTATCAGTCGGAACAGACTCTGTGCTCGGTGCGGAGCAACTGAACCAAAACGCCCACCGTAGTTAGCCATTATGGGGATGTAAACAGAGTAGGAAAACATGGAGCAATGATAATACACTGCAACAAAGGGCCCTAAAAATGGTATGATTTGATCCAGATTAATGGGTCCATCTTATAATAGAAACACCTAAAATACTGGTCTGTTGTGGACCGTACCACTCAGTGGAAATAAATCTAATGTCCGCTCACTGCGGACAGGCAATGAGGTGATGAGGTGCATTATCAAAATCTTTTTCTTGGGGATGATTTTGTTTCTGTCGTTTTGTGTAAGTGTTTTTGTTGTTATTATGTTTTTTTTGTAGGTTGCACTGTGCAGGAGGAGTGTGTGCACGGAGGTTAAAACAGCGCTGGTTTGGAGGCTTTTTCATATGACAGCAACGAGCTGGGCTTTTGAGCTGTACTTGTTAGTTGATTTACTTTCGTACTAGTTAAGGTTGCAGTAGTGGTTGCAAGGGCACACATAAACCCTCAAAAACCAGCCTCTCAATAATGCTCATGCATGTAGTTAGAAATGAATCTCTAGAACCTAAAAAATCCCTTCCAAACATGAAGGCAATCTTATTTAGAGTCAGAACGCTTAGGCAGCATTGATAAACGACAGTAAACATCTAAAAATAAAAAAACAGAAAATATTAATGCAATGTGAAGGGTAAATATTAATTAACACATTATAATGTTATGTTATTGTGTCATTCTCACCTTTGAAAATATAAAAACAGGAAATAAACAACCATTGTCGTACACTGATGGAGATTTTTTCAGTTTGTGTTAAAGTGAACAGAAGAATGTCATAAATCACTTAAAGTGTGGATGCAATGCTTTGAACAACTTTGTCAAATAAAAAAGCCCTTTAAACGCTGATTCTATTGATGCCAATAGTTCGCGTCGAAAAAAATCCGAAGCATATGAATAATAGACATCTTTCGAAGGAATCAGAGATTTGAATTTGCCGCTAAGAGCGCAGGCTGGAAGTGACCCAGATATGACCTGTGACGTCACGAAAGGCATTGACTTCCGTAGTTCCGCTTCGGACAGCATGTAAACAAAGCAGGTAGTCTTCGTTTCTCTCGTTAATCATCGTTAATTCTCGTTAATTCTCTGTTAATCATCAACATGCCAAGTCGTTGTGTGGCAGCTGGATGTAGCAATACTTCTAGTGAAAGTGTATCTGTGTATAAATTCCCAAACCAAGAAACGCTGCTGAAACAATGGACAAAACAAGTTCAGCGCACGTCCGAAAAACAGAAACGCCCAGTACCAGCACTGGCAGGAGCCAGTACAAAAAGAGAAAATCTGTGCCCGAAAAGCTGGCACAAAAGAGAGTGAGTTTAACGTTTATTACATAATGTATTTATTACAAAAGAGAGTGAGTTTAACGTTCAGTGATGAAAGTCTTCCGGGAATTCCCGGAAATCCGGGTTTTTGAGCAAACCGAACGTACTTTCCTGGAAATAAAGACCTGATCTCTATGGACAAATCGCTTTCCGGATGAAAAAATTGTCTGAAATCGGCGAATTTTAGCTTTATTTTCTATATTTCTCTGCGGATCACTTCCTCTATGGTCGCGGCTATCTCTCGTCTACCCGGCCTAATTGACCAATGACGGGACGTTTTAGTTGCTTTCGGATGCGTCGACGGCTCTGATTGGCTCTGTCTGTACCACGTGGTCAGCGTGACGGATCCCCTAGAGACCAAAACTGGGGACACACGCTAAACTTTCACAAACAAATCTGAAGAGTTTGCGATCAATAATGCGGGCATCGTCATTATTGAGCGTGGTCACGACCTCAGTTGTGAGAAGACGATAAAAAAAACCAAATTTAAGTGGTCTTGGCTGGAAGACGGTAGCATCAATCTGTGCTTCGCTATCGGTGCTAGCCATGTTGTCTGCCTTTCGTTACGTCACAAACAGGGCGGCGCGAATTCGGCGGAATGCGTGAAGCCGGCGGCCGTCCTCGTTGTTTATATCGCGTTTTTCGTTATTTATTCTTTTTCGAAAAATATTAAAAACAATCGCAACATGAAATAGAGACTATTTACTATATATTGGCTGATTAAAATAGGCCATGTCACCCACACTTTAAAATGTGCAGATTAAGAGATTTGTTTGATCAATTAGGTATTAGTTAGATGTTATCTTACAGCAGTAATTCTAACCTTCTACCTGAACTTGTATTTAGTGACCATAGCATGCAACAAACCTGAAAAAAGCTAATTTTGTAAATAATTATACAATTCAAACTGTTAAAACATTAGTGTTTTTTTTTCATGTTGTTCCCATTATTCATTCATTCATTCATTCATTCATTCATTCATTCATTCATTCATTCATTCATTCATTCATCTAATCTGTTTGTTCCCGTTCGGGGTCACTGGGCTGCCGGAGCCTATCCCAGCCACCTGCGAGCCAAGGCAGGGGATGCCCTGGATGGGTCGCCAGTTTGTCGCAGCCCATTATTTATGATTTTAACTTTTGTTATCTTTGCAGTGTCTGTCACAAAAACCTGTCACCTCATGTCTACATAGAACTCATGGATCTCATAAGATCAAATACCCGCCACATCTGAGAAGGTCTCGTCATTAAGGGCAGGAGACAAAAGGAAATGTTCCACTGGGTTTTGTTTCTTCCTGCAGCCTTAAAACAAACATATCTGCAGGAATTATCGTACTGGAAAGATCTGTTTGCGATCAAAGATTTTTAGGTGAACTCTGAATCCAAAGAAACCCCAAGAATCCAAACATAATTGCACCCCTTTAGTACACACACTCAGATCAGATGGCCATAGCAATGGGGTCCAGTGAAGAAGGCATTGGTAACTTACTCTCCAGCGGATTAGATGGGGTGGAGTGCTCAGAAATGTCCTTAGAACGGAAATAACAAGGTGCATCCTGAAGACCCCTTGAATGATGTCTCTGAGTCCCTTTTTAGCAGCCAGAGGGGGTTGCAGGGTAAATCACAAGTAAACAGATGGCAGTCACTCCAAAGACACACAATTCAAAAAAACCTTTTCCGCTCAGGATGCTCAGGTGGACTTGTATTGATCTGGAATGCATTCATTTGCTTTGGTTTGCCTTCACAATGCAGTCTTAATAGTGAAACCGAGCTGGTGCAAATGTCATGCAGTTATAACTGCTGCTCATTTTATGGATGGGCTTAGCAGACACAAACTCTGACAGGAAACCGCCCAGTCCCAGTACTTCTCGTACCATCATAAGTGCATCCACCTGCTCATTTCATCTTACTTGCTGACCAGAGATTTTCCAGCTTGTTGATGAATGTTTTTTCCTTTGAATTAACACAATGGACTAATATTTAATTTAATTTTTTTGTAGGAGATCAGACCATTTTCAGGTGAACCAGGATTAGCTGCTTGGTTCACACTATAGTTTAGGTTACAGATCCCGATGACAGATCCTCACACCAGTATTACAAGTTTCTTGGTTTTGTGCAGAGATATTGGGATTATGGTCAGATTTTAGAATTAGATTACCATAAATCAAATTCAAGCGTACTATTTATTCAACGGCATATAAGTGGCATGTCATAAAATCATGAACGATTGGGCTTTGGTCGCCTATTTGTCTGCAAGACAATAGTTTTTTGCTTGTTTGTTTTTATTTTGGAGTATTGACCAACTTTTTTGACATAAAAGTTATGCGCTGGGATGTTTTAAAAAAGCATATCTACCAAACATATAAACTCAAATCAATATTTGTGTAAAATTTAAACGTTTATACACTGAGTGAGGTTAGTTAGAGTTAGACGCCTGCTACAGGTCTATTGATAATTGAGCAGAGGGCATGTTTACCATCATGTTGTATCTCTATTCACCCATGTTCTCAGTAATCTCCCATCAGCTTGATTCTTGATCTTGATTTTATTTAAATATGCAGCTTGACTTAGAGTCATTTATTAAGTTACCTAATTTTAGAGTGGCTGCAAAAGTAATTTACCCCTTGTGCTTTCTTAGATGACCCCACCCTTACTTTGACGTGTTCTTCCTATCATGACAAAGGTGGATAAAGGTGGAAAAATTTCATGTAATCCATTGAACCAGTAAGGATTACAAATCATTGAAAAAAAAAGGTTCAGCACTCTGTCTAGTGGGTCTAGATGACCCAACTCCCAACGGGAAAGTGCCTAGGATAGCACAAGGGTTAAACTCTTCATCCTCCATCATCATGCGAAACCCATTTTAGGAGCTGTCTGTGCTAACATCCTGCATTTGGTTGAGCTCCAAATCTGGTTCTGATCTGTCATATTCAATCACTTCTGCTTTTAGATTGCTTTAGGGCCCAAGGTGCTTTACATTCCCTGTCCCATTCACCCACGCACACACTCACTCACTCACTCACACACACACACTGCCCAGCGACACTAACACACCATACCTCTGTTTTTAGGAAATTGTACCAGTGATCTTGAATTCTGTTCAAAGTACCTTTGTAGAATGGAGTCTTTTTTCTGCCAGTGGCTCCAAAGAAGCATCTGTCTTTTTTTTTTGTCTGTTTATTGTCTTTTTTCTTTCTTTTTCTGAGTTGACAAACGTAATTTCTTTTTATGCTACCTGCCAAAGGTCCTTCAAGTCTGAGAAGTATAGCTCAAATGGGTTTTTAGCCATTTCTTCAAGTTGTTTGGTCTGATCTTGGGTTAAAAGTCCCAAGAGATCAGGTCCATGAAGGTTGCCATCTGTCTTCAACCTCTTAAGGCTCTTGTTGTATATGCCTTTTTTATTTCGTAGTCACAGGGCCCCAATTAAGCAGAATTAACTACTGTGGTAATATAACCCAAAATGTGATATGGACGCCAGGCCTTAAAAGATCAACGTCTTTAGATCTGTGTGCAGCAACATTTGTTTTTTAAAGTTGATGTATTAAAACACAGCTGAATATTTCATAGAAGCCAACAAGTTTAGCTTTAATGTGAGTTTGTGCCCCATTTGTATACACTTGATCAATGCTAATGATTAGCTGCAGTTAGTTGGTACTATCTATAGACATATACACTGAATGGACAATCTCTGCCAACACCCATTGGATTTTGATTGAAATGATTCCGATAAACACGCGTTCAAGCCACCACTTCAAATGGAAAGTCTATGCAAGTCCGAGTCGGAATTGCCTCCCTACCCCTCTGGCTTCTCCATATCCCTACATTTATCCCCCCCAAGCAGAGAAATGTGGAAAAACAGACGTTATCGCTTGATGACGTCAGCGACAGTCACCAGTGAGCTTTGTTAGCGCGTAGCTGCCGCTCAGAAAGTACGCAACAACACCGGTTCTAAAACAAAAAAGTCAGTACTTACAATTAAGTGTAAACTTCTGTGCTTCGGACGTGAAGAAATGCGTTTCTCCTCCGCCCTCAAGTGCGTCGCGGGGAAACTGGGTACTCAGCCCTTAGTCGCTACACCTCCTCCTTAAAAAAACACAGCTATAGCTACAAATGCCCCTACAATAGGGAGCAATAGGGAGGAGCCAGAGGGCCAGGAAAACAATTCGGATTTGGCCTAAAAGTGCGAATATGGGCTTTTGGGCTTCCGCGTTCAAAAATCTTGCATTCACAAGTCGCTACGCAAGTTTTTAAGTCTGTTTTTTTAAAATATGCATCTGTTAAACCAGTTGAACTTTGACCAGTCAGGGACTCAGATTTGATAGGGATGTAAGGGTAGGAGCGGTAGGAGAAATTGATAACTGCGGTTTGTGCCTGGTCAGAATTCTATGACACCAAGTCTTTCATATATTCAAATAGAGCTGTGATAGAGAAAGTTTCACTAGATTTGCACCACTTTGACATTTCGCACCAAGCTTCTTTCAACTGTATGTGAGCTAGTATCAGGCAGCAACAGTCAAGTGTGTTCACCGTATGCTAAGCGCATTCAAGAACCTGCAGTCAGCGCGCTCTGAAACGTGCATCAGATGCCCAGTGTATACACAGCATCAGTTTTTTTCCTAATAACATTTATGCATACTTTAGGTAAAAAGGTCATAGTTGTATTACGGACGCTAATACACTTTTGTTCTGTTTAATGAGTTAACCTATTTGTCAGTCTGCAGCTGCAAAGAGAAGACCTCTGTCCAAATATTTTGTTGATTCCGAGCATTCCAGCTTCATTCAAGTAATTCAGTTTAACACATTTGATCTTTTTCCTGGGTCATCTGCTGGTTGAAATGCATTTCTATGGAAAACCTTTGGCTTCAAGAAATGTAATGAAGAATATGTTGATTTGGGTCGTTCATGCTAATAGCAACAAACCACGTCTTATCGTGTAAGCAAATTACAGTTGCAATGAAAACCTCACACATCTCAGTGTATTCCTCAATTAAAGGTATTTCGTGGCTTTGTGTAAGGGTGTTTTACAGAAAGCCCCACGGAAGCCTTGCTTTTGTGGGGCTTTCCCTCGCTCCTTTGATTACTTAATGGGCTGGAGTAATTATTCTGCAAGGAAGTGGAGAGAGTGAGCTCTGCAGCCTCTCCTCAGGCCTGTGAAGTTCGTGCATCCCAGTGTAGAGCAGTGCTTTGGCAAGACTCATCAACCTGTTAATCCCCGCATCCACCATGTGGCGCAGAAAGGACCCCCCCCTCACCCAAATGAAAAAAAAAAAAGGAGGAAAAAAACAGACACTAAATACCGGATGCTCCCTTTTAATTCACCTCTTAAAACCTGAGCTTAAAGAAGGGACCATGTGAGAGGAGAAAATGTGTTGGTGGTCTGCAGCGATGGCAACATACACACACACGGTGCAGCTCATCACCCCCCCCCACAACCTTCTCTAATTGGACGGGGGGTGGGGAGGGGTGCTCTAGTGGGGAGGGGTAGAAGGCGTGAATGTGACTTTCTTTTTTTCGCCCCGGGTATGTTCCCAAGGCTGAAATCCTGGCTTGAGTTGCTGTTACCTCTGTGTCGTGCATTAAAGAAAACATCAAAGTCACATGGAAACATTAGATAAGCAGAATTTTAATGCGTCTGTCTGCAGCTTCGACGATTTTAATCATTCAGGAGCCGCCGGGTTTTTCAGATGTTCCGAGATCAGATGACTTTTTCAGAACTTTAGCTTCAATTTTGATGCTTTTATTATGAAAATAATTTTGTTGTAACGTTTTTTTTTAAATGTTTCCTTTAACCCTTTGAGACTTTTTGATGCGAATATGCTTTAAACCGCTTCTGCTCCAATTTATTTAGCATCTACATGAAAGCAAAAACATACATTTTTTTCATAGCTGGAAATAAATGCAGGCGTCAGGGGGTCAGAAAATGAATTTGGACCAGGAGCATCTTGCAGTCCGGACCCCCCAGACAGTCTGGTTTTTGCACGTTCAACCAATCAATACTAATTTTTAATAAAGCAATACATTAATGAATTGGAATAACCTTTCATGCAAATATTTTTCCATATTTATTGACAGAAATCAGCATCCATACCTGCCATAAAATATTTAGTGCTGTTATGATGCCTAGATAGTAGCATATTAAGAACAAATAGAAACTGTGAACTTTGAGGAGTTATTTATTTAAAAAAAGAGGAGATTTAAAAAGAAAATCCTTTTTTAAACTATTTTCACACTGTTGCCTTGAACACTTGTTGGCTTCGGTTTAATGAAACATTCTTATGCAGCCTCATTATATTGTTTTTGTCTATGTAAAAATCTTTTTTTGTGTGTGACTATGTTCTAATTTGAGGATGTTGCGCTCTTGATCTTCTTTTAATGATTGACCTTGGAGTAGAATTTTTTTGGGCAGGTGCTTTTTGTGATATTTTACACATCAAAATCAAGTTATTTTAACCAGCAAAAAAAAAAAAAAATGACTGAAGGTACAAATGAATTCTACTTGAGATTATTTTGGGCTCATAATACCTCTGACTCTGCCACCACTGGCTTTGTGACTGCTGTGTTGAGTGTTTCCGGTGTGTTTGAGTCCGGGTTGAAATCACTTGAGGACGTGGAGAAAGCACGTGTCAGGCTGGTTTATCAGAGGTATAACAGTCAGTAAACGCATCATAATTTCATCCGCAGCAACATGTATGAAAGAAAGATGGAAAACACACTTGTCTTTGTCTGAAGCCGTATACGTAATATATATATATATATATATATGTATATATATATGCACATTTGTACCGCACATTTTACAAACTTCAAGATATATAACAACAACAGCACCAAAAAGCTTTTGACTCCTCAGCCTCACTATTACATTCATTCATCCATTATTTTCCAAATATACTAATAATCTATTAATTACAGAGGTGAATAATTTACAATAAAATAACAACTTTAAGGTACAATTCTCAGTTCAGCATTCATTCCTCTCACACAGCAGTCTGTGATGAAGGCCTTAAAGGTTCAGCATTTTTCACAGGAAAGCCTTCTGATTGTATTCAATATTGAAAATCTTTTTTTCATATTGTTCTACAAAGTCTGCTTAAAACCTTTCTCTCTTTCCCGTACAAAACCTCTGCACAGAGAAAACAAACAAAACACCAACACTCTGAGAAGTCACAGGGGCATGAAAGTCTGACGGGAAGATGAGAAAAGAAGAGACAAAGGAAAGCGAACCCTCAGTTAGCGCATCTTGGAGACAGGAATACCACAGAGTGAAGAGAAAACCACACAGAACATGGGAACCATCCAACAACTCCGTCACCGGGTTACATTTGACCCTAAATGAAAATGGGTTGAAAGGTTTTTTGAGGCTTCATTCAGGCTCAAAAGGCAGCAGGTTCTGCAGCGGTTTACACGCTGTCAATATCATTTTTGTTGCTGGGTTCCAAATTTGCCGATTGGACTTGTTGAGCCGCTCAGACCTGGACGTCCTGCTGTCTTTTCTACGTCGATCCAGTTTAGACACAAACTGTCAGGCCCTTCCACGCTGCCTGCTGGTTGACAGCAGCTCACCCCAGCAGGCTCAGAAAGGGGTTTTGGATTAACGGATCAAATGTAACCTCATATCAGCATGAGTCCCTCTGACTCTGTTTTGAAAAACATTGTGTGCAAAATCTTCCTATTTAACGTCGTGCGTCTGCAGATGAGCCCACGTGTCTTTGTTTCTCAAACGGGCTCCTCGTGTGCAGGAACACATGACCTGCTACAGAGCATGACATCGACAGATGGCCAAACCAAACAAAGACAGGAACAGCCATGAAAATGCATCCACAGAGAAAAAAAAGAATCCACAGGGTCGTCTTAGAAAAGCATCATTCCAGAATTTTCTTGTCCATGGATTCTTTCCCATTGGTCCGCGAGTAAGGCTCGAAGGCAGAGGAGCTCAGGTAGCGCGCCGAGAGTTCCTGCAGGTTGCCGGCCAGTGAGCCAGCCATGGAGAGGGGGTTTGAGGAGAGCCGTGTGGCAACGCCACTCAATAAGGACGGCATGGGGAAATTGAAGAGGCTGTGTGCCGCCGGCGAGCTCTGCAGCCCCGCCACTGTCCCCGAACTGGTGACGGCCGGTAGCGGAGGACTGCCACCTGCCGTGCTGCTGCCGCCGCCGCCGCCTCCGCTGCTGTTCCCATTGGCGGCCACAGCCATGGAGGGGGGCCGCAGGGCCGAGCCCAGAGTGCCACTGCCGCAGTGAGGCAGCAGCCCTGGCAGGCCGGGAGGGGTCAGCAGCCGGCCCTGCTCCAGCAGTCTGAGGACGCTGCAGGTCGCTGCTGTTTCTGAAACCACGGAGCGAAGGTCCGAGTCCTTTCCCTGGTCCTTCTTTTGCTTCGTACGGCGGTTCTGAAACCAGACTTTCACCTGGATGAGGACACAGGAGAAATCCTCAGTTCTGGCTGCAAAAGTACCAGGAAAGTGGCTTGACACATCATCAGGGAGGCTGCTCATGACATGACAACGGACTGATAACGTCAGATCAAGGCTGTGTCAGTCTGCCTTTAACGAAGGCTTCTATCAGCTAATCAAACTGACCAGACTGTCTGTGGCCCCCCATCACATCCCACTAATGTATGTTGACTGGACATAAAGCCAGTGCACAAACCCACACAATGACAGCAAGACAATGTCAATTCATTCAGAGGCGAAGTTCCCCTTTGCACGTGAGACGGGCGAGTTGGTGTGGGACCGGATCTTCAGGCAGCATAGAAACTGTTTCCATTTCACACAAACATCTCATGTGTGAGTTCTTCCTGAACCAAAAGTGTGAATGGAGATTTATTCAATCAATGACGCAGTTTACCCACACTTCTGAAACAAGCAGCTAACAGGCCTTCAGATAACAGAGCAGCAGCGGATCAGGGAGGGGGGGGGGGTGGCTACTGTGTCCTTCAGCAACACACCTAAACCCCACTTTGACCCCTAAATACTCAACGTTGGATGAAAGCACACGTTTGTAGAATTGAACCTCTCCTCTGAGGAATGTCTCAGGAAGAAAATGAAAACAAGAGGCCAAAGATTATATACATTTTAAAAGTAAGCATAGATGAAGGTAACTGGCAGAATAAAATGAACATCTGGAATCCCTGTTTCTTCTTGTTTTGTTAATAGGCATTAAAACGTTGACATTTTCTATAACATAACCCTTGTACTCTATCGTGTAGTTTTTTCAACTACTTCGATTTAAATAGAAATTCTGACAAAGATGTTGAAAGGCTGTATGTTCTGGTAAATCATAATGAGCTTGATTTTCCCCCAGCCATGTTGTCAAACTGTCAGAGAGGCTGGCAGGCCAGGAGACGGAGCGCTGCGGCTGCATCCACATGCCAGTGGAGCGCTCACGCGGAACACCTCATTCAGCGCCGACCAGTCATTTTCAGGGCAAAGCATGAGGCAAGGTCAGGCCGCCGGTTCAAACCAGGACGATAAGCTGTGCACGCAAAATGGCTCAAATTCCTCTAAGTCACAACCTGCGGGTGACTCAGAACAATACAGGAATTTTGCCTTCCACATGAAAAAGGACGTCATCACAGAAAATGGGGTTTCGCTCGCTAAAAGCGGCTGTAAAGGTTTGACTGACCTCTTGAGCAGAACGGGTCGAGTGTTTGTTTTTAGAACGTTTAAAAAAATGTATTAGCGGGTGAAGCAGCCGTTTGTTGTTACGTCTCCCTCCGCTCGAGGTCAGCGTCCTTTGGCCAGGCAGCACCTCAACCCCAAAGAAGTCCAGCTCACGCCGGCTTTTGTTCAGCAGGAGTTTAAATAAATAGACACGGCGATGCTATAGTAGCAGCAGAAAAGGAATGAAAAAAAAACAAGGAAGAAAACCAGAAATCTGCTCTCCTTTGGCTCGGCCGGTGCGCTGCTTTGTGCTCATCACCTGCTCCCAGCCTGCCTTCACTTAAAAATGAAGGCCAACAGGTCAAGCTCCACTGAACACATTCACTCTGTTAGAAAGACATCTGTGTAAAGATGAGGGTTTGGGAAACATTTATGTCATAGTTCTCAGTGAAATCCTGCCAGCCAAACATTTTATTATCCATTTCCAGCACTTCCAACGCGGGCCCTTATCTAAAATTGTTGTAATGACCTACGACGATGGAAAGCAGTGCTTCACTGATGCAAACTGCTGCTGAGGATTTTTGTGTTTAAGCGTTAAGATGCAGAAAATTAACAGCAGTCTGATAACGAGCATCTTCCAAACTCCATTTTAATATTTCTGCTGCTTGAGGTCATTCAGGTTGACCTTCATGTATGACAGAGCAAGCAGCTCTCGTGACTTCTTCTTTGGTTTGAATAAAGACTGTGAGTGTTTCTCGAGCAGACAGAGGGACACAAAGGCAACGGCTGTGAGCAGACCTGCTGTTTTCCAAAAACATGTCATAAAGAACCACTGCCGTCGTCAACTAACGCGATCCGATGGCAGCTGAGCCGGTCAGGAAGCAAACAAACCTGCGTTTCAGACAGATTGAGCTGCCGGGCCAGCTCCGTGCGCTCCCTGCCCACCACATACTGACAGCGGTGGAACTCCATCTCCAGCCGGTAGAGCTGCTCTGCCGTGAAGGAGGTGCGTGTGCGTTTGGGCCGGTCCAGATCCAGGCCCTTCGGCAGGATGATCTCCCGTATGGAGCCTTTAGCATCTGCAACCAGCAGCAGCAAACGTCAGAAAAAGCACTTCCTGATTTTATTTTCACAGCCACAAACAAACCAGGAGCACAGGGAGCTCTCTTTTAAATACAACATATGAAGGAGGAAGTATTTTTCACTAGAGCGTAATTTACAAAAAAGAAAATTTGATTTGTTTTTCAATTTTTAAAGGAAATTACATCAATGATATTTTAGGTTTCATATTGTCAGTAAAAATCTATTTTCCACAAAGGCCTGCCTAAAGACCAAACAGAATTTATGTGCTGTTTCTTTTTTTAAATCCAAAAATACAGACTACAGACTCAAATTAACCTTTAAAGTGATCAAACTAATTCATGCTAAATAACCGAAAACACATTTCTACAGTTAAGAACTAAACTGAGTTTAGACAGAAAAAAAATCAATTGCTCTTGTTCTAAAAAAGAAAAAATTGAGAAAGAAAATCACTCAAATTAAAGCGAAAATGTAAAAACAAATTTACATTTGTCTCCATTTTTTTTAGTCTGAATGTTTTGTGTGAAACTGCGCGCAGGTTTACAGAAAGGCTGTGTTTTCTCAGACTCAGAGTTGAATCAACACTGCAGGAAGGAAATTATATGAATTACTCTGAGTAACAGACTCTGATGCCGTTTATCCCAGAAAAGCTGTTTTAACATCCAAAATAATTCAAACCAAGCCGATGCGTGTTTCTAAATTTAAATATAAATGATTTTATGAATATTTTTGCTCAGAAAGTGCATTGAAGGAAATCTGGAAAAAATTATCATGCAATAATTTTGTCTTTATCGTATTCATTTTAATGAACACAATTAGAATTGTAATATTTTCAGAATTTGGTGTAAAATAATAAAAAGTACTCCTTGCTGTTTATTTTTAAATGTATTTTATTCATACCAGAAAAGTAAGTAAAAACAAAATAAAAGAGCAGAACATGCTGCATACTTTAACTTTAAATGTATAAACATTTTAGCGATCTGCTTTGTCATTTATTTAAACTTAACAGCCTTAGTTGAATTATTTTTAAGTCTAAATGTTGAATTATTACCTGAGAAAAAATATGTCATACTGCAGCACAAAAATCCATCTATTTAAAACCATAAACGGGAATATATCCTACTAAAATAAAATTTTTCTAAAAGATTTTTAAAGGAAAAGCAACTTTTTATAGCTGTAAATAATTTTTTTGTGTTGCAATTTTGTTTTTAACATAAAAAACTGGATGTGCTCTCACCAAAGTGTCACTGCTGTAAAACGAGAGTGAAAAAGCTGCAGAGTTTTACCTCTGACGAGGATTCGGCGGCAGTAGTCCGGGTCCCCCGCGCTCGCCCTGCTCTTCTCACAGTTGTCTACACTCCCTGATGAGGAGAAGGAGTCCTGCTGCTCCTTCTGGAAGCTTTTGGACAAAATGCTCTGGGAATCTTTGCCGTCCTTTGGCTCCTTCAGCCCGTTCTTCATTACCATGGCTTCAGTTTCTTGGTTGTACCTGACTTCCATGCTTAGTTTATCCCTGTGCGATCGGTGCTTTGGCCGCTTCTCTTTTCTTTTGTCAATGAAGAGGGGAAGAAAAAAAGGAGATTAAGGAGAAAGCGGCTCTGAGGATCGTCTGCACTGCCCGGGTTTTAGTTTCAAAACAACACCTTCCAACAAAGCAGAGTCAGCTACCTAATGTTTGGCGAAATACTTCCGTCACCCGTCCAAGGAGCCTTATTGTCTCTGACCAAACTCCCTCGCCCAATGACCATGGAGTTGTCTCTGAAAACTCGACAGTAATTCAGTGCCCCCCTTTCCTCGTTACATACACATCAGGCTGATAAATGATCTCCAAATAATCAGCGCCATGGATGCGCAATCGCTGTTTCAGCTGATTACGGTAATTTTGCTGCCTCTACATTTGCGTAACCTCATGAATACACTAAATTGTTTGTGGAAACAGATCAAGTCCTCATGGAGGGGTTTTTCTCGTCCCGTCCCCCCTTGCCTTGCCTCCTCTTGGCCCAGGAAAGCTAGACGGGTGATTGGTTTTGTCTTGTTCCCAAGCGCCCCTGGACGCACGCAGTCACTGATGTCTGTCAGAGCTGAAAAAAGTTCCTCATTCCTCCTTCAATCGGGAAACCTGTAGATATTTCCTACCCCACTTTGGCCAGAGAGCCTGACCGGAGCTGCAAGTCAGCCAACTTTGATCTTCTTCTCCCTTTGGCTTTTTCAGCAATCAGCGGAGTTCTGTAATCGTCAGATGTCACCGCTATGCTATTGTCGGCAAAAAAGAGGCAGAGAGAAAGAGCCGCAGAGAGGGAGAGGAGTGAATGCTAACAAATCTGCGTTGAGCAAAATTTATAAAGGCAGTGACGAGCTTGTCATGTTCAGCGCTGCTGCCGTGTGCGATGCCTTTCCATCTGGAACAGTGCTGAAGTTGTCAGAGAGTGGCGCCATGAGCGGCGGCGGCGGCGGGCTGTTCTCGTCTCATCCAGCAGCATCCCAACCACTGCAGCCCGCCAGCCGTGCTTAGCCCCCGTAATCTTAACCTGTGTGATTCAAAAAACACAAAAAGAAAGGAACAAAACTTGCCATTAGTGCTTCAGCTGTCTACACTCCCTCTATCACCCCTGGAATGGCCCCTGCCTCTCTCCCTCCAGCCTCCAACCCACCCACCCAACCACCAACTCTTAGCTATTTTCATTGTCAGCGCAACAATATCTCTGAACACAGCAGTGGCCAGTAATCCAATAAGACCATTGATTAGGCCACAATGATTCAATTCAAACCAGCGGCCTAGTGCAAGGAACATTCTGTGGCCCTTCTTGTCACCTTAGCTGGCCAGAAGCCCTCTTCAGGCTGCACCCCTCCTCAAGTACCATTCATGCCTTTATGGGAAACCAAGAGGAAAAGGAGTGAAAGATGGCAATTATCTAATTGGACTATTAACAAACAAATCTGCAGTGTGGCTGCCCGGCAGCAGTTTTGAGGTGGGTTTAAGGGCTTCATGTTGGACTAACTTTATTCACTCATTGTTTGGGGGGGCTCTCCTTGGAGTGGGGCCGGGTCCATTGTTTGAAAAAGGTAAAAAGGAGGCTAAAAAAGGAGCGACCAAAGAGGAGCCAGGCCTCGCAGGCTGCAGAGCACAGCTCCAGCCTGGGAAACGGATTGAGGAGTCTGTGCTTCTCATGGACACACAATGGCTGAGGAGGAAAAGAGACTCCGTTTCCCCCAAAACATCACAGGGCAAAGCACCATGTGTCAGCCAGTGACATGCTTTATAAGGGACACATTTCCAACTATCAACTTTGTTTCTTAAAGAGAAGGTTTTGCTAGTGTTATGGCTCATTTCTCAAAGAAATTAAAGAGAATTCTGATTATACTGGTTAATGATCTGCTCACCAGAGTTCAGCTCAAGGAACGGAAAGTAATACAAATGCATGTAAAGACCACAAAATATATGTATATTGCTTTGAATTGTAGAAGGAGGAGACCTCCTGTGCTACATTCACACTGGGAATGTGTCGCACGTTCAAGAACGCGCTGAACGCAGCCTCATGAACTTGCTTTTAGCATACAATGCTCACACTGGTCTGTCGCTACCCCATGCTAGCGCATATACGCACAGTTTGAAGAGGCTTGGTGCAAATCTGGTGAATGCTGCTCCAGACTGTTTCTTTCACAGCTCTATTCTGATATATAAAAGACTTGGTGCCATAGAAATACAACCAGTAACAAACCGCAATGATTCATTTCTCCTGATCAATTTTCAGATGGTTGGTATTTATGTGAATTAATACCAAACGTCACTACCAAATGCCAGTGCCCGATTGGTCAAAGGTCAACTGGCTCAACTTTCAATTGCAGCACGTTTTGTACGTAAATCTGGAAAACTGACTTAAAAACTTGAACGCGAGAGTTTTGAACGCAGGAGCCTGAAACGTGCATCGACTCCTCATGGGAAGTGGTTGCTTGAACATTTGCTGCAGTGTCGGAAGAAAAATGAAATCTGTCCAACACAAGGGGATTTCAGTTTGTCTCAACTGCTGGGCTAGAGAAGTAAGGAAAAAACAACAACTAAACAAGCAACTAAGAAAGCCAATGGCAGGTTTTCCAGAGTCCATCCTAAATCTTTAGGGCAATGGCAGAGTACACCCTGGACAGTCTGCCAGCACATGCAAGGTTATTTATCAAACATGAAACAGGATTGCTGTTTTTTTTCAGATAATTATGTTAGCATGCCTAAAGTAGAAGTGTTTACTTGCACAACTTTATCAACAGTCACTGTTTTCAAGAAGGAGGTCTAGTCACCATAAAAGAGAGAGCATCTCTCCTGCTGGTATAAACATTTTTCTGCTCTACAGGCAAACATTTTTAGAGCATCTCCTTGTCAGTTTTGCTATATCTAGTTATAAAGTCTCATTAGTTATCACACCTGGGTGTACGAAATGTTCTCTGCTTCTGACCAATCCCCACCCACACTCGGTTTAACCTCCTAATCCAACCCCTTAATGCTGAGTGTGGGAGTCTCATTTTAGTCTTTGGTATGGCCCAACCATGGATTTGAACCCATGACCTCCCAGTCTCAGGGATGACACTTTAATACCAGGCCACTGAGCTGAGCTGTTGTTCTACCGGAAACTTTTCCTTCCAGTCTTGACTTAAATTTCATGACTATAGAAGAGAGAGTAGAAACTTAACTGGATCAGTACATTTATTGCTTTGCCTTATGTCTTTACTGCAGGTCAACACTTCAATAACCATACTGTAAGTGCGGCACCTATATGCATACCCGTTTTACACTCCAACCTACCTTTAAACCTTTCTGTACGATCTAAAGAGAATAAAACACATCTTTCTGGCCAAGAAACACAACCTCTGACTTCACCAAGCTCCAAACTGCCCCAAGTCCCATAGACCCATAGAAGATCCTGGTTCCTGAGGCCCCCTAACTGGACCTCCTCCACACATTGGCTGCTTGTAGAAATTCTGTTTTAACAGCTTAGGAAAACAACCAGTGGTAAAGAATATCCTTGTTGGAGTCAAATATGCTCTGGGAACAGGTTTGACTTGTTGTTGAAGATAAAAATGAAGCTTCCACTCTGGTTGTACAGAGACCATTCACTGGTAAAGAACCTTGGACCCCATAACTGCAAAGCACCACCTAAGAACACCTTGTGGGACTTGCCCATGGCCTGAGATGCAGACATGACTTAGGCAATGTAAACATTCTGACAGATTAATGAACATTTGAGTTTTTTGTGTCAATACAACGCAAAGGAGACGCACCGCAGACGGACAGTGGAGATCAGCCTTCACTCAACAAAATGGCATAGCCTGTCCTGATGGTTTTGGTCTGATTCTGAGATGGCAGCATTGAAATACCAGCCTTTGACCTCCAGCCAAATTCTACAGCGGGGTCCCATGTCCTGTGGGGTCATCTGGACCCCACAGGACAGTGCGCTGAACCTTTTTTCTTCAATGATTTTTGATCTTCACTGGTGTCCATGGATTACATGAAATTGTCTCCACCTTTATCCACCTTTGTCTTAGTGGGGATAACACGTCAATGGAAGGGTGGGGTCATCTGGACCCCACAAGATAGCACAAGGGTTAAGTAGCATTAACTACTGTGGTAATATAACTCAAATTGCGATGACCAAACAGTTATAACCTCTTGTCATTCTTCCTTCGCCTCTTTGCTGATTAATCATTGACATATTTATCATATAAAAGCACAACTGTGTAATTTGTGAATACAAAGAGTCACATGACAGCAAGCTGCTTTAAACAGACTCCTAGCAACAAAATGACATCATGTTTAAGATCTAGGGCTTTCATACTTATGTGCATTGAAATGACAATCATCTTCAAAGATGTATGCAAACACACTGTTAGTCATTCGGAATCACTGATGGAGCAAAATTGCTCGGTATATAGAAGCACTTGACCAGAAAAAAATCGGTGGTTTTTATTTTTATCTCATAATTACATCTCTCCTCCTCCGTCCTTCTTTGTATCCCCACAATGATAAAGCAGCTTGAAGCTGCTCTCAGTCCCTCGTCCTTTAAAGGAGCCAAATGCAAAAATATAAATACATATTTTATGACATTTTTGCAAGATTTTGTCAACTTTTTAGTTTTTGCATTTGCTGCATTTTTATTACATTTTTGCCAGATTACGACAAACAAATGTGCTCAATGTGTCATTTAAAAGCATCCTGATTTAAATGCAACCGATTCAGATTTTTTTCCATTCATGACTGCTTTGCTTTGAAAGGGATAAAAATGAATGTTCATTGATGGAGCAGCCATCGGTGTGTGAATATGTGTGCATGGGTGAATGGGACTGTGACTGTCAAGGGTTTTGGGCCTTCTAAGAAGGTACTAAGCACTACACTCCATTTACCTTTTACCATTTCTATCCCCCTCCAATCCTGTCAGTGTTCAAGGTATAGGCGAGTGCCTCTCGCACACCTATTATACGTCCGTTGTTACTTAACTCTTGTGCTATCCTATGGGGTCAAGATGACCATTGACGTGTTCTCCCTACCATGACAAAGGTGGATAAAGGTGGAGAGGATTTCATGTAATCCATGGACACCAGTGAAGCTCGCAAATCATTGAAGAAAAAAGGTTCAGAGCTCTATCTAGTGGGTCTAGATGACCCCACTCCCAATGTTAATGTGCCTAGGATAGCACAAGGGTTAATCTGGCTGTTGGAAAAGAGAAAATTAGAGTGTAGTCTGTGTCAGCATCCTAAGGGTGTCTTACGGGCACTTACATATCAGCTGCACATCCCATGCGTGTAGCATTTGCACGTGGTCAGTAAAGAGCCAGTACACGCACCTTACTAATGACTTAAGTGCTGCTTTAAGATCTCCATACGACACCATCACCTGTACGTCCTAAGTGTGTGCAACTTGCACTTTCCTTATAAAAAGTCACGGTCGACAATGATTGCTCTTTAGGGTGGTCAAACAAGCCTCAAAGGGAACTGCACAACACTCCCTTTAAGATGCAGCCGCTCCTCTCTATGATCCTCCACGAGCCGGGACTTCTCAAAACCTGCAGCACCCATACAGGTCAACCCCCAAAAGCTAACCCATGTCAGCTCCCTACTTCCATATTTCTCTGGATTTTTAAGGCCTCTGTCAAACATCAACTATCTGATCTGCTTTTTGTTTTAGACAGTGGTGTTTGATTGAGCTCAGACCTGATGGCTGACCTTTATGAAGTCATTTTTGTCTCGGTTTTAACCACACAGCAAACAAAGGGGAAATTTAGGCTCTATCAAATGTGTTACACTCTGTAGGCATTTTCAGTGCTGCCCGACCATTATTATCTTCATCAGTACAATCTTTGCCTCAAAAAAGCAGGTTCCATTCTATAAAATAGCACCAGTTTCCACAATTTCAATCTGAAAAGACCCCCTCCAATGAAAATGATGTTTTTGGTGTTTTTAACATGTTCTTGTGGCATTTTTCTGATAATGGAGGAAACCCAAAGTTTACATTTGGGTTTCAGAGTACGTCATTATTCGAATTGTTGTGAATCAGGAGCAGACAAAAGAACTAGAAGCAAGCCACAGTCTTCCTGCTCTGCTCCATTCTGATCATCCACTTGCAGTAAACAGATCCATGAACGTCTTTGTTTTCCTCGTCTGAGCTGGAATCTGGATCTAGACTGTCCGGCTAGATAGCTCCAATATTGCTCGTAATTTTTGTTGCAGCCCTAATGTTAGATTTGGGGTGTGAGGGGCTGAAGGCTAGCGGGAGAGAATGTAAACAAGGGGATGATGAGAAGGAGATGGGCGTACTCCTTGCCAGATGTCCCACCCACAACTCAGTGGTGAATTTCTAATAAACTCCTGCTGCTCTGCAGAAACTACTGTATGTCCTACAAAACCACAGGTTTTGAAAACTCTATAATCATAATAAAGACCACTGGAAAGGCTTTGACATAGGTCAAAAGATGATCCGAGTTGAACCTAAGGCTCATTTTGCATTAAATGTGTCTTGTTTAGTCTGTTTAACGCAAAATTCACTTTAAGTTGCCAATGGGCTGCTTTCCAGAATGGTGTTTATTTTGTTTTTATTTTTTGAGTCTGACTTTAGCTAAACTGAAGCCGCATTGGTGGGTGTTCAACATCTAATTGGTTATTTTTAAATGTTCCGATAATGATAAAACAGGAAAATGGAATCAACAAGGGATGCACTGTTTTTTTTTCAATATTTGATTTTTTTGTACAGTCTAGATTCTCCATTTAAGTAGAGACTTAGAGGAAAGTCATGTACATTTCTCATATTTTCTTGTAACACATTAAACTGACTAGAGAAACTGTTAGTGCGTGCTGTAATTACTATGATTTGGCTTTTCGTGGTCCTGTTATTAGGACCTGAGGCTACTCGGCACTTTCTGTTAAAGTCGTTTTGGTTCTCTAAGACAAGGCGGGCTTCTGCGGAGAGCGCAGGGCCTTGGAGAGCCTTGATATCTGAACAACATAGTAACTCAAGATGAATGGTTGTATTCAAAGCTCTGCTTTATGTTCACAAATGAGGTGATTATGTTCCACAGTAAGAGAGCAAGCTGTTCTTGAACCCTCAGTGTAGGAGGGCAATACTGACAACTGAGCTGGAAATTTGTCGAGCGCTGCTTTCACAGCAAATGTGGAATTTCTATCCCGCTTTTCTTTCTTTGGTTCAGCATCCTTGGTGCCTTCATAAACACTGAGGCCCTGCAGTTCCTGATGTTGTTGTGAAAGTTAAACTTTTCAACCAACTAAAACTCACCAAAGCTCCCAGAGTTTACTCCAAAATGACATTTTCATGGCAGAGCTGAAAATTGGGATTGATCATGGTTTGTGCTGGTTTTATGAGTTATTCCTGGAGCCACGAAGCGACTGTTGTTGGTGTGCTGTGAAGGTTTCTGCCAGCTAACGTTAGACAGATGCAGCACAGCTTGTTGAAGGGCTGCAGTCACTGCAGCTGGTGTCTGTATTTACATGAACATATTATGATTACATTATAAAACTGGGAATTAAGAATGACAATACTGCACTGCTAGAAGTAGTTGTAGTCTGTTGTTGGCAATAGACTGATGCTCTTTGTGTGAATTTAATCATTCAGTTTCAGGAAGAAACAGCCTCTCTGAAATGTTAAATAATGTTGATAGAAGCTGCTGTCAGAGGAAGAAGCCAGTCATTGTCAATGAGGTGCGTCTCTCAGCCCCGCCCACTTCAGAGGTTGGGATAGGCTACAGAAAGAAAAAGGTCTAATCTGCTTCTCTGATGCCGCAGAACTTTTCAAGCCTACATTTAAACTCATACAGGACACGTGTGTGTTGCAAACATACTTGTCTCCCTCTTTCCTTAGATTCTGGACACACTTTTCTCTGCTAGAACAGCAGAGAAAATGGTGAGCCATGCATTTTTTGTCCTCACTGGAATCATGTTTGTCATGTTGGACCGCTTTATACTTTTTAAAACATACCCATGTTTGGTTCAGGTTGCTTCGAACAATTGCAGACAATATAATCTGCACCATCGGTGTCATCCACGTGGTCATCTCAACAGAAAGTCACATGATCTAGAGAGCCAATAAAGTCCCACTCTGATCATCTTTTCGTCTATTTTCAAAATGTTCCCAGTTTTGGGAACCATTTGACCTTAGGTTGTCCTAGAAAACCTATGTTGTTTTCTAGGACATTATTTCTGCTGAGTGGCAGTAGTTCACCCCCCCCCCTCTTCCTCTCCCCATTGTTGAGAGCTCTCTGTTTCTGTCTTAAGAAGCTCATTGCCTGCCTAGTGTATTTTCACAAATAAGCTCTTTTTCATATGCCATTTATTTGGTCTAATCCTGGTTCACTACAATTTGAATAATATGTCAGTAATTCAATTTTAACCTTAATTTTCTTCATATATGTCTTCTATCATCTGGAAAAAATGCTACAAAACTCGATCATAAATCTGTAGGGAGATGTAGCATACCAACTGTTGGATAATAACAACCACTGGCTGCAGGTGAGGATCAGAAAAAAACATAAGAGTCACGGCTGGTTTGCTCCCAATGCTACACAACAGTGGCATGTGGGCGTCCTTTGCCTGTTTTGCAAACTCGATCCCCTTCTTCCAAGCTGTCCTAGTTTCTTATGTAGGACACGACCACTTTAAACAGTTAAAGCTGACAAACAGAGTAAATCTGTTGGGAAAAGTCATGAAGTTTAATGAGTGGATCTGATCAGGAGACCTCCATGTTCAGCTGTTAGAGAGATGAAACCATGGGGATGGACAGCCACAGACCTCACAGGGCATTTTTCCTGCCTGGTTTCTAACTACCTCTGCGGTGGAACCTTCTGACTGGCCGGACACACTTGATCTTTGTTGTCAACAGTGAATCTGACAGCCTGGGAACATGGATTTTGGTGGGGACAGGATTGAGAAACCTTGGGCTAAACTTGGATCTTGGTGTTAGAGTGTGGAGGATACAGGAAGGACATCATGGTGAGCGCCACACTGAAGGAATGAGACTTAGAGGAATTGTCAAAGCAGAAAGAAATCAATATCGGTTAGACTCTGGAAGTGGGCGGAGTGATAGGCCTCATATGTGACATTCACTAAAGAATGGGAGACCACAGCTGTTTGGGTGCCGGTCAATCACCAGTACAAGGAGAGTCCAGGCTCTCGAAGCAGTGGAAACTTTCTCACCTTAAAGTGGTTTTGGCATTGTAGGATGATATTTACCAAATGGGTGCAGAGGTGGTGTGGTTGAATGGTTCCCACCCTTAGTGCCTGTGTTTTGAAGCATCCTTGGGCAAGGCACCAAACCCCACAGGCAAGGTAGAAAAGAGCTATACAAGTATACACCACTTACCAAATGTTTCATGGGTGTATCCCACAAATGCAGCTTTTCCATTAACTGTACATGAGAAGTGGACTGAGTGACTCCTCCCCCCTCCTCATATCCCCAACTGGAAGTACCTGCTAGCTACAAGAAGGCAAACTCCCACAAACGTCTATAGAGAAATAAACTAATGTTACTCAGTCATTCTATTAGTCAGAATAAACATTATTGCTCTGATAAGTTTTAATCCTAATTTTTTTTCCACATTTGTTTTTTGTTGCACAAGTTATTCAAGTTATAAAGTGACCAATCAGATACCTCAATAAAAGTAGGTGGTCTCACGTTTGATTGACAGATTCCTCTGAGACTACTTTCAAGTAGTAGAAATCACTTCTGATGGTGAGTGGATTGGTTGCCATAGAAAGGTTGACTCAGACTGACCCGGACCAATCATTGCTGACTGATGTACTCTGGTTCCAGCATGGTGACAGCCACATTGTGAAAAAATGGCGACTGAATTGATTTCCTGTGGTTGGAGCTGGAAGGTAACTCCTTTCCTGAGTGGGTGACGTCCCACTCAGTCAGTCCAGTTCAGCTGTGGTGCAATTCCCACATTTGTTCAGGAAATCTGACAATAGAACAAGAGTCCTCTTTCCAGAGGTTTATTACAATTTATTGCCAAGAATCAATACTATGACTGAGTTAATTTTTTCAGACAACATTCATTTCAGAGTCATGACCTGTGGGCATATTCTTAAGGAGTGTGTAGTTTTCAGTTCATTTCTCTTTACGTATGAAATGTTCTAATTAGCCTCTCCTAAATACATTTTTTTTCTGCCTCTGTAACATTACAGGAATCCCTTTAGTCAACTTGCATTTTATTTGTGACAATGTGAAGAAAAGAGATTTTGTGAATCTGTGTAGAGAAGTTACTGAGGTAGAACTGAGAGGTCTTTTGTGTTTATAGGATTACATGCACTTTTGTCATTTAACAGACAGGAAACGTCTCCGTGTTATTGTACTAATCTGCTGTTGACACACCAGACAGCCTAAAACCTGCAACAAAGCGTGAGCAGTAATTGATTTTTTTCTGTACGTTCTCTGTGAGGAGTTTTAAATGACAGTCTATTGTCCGTGCGGACAGCAGGCCTTGCTGTAGTAATTGTCACAGGTGTAATTTGAGCGGCTCCTTTGTGTCTCTGCAACTGTTTCCTCCCCGTCGGCAGGCTTGGCGGGCACAGAGAGGAGGGACGCATAAAGGGAACAATGGAGTGCATCAGAAAATAAATAATATTTTCTCTTCAACTCTTTCACCTCGCAGTTTGCCAAAAAGCAGATGGATTAAAATTTTAATCGGAGGTAATCTTTCGGGAGTGTTTGGAAACAGGGCGGTGTTGACTGTGAAGCCGCGCTGCTCTCTGTTTAACCTCAACTTAAGTGAAGTGGCTGATAAAGAAAGCACATTATTCCTGTGGGGAGCGGTAATGATGAGGTGGCTTACAGCTGCTGAACACACACACCTCAGAGGAACCTTGAAGCCCAGACCCTTACATCTCCATCTTCAAGAGAGCTTGTCAGACCTCCTTTTTATGAATGTGAAAGGCTACAAGGAGAGGCCAGGGCTGACACGAACGCTGCATCATGGGAAAACCACAGAAAAGCTCATTTTAGCTCGAGCATCAACACTATAACGGACGACAAACTGCTCCATGTATCAGATCCAATGTGTGTTTCAGCTTTTGACTCGATTCTGGTTGAACTGATCAACATTTATTGAAAAAATTGCTTGGATATTATTTCAGCATGAGGATTAGTGAAATTGGCTGTGATGCTGCTGTTCACATGCTGGAATTTAAGATGTGTAAATACAACTCCTTATCTGCTTTTACACTTAAACTAACCTCCCAAACACATTGACCAGCACTGGTGCAGCATTCCTCCTCTAAGTGAGTTGTTGCAGCTGTCGTGCAATGAATGTTTCAAGAACTTCTGCTGCGAATTTGGTCGATTTTTCGCATGTTCTTACTTAAAAAAACGCTAATTAAGAAGCATTTGAGAGAGGTTTGTGACGGCCACGATGATGATTGTTTGGAGATGAAATTTGTCCTGAAAGTTGTTAAGATGTGTTGCAGATTCCAGCTGCTTCCAGCCGTCCTTTATAGGGATGGATGCTGATACTGAGCCAGTTTGATGGCAGCTTTCCATCATTGTAGTCTTTAGTTTAGAGATGATGTCCTCCAACCTCGGCCTCTCGTAAAAGTCTGCAGTTCAACCATCAGTCACCTGTTAACAAAGAGTACATCCTTGTTTATGTGTGATGTCCTGAACAAGAAAACCTTTTTTGGAACCAGACTGGGTTTTTTACACTAGTGTGAATGGGGAAGGATTTGATTGTGTCATTTGGTGATCTGACCTGGCTCTAGTGAACGTTTTGGTTTTTTAATGTGCTTTAATGTGGAAATCAAGAAGTTACTTTTTTGCTGAGACCCAAAATGTTTCTAAATTAAATGCTGTTTTCAGCCTGAATAGGCAATTTTTGTTAATTCAATGTTGCAGTTTCTTGGTGGTTCATTCCGTTTTTTTATTGACTAAGTTGATGACGTTTCGTTTGAAACCCAGATAGTTACTTTATACTCAGTTTTTAAATATTCAGAGAAGAACTTTTCAGGTTTTAGTAAAATGAAAAAGTTGAAAAAGAACTGCGACAGACTGGCGACCGGTCCAGGGCGTCCCCTGCCTTCGCCCGAGTGGTCGGGATAGGCTCCAGCAGCCCCGTGACCCCGAAAGGGAATAAACGGTTTAGAGAAAATGAATGAATGAATGAATGAAAAAGGAGTTTCTTGTCAAAGTGATACAATTGGGCTTCTGAGGTCAAATGGGATTAACAAATGGGTGTTAGTGCGGAAGATCCATTGATTTTCTGAACTTGTTTCTTTCCTTGCAGGGTCACGGGTCTGCCAGACCCCAACAACTCCACTGTTGGCCGACGGCCTCCCTGGACAGGTCGCCAGTCTGTCAGGGCCTGCGACCATGGATGCTGCTCCACCTCATCATACATATATGAAACCAGTTCAGAATATTCACAGTATTTTGATGCATGAACACCGTCATTCAGGTCTACCACCCCTTCAAAACACAACGGCAAATAAGGACAACTGGGAGCCCTGGGGGCTGCACGGTGACGCAGTGGTTAGCGCTCTTGCCTTACAGCAAGAAGGCCTCCAGTTCAAGTCCCGGCTGGGGGACATGAAAAATCGACATCAATGGAGGACCTTTCTGTGTGGAGTTTGCATGTTCTCCCCGTGTATGCGTGGGTTTTCTCCGGGGTCTCCGGCTTCCTCCCACTGTCCAAAAACATGCTTCATAGGTTAATTGGCAATTCTAAATTGTCCCTAGGTGTGAGGGTGAGAGTGAATGGCTGTGTGATTGTTGAAATTCTTCCCTGCAACAGACTAGCGACCTGTTCAGGGTGTCCCCTGCCTTCGCTCATCAGTGGCGGGGATAGGCTCCGGCAGCCCCGTGACCCCGAAAGGGAAAAATATGGATAAGAAATGAATGAATGAATGGGAGCCCTGGTGGAGGATCACAAGCTAAACTCTACAGGTCTGTGATGAGCTATCACTCTGCATTCTCCCTTAAAACTGACCTCTTTTGTCCCCTTAAATCAACGTCCTGCCTTGTCCGACACATCTTCATTGGTGAGACCTAAACTAAGAACATGTTGACTCAAACTTGATTTTTGTTTCGCTGATTGAAAAATCAAAACTGTCTTCTAAATGGGAAAAATTCTTTCCTTTCAAACATTTATCATTACATTTAGGATAATCTGCATTTGCAACCCTGACAAAGCCGCCATTTTTAGGCTGAGCAGCACATTTCTTTTACCTTCCTCCAGCTCCTCACTTATCTAATAGCAGAAATGTTCACTCATTCTCACCAATCCTAACTCCATGGAAGTGATTGAGTCTGGTATTGTTCCTCTTAATCAAAACATCCTTTTCCTTTCACTTCAGCTTCACAAAAAACGCCCTTGGATGTTCATCAACTTTTGGCGTTTGAAATCAACTTGTTTTTGCTGATGGCATAAACCTTTGTGTACAGGATGTCTGCACAGCTCTCGACACACATTTGGCATAAAGACTCAGCTGCTCCGCGTGATGCCAAAAGTTTAGATAGAAGCTCATATTTGTCCTCGAGAAAGCGCCTGCACTTATGAGCTAAATGACGCTCTCCTGATCTAAATGCCTCTCTACCTAATGATTTTTAATTAACAGTCTAAGCTTCCTAAATGGCGCTTGTGCTCTCAGGTGAAGCTGCCTCAGTTTCTCTGCAGCTTTGTTGGTTTTCGGAGATGGGGATGAATCAGAGGTGAGCTCATCCTCTCAGGTTTTCCGCCTGTTTTCATGAACTCGACCACAGAAGCTTCTAGGCTTCTTCTGTTTCTCATTTGCCATCTTACATGATGTTCATGTGAAGGAGTTATTGTTTTTCTGTCATCAAACTGTTGCATTTTAGGAGTCCACAGTAAAACGCAAGGAAGCTTTAAGGTAAGATGAAAACAGGCTGTCAAAACTAAATCAAAGAAAATTTGACGTTTGAACGAATAAGTGACTCTCAAAATACAGCAAAAGAAAAACACAAACTAAATAAGGAATATTGTAAAATATCACCTAAATAGGTAATAAGTATTTTCTTATTTGCCTTAATCTTTTCAAAAAACCACAGGATTTTGTAATCCAGACGCCTTATGGATTAATTCTGGTTGTTAACACTGACGTTAAAGCGATTTTGGGAGGTAGCCTACACGACCCTCTGCCCAAATGTCTGTCGTTTTTTTTAAGAATTGGAAACAAGGCTGAGTCGCCTCAATAAAAGCAGGTGAACTCGCATCGAACGTTCAAAATATTTGATTGACAGATCCTTCTGAGCCCGCTGTCAGCGGAAGGGGTGTGGCCTTCTAACATGCTCACTCCTGATTGGAGAGAGTAGAGTTCCTCTGAACACAGCTGATGAATTCTGACTGACTGACTGACTGACTTATCTCTGACTCTTTTGTCTCTCTTAATGTGCTCAGTGTGCCTCGATTGACAAACATTGGAAAATTGGCCATTCATTTACAGTTATCCTTATAATCCAGTGTTCCCAATGGTGTGGAAAATACAGTAACAATTATTAGTGTGGCTTCCGTTAATCAAGATAACGCTATAAAAAGGAATTGTTATGAAGAGATTTGTTGAGCTGAAGGTCTTGCTGTGTTGTTTTGAATTGGCCTCAGAAATCAGATGCAGTTTTTTCTCTAAAATGACTTAATTTTGGAGCATCAGAGGATGGACCAAGGTGGAGGTGTGTCTGTGGTGGGGGGTGTTACACTAGTAGCACACAAATGGATTGCTCTATCAGCATTCAGTTGTGGACATTCAAAAGTGTGATTGGGAAGAGATTCTCTATGAATGTGAGGGAGAGTGTTTTCTAGCTGTGGAGGACAGCACAGCAGTGGATACAGTATTTTCTTCCAGACAGAAAGACATTTGCCTGTTTTGTATGGAGGCTGCGTCCTCGTCTCTATGACCAACACTGATTGTTTGTGCGTCTGCATGAACTTAAAGACAAAAATACACTGCTGATCATCTCCAATGTTACCCTCAGTGGAGGAAGACTGAAGCTGCCATTTTGCCAAACTGAGTGTTAGCAGCTAGGCACTAACGCAGCTGACCGGCGACCATTGATGACATCATCGAGTGGGAGTGACGTCTGGATCTGAAGACACTGGTTGTGTCTGAATTCCTTCTTTACTCATAGTGCACCACATAGTACGTTCACCATTTTGTAAATGCTGTCTGAATCTACTATTCCAAGGGACCTGGAAATCTCTCAGGGCATCGCTGCTCACTAGAGTGGGTAAATATAGACCACAATGCATTGCGTCGGAACAATTTTTGCCAAAAAAAATGTATTTAAATGGTTTTTTTTTAAACCATCAACGTTATTATCTTTAGAACTCAATGGACTCATCATACACAATAAATGCAAAACTCTCAGATTAATGCACTTATTAATTAGATTTTTACTTCGTGAAATTGATGACGTCATATCCGCCGTTTGAAAAAAATAAAAGTAGTGAGCATGGTGTCTGAATTGCTTTTAAAATTCAGGGCACTACATAGCACTGTATAGTATTTTAGTGGTTAGGGGTTAGGGGTTTAGTTAGGAGTTAGGGTGTGAATTCGGACACAGATCCTGATTTTCTATAACTCTCCCTTTGAAGGGCTAAATGTCGGGTTAGGGCGAAGCCGTAGGGGAAGAATTTGGATTCGGCCTTTGTGTACCGGATTATCGGCACCATTGGCTGTACTGGATGATAAGCACAAAGCATCAATGAACGGTCTATTTTTAAACTTATGTCATCTATACAGGCGTACCGAACAATAAGTCACATTAGAGTGAAAAGAGGCAAAGATGAATCCGTCAGTCAGACTTTTTGAACTGCGTTCACAGTAATTCTACAAGTTGTTTGTAACATGTGACACATTTAGCAGCATTAGCTGCATTAGCATGTTCACAATACCTGTAACCTTATTTGCAACACAAAAAGACCAGACTGACAACTGCTAAAACAAACATTACCGTGACTACGCTAACTCCCAACCTTGTTAGTGACGCATACAAAAAATTCACAGTCCAACGGCGCAACATGCTAGCTGCATTGGCGGATTTACAGTAACACCTAAACTTGTTTGCAACTGGTTAAAAAAGAGAAACAGACTGACATGTTGACAGAGAGCCGTGTTCCTCTCAAAATCGCTTCAACGTCAGTAAACACCACCAGAAATGTACTTACTGCGAGAGGAAACTTTGTGTTTGCTGCTGGCCTACATTATTTCAATCTAACAACCTATACGTGAGGCTCATGCGGTTAATATTGCAGTATTTTATTTAAAACTTTAAAATGTTTTTCTGTCATTTCAAAATAAGAATTAAACGCAAAACAGTATGTTCAAAAATCACCTGGAAGCATAACTAAGAAGCTACAGAGAGAGATCCTGACACTTTCAGTGAGGTGGATCAACAATCTGGAAAAATCCACACAAACAAGAAAAAACGGATAGTTGTAAAAACCAAACAGACAGCAGAGAAAACTTTAAACCATATGCCGTGAAGACGGAGATGAACAGCAAAATGATAAAAGACAGAAGAGAGCTTTTGTTGGAAAAATGTCAAAATTAGATAAATGAAAAATAGGATTTTGAGCGAAAAAAGTAAACATGATCCATCGTGAAGAGATGAAGAGGAGAAAACTGGTGGCTGATTGAATGAAAAGGATAATAAGTGATGAGCTCTGTTTTTTAAATAGACTTTCCAACTTTTTCTCTAATAAAAAAAAGACATCAAAATGTAATCGACGAACAGTAAATGGCTCAGTGTGTTTGATGAGCATAAAAAGCCTTTGTCAGGACAAATGCTCATGAATTCCACGTGACAAGTGTTATTCCTCGATGGAGAACAGTGACCTCCCAAATTCAGCTAGAGACGGCAGAGTTGTAATGGTCATTTCAGCAGCACTCTCCATGATCCTGCTCTGCTGCACATGAGTCAACTTTCTGTTTTTGGAAGCCACCAGTTCACGGCGAGAAACAAAAAAAAGCCCTTTCAAGCAATGATTCCTGTCTGTTCTGACAGAAGAGCAGGGATGAGGCTGGGATCTCTGGCGTTCGATCCTTCCGAGTCTCTGTGAAGCTGCAAAAGCCACCAAACAATCTCCAGTTCTTCAGCCTTTTTTTCCTGCAGGGCCTGACTGTAACATAACATTTATTTAATCATCAAGAATCCGTTGAGGAGCCACAACTTCTTCTCTGATTTGATTGATCATCATTTGATTTGCTATTGTTGCGACCCGTAATCACAGATTTGCATTTGGACATCCTCACACACACACAAGCTTGTGATGGACACTGGGATCAGAGCTCAGACCAGAACCCTGATGGCGATCTTCGAGGGCCCTCCTGTGGATTCAGGTGGTACTGCAACCATTTTAAAAACAAAGGTTGAAGACTTTAGTGTAGGAAGTCGAAATATTTCTTCAGACTAAATTGGTACATTTAAGATTACAATATCTAGATAGTATTTAAAAAGTAAACGTCAAGTATCATGCCTTACTTTTAGTATGGACTAAGTATACTTGTAGTACACTGAAATAGTGGGGGTCTAATGATTCATTTTAACGATTTGATTCACATCATAATTTGTGGTTGACGATACAATTTATAGTAAATATTGGTTCAGTCTGAACAATCTGATTCACCGACCTAAAATGGATCCATGTCATCTTTATCCAAAACATCAACCAGTGAGACTCAGACAGAAATTCCTGCCACTGAACAGTGACGTTTTCCAGATTCTTGGATTTCTTCCAGATCATCAAGTGGAAATGAAACATGTGTCCAAACAACTGACTTTTATGACGTATGTGGTTTTAATGATGTTTGTTTTTATGTATTTATTGTGTTGAAATGTGCTGCCTCTGAGGCAGGACTCCCTTGAAAAAGAGGTTTTTAATCTCAATGGGACTTTCCTGGTTAAACAAAGGTTAAATTAAAAAAATAAAAATCCAATTACCATCACAACCCTATTAATTAGACTACTTTTGCAAATAGTTACAGAAAAGGTTGGGCATAGTGACAGTAAAGTTTCTTTTAAGCAGTGTCAGTCTGTTTTTATGGGTTACAAATGTGGTTGGTAGTTACAGGTATTGTAAATACGCTAACGATTCTGCGGTGGTTAATGTATAGTGTGTTACAAACAAGCTTCAGAGTTACTGTGAAAAGTGTCAGTCTGACAGACTAGTCTCTGGAACCTCTTGCTTACTGTGCCTTATATATGACACAAGTTCAAACCATTCACTATAGACAGTGCTCCTTATGATACGCTGCCTCCAATAGTGTGTGTTTTTAATTAGTAGATTTACTACGTCATAATCAAGTTCTCCTAAAAGTTATTTCCTAGTTTAAAGAAAGTTTTAGTGTGTGGCTAATGCAGCGGCTTACTGAGCACTTTCAAGGTCCAGGTTTCAAGCTTTGTTTTAGCCTCTTTCATATCAATTAAAAATGATTACTTCCATTTCTAACGGCATTTAGAGCGTTAAGAGCCATGCTATTCAACTGCAAATAAGCAAAACTGTGGTTTAACAGCAGGATAAGTAATTAAAGGCAGTTGTTTCCTGAGTGGAAGCTTTTATAATTTCCCTGAATGATTTTTCTATCACTTTCAAGCACCTCATCCAAAGTTCAAGCACTTCTCCGACCTTGAGAAGGCTAAATTAAACCTATTCTTGCATTTTGAAGGATTTCAGGCATTGGTATAGACCCTGACAGTGATTAAATGAAACTGATGGAACAACATAGGAGCTGAGATGTTGCTGCTGATCAACATCGTTTTAACCTGCAGTTTAAAAGCAGCACATTTTTCTAATAAAATCTTTTTTATATAGTTTTAATGAATGGATGTGTCTGTTCAACTTCAACTGTTTTAACATTCAAATTTTTCAAGAGATAGTTTTGAGGATGTGGGGAACTCTGGCTCGTGGTGGCTGACTTAGCAGTTTGGGCCCCCATGCAGGCGAACAGCAACACGGGGCCCTCTAAAGCAGTTGCATTATAAATGTTTTTTCTTTTTTTTAAATCCTTACCTATAGGGTAAAATGTCAAATAACTTCCTTACTGGTCCACTTTTAGACAACATCAGTGTCAAGAATCCAAATGTTATGATAAAAACTGAAATCAAATGTTAAAGTTAAAAAATTGTATTTATAATATTTTTAACAAAAATATCACATCACATTTATTAAATAAAATTTTATTAAATAAATCGTTACTCACTCACTTCCTAGAAAGAACAAATGAACATTTTCTGTCTTTTCTTTAATTTGTCGGGTTTTTACTAAAGAAGCATAAGAAACAGCTTTTTTTAATTCTGTTCTTGTTTTTCTTATTTTATCTGCCTTCCAGCACTTTTGGAAGTGTGCCAACAAATGTCTCCTCGCCTTTTTCCTCTTTTCATAGCCCCTCGGTTCGCTCTGCTTCATTTGACCACTTTTTAAAAATCGCTTTGAATCATCACTTATTCTCTGCCAGTGTTGCCAGATAGAGTCATGGTTTTCCAGCCTAAAAGTCACCTAAAAATCACCAGACCCAAATAAAAATCAACCAAAATATGAATCAGTGATGAATTAGCAGTAATGAATCATCCCTTATTTATTACGTCCGGATTTCCTTGAAGGCCTAACTTGAACTCATTTTTAATTATTTTACATTTACCATATTTACAGTCAGAGAAAAAAATGAAATAATGGATTCCTATTGAACATTACATACAACCACTGATGTTTAGTCAAATATTGAGAACAATAAAACAGGAAAGTGAAAGAAACACAAATATTTAAACACTATTGCAGATGTAGTTTAACATTAGTTTATTATGACCTAAAGTGGAAATTATTTTTACTTTTTGTGAATTTAGGTAAAATAAAAGCTAATTTTATTGTGAAACATATAAAAAGGAGTTTTAATTTTAAAAAACCTGTTATTGTACAAATAAAATTTCAAAGTATCAAGGAAAGCATGAAGAGCTAAATCAAGTATAACCTGAGATGACTCCAAAAAAAGTACTTTTTGTTTTTTTAATTCTATATAACTGGAATTTTGCACAACACCAACAGTAAAGATCCTCCCAAAAACGTATATATGAACTCTTAAAACCAATGATCTTTTGTTTATAATATCACTATTTATCAGACAGGTTTTTTAATGTTTTCATCTGCAATTCTTGCTCATCTGATGTGAATATGACATGTGGTGTTCCCCAGGGTTCGATACTGGGACCCCTGCTATTTTCAGTTCACATGCTACCACTGTAATACACATGACCTTAATTTTCATTTTTATGCAGATGATACTCAACTTTACTTATCCTTTAAACTTGGTGACCTTGGTCTTTTAAAGAATCTTAAAAGCTGCATTGCTGATATTAAAACCTGGATGCCCCGAAATTTTCTGCAGCTGAATATGGACAAAACTGATGTAATTATTGTTGGTTCAGTTGAGGCCTGAAATGGTGTGGCTCAGAAATTGGAGTCTCTGTCTAACAATGTTTCTACAAACTGCAAAAATCTGGGGGTGATATTTAACACCAATATGAATTAGGAGATACATGTTAAATTGGTGGTCAAATCTTGTTTCTTGCATATACATAGATTATAAAGAATTTTTTTATTTGATTTGATGTGATTTGAAATGGTTTATTTCAAGCAATCACAATGACATATCAAACTTGGGATAATTAGACATAAAATTAAATATTGCTTGAAAGGGAGTGAAAGGAAGCAAACTTATATAATCCCATCCTTTTCTACTTTTCTACCCGAACCATTTTATTACATGATTTATCATTATCCGGTTCATAACTTTATCAGACAGAATTAAGAATCCTTAGGTATCAATAAAGCACATGACAAAGATGAATTAATTATAATATTATGTAAAAGATAGATAGATAGATAGATAGATAGATAGATAGATAGATAGATAGATAGATAGATAGATAGATAGATAGATAGATAGATAGATAGATAGATAGATAGATAGATAGATAGATAGATAGATGACTTTATTAATCCCACAATGGGGAAATCTCATTTATCTGTGGCTGCAAAAACGACATTCAGAAATAATCTATATGATATAACATCAAAAAAAGGCATAAAATAATGACATTCATATTAAATTATTGAAAAATTATTATGAAAATTATTATAAAAAGTATTATCAAAAGTTTAAATACTAAATAAATACAGCTGCAAAAATGTAAAAAACATGAGGTCAACTGTAAAAAAAAAACCCACAATAATTTAAATAATTAAATAATTAAGGAATAAAGTACACACCAAAAAAACAAACAACTGTTCAGGAACAAAAAAACAATTGAAAAACATTAACAACTGCAACAAAAGTAGATGAATAAATGAGATTACAAAAAAGAAAAACCAGCCGAATAGATTTTAAGATTTTAATGATGGCTTTTAAAGCACTCTGTGGTCTGGCCCCTAAATATATAGCTGATCTCCTTGTTCCTTATGTACCTGGTCGCAATCTTAGATCTTTGGCAAAAGGCCTTTTAACAATCCCACAATCCAGATTGAAGACCAGGGGAGACAGGGGCCTTTGCTAAGAGCCCCAACACTCTGGAACGGTCTCCCTGAAGAGATCAGGCTCGCTGAATCCCTACCAGTATTTAAATCTCTTTTAAAAACCCAGCTCTATAGGCATGCTTTTAATGATTTTACTGGCTCTTAAATTTAAATTTAGGATTGTATTGATTTTTACCGCTATCAATGTTTCATGCTGGGTTTTATTTTTACATACTGTATGCTGTTTTTAATCCTGATCCTGTTTTATGTTAATTGTACAGCACTTTGTAATCTGGATTTGGAAAAGTGCTATATAAATAAAGTTTATTAATATATATTATTATCACATCTCATGACGGCAGGTGAGGAAGACGACAGATGAAGCACTGCCTGTCACCAGTCTGGCCAGACCACACTTTCCTGCTTGAAACATGTTTCAACCAGGGACTAAAATCTCCAGAATTGATCTTAAACCCGCCCAAATATGGCCATCCACCTAAAGTCATTTTTTTTCCCGCAAAATTGGAATAAAAACCGCCCTTTTGAGCTGGAATCACCCAGTCTGGCAATCCTGCCTCAGTCTACTCGCTAACTTGGGAGTCTCTGGACTTATTGTTGACTAGAATATACCATTGGGGTGGCCGTGGTGCAGTGGTAGGGCGGTCGAACTCCAATCGTAAGATTGCGTGGATATGCGTGGCTGCCTGTCACAGTCACACACGGTTCAAGTTAACTATCCACAATTTTTTTATTCTTTTTAATTGTGCTCAGCCTATAAAAGTGTCTGGTTTTAAGCGCATCTTTCTGTTTGGTCACCTTTTTGTTTCTCTCTTGTTTTTGTAAAGTTTAAGTTTCTTTATTAAATGCTTATATTTCTGCCACCAGGTCTCTTGCATTTTAGGTCTTCCACCACCAGGTTGTGACATGATTACATACAGTGGCGCCTCCAGATATTTTTCATGGGGGTGGCCGGTAGGGGGCCACATTAAATCTTGGGGTGGCACACAAAAACCATGAGCTATATTTTAAAAATTCATTCTACTAAACGTAGTAAAACAACTTTTAGAAAACCAACAGAAGTTAAATGCCTACTGATATTTTGTAGAATATTAACTTAGTAGTAGATACTACTAGTATAACAACTAATAGATACCAGTAGATACCATTAGTAGATACTACTACTGATATATATATATATATTTTTTTTTATATTTAATGCTTAGGTGTGTTTGCTTGGGGTGTTCGGCTCTTGACTGAGAGATATCTATAATGAACAAAAAGTGAAATCAGTTGTTCTGAAATAATAATAATAATAATAATAATAATAATAATAATAATAATAATACCCTTCCATGGTAATTATTAATGATATCTGTAGACATTTCTATTCAGGCTAATAAACGTGAAACAGTTTTATTATTAGGGCAACATCATTCTAACTTCACCTGTTGGTCCAGCAACAGGTGGAGCCCCTGCTTATGCTGAGTTCTGCTTTGTTTGATGCTGACTGTCCTTCGTCTGATGCCGTCTCATCTTTGTCTTCCTCATTCTCTTCTGTCATTCATGCTGCTCTGTCTCATCTTCCTCCTCCTCACTACCCCTCTGTTGCCCTCCTACCATCTCTTTCCCTCCTTCTGCTGTACTTTTCTATTGCTAGAATATATATTGAATTTCTCTTCATTCTCTGAAAATTGACAGACACAAGCATCAACCTATGAGTTTAGGTAACTCTGTGGAAACAGGACAAAAACACATCAAAATGTTGCGTATTTGCACCAAGTATTTGCACACAATACAGATCAGGTGATCTAAAGTACAGTAAAGAGACTGTCGAAAGAAAGTCATGTAAAGAAATGTAGTGTTTTGGGATGTGTGCGTGCGTGCGTTCTCTCGCGCGCGCGTATGTGCGTGCTGAAACGATGCTCGCGCGATGCAGGAAGAGGGGGGGGGAGAGCGCGTGAGGGTGTGGAGCGCATACTCGCGCGGTCAGTCGCCGTTTTGGACTTGAGGAAAAAGTAATAAAGAAAGTTCATCTTTAGTAACTGAGACTGGTTCTTTTGTCTGACCGGCCCGGAGGATCTGAGGGTTCGAACGCGGAAGTGAACCCCGTGTCTTATTCATTCTGCGTCCAGCGGCTCGTCTGTAGATGTCTGCGCTCTCAAAGGCAGCAGAGAGGGGAGGGGGTGTGGGCCGTTTAGGTGATCAGAGCGACTTGCCCGCTTGCTGGCTGTGCATTTGGGATGAAACGCACAACTGATGCTACCACAGCTTATAGTAGCTAGTGGGGTGGCCACTGGGGTGGCCAGGTGTCGGAGAGGGGTGGCCGTGGCCGTGTCCTCGCGTCGGATGGATGCACGGGCTGCGGCTGCTCCATGATGGCGACCCCTCCAATCTGCTTCTCGGTGGCCCCCAGCAAAGGCCCTTCCATCGGCCACACGCCCCCGCTGCTGGCCAATTTTCGCGCGCAGGCCTCCAATGCCTGCGCAGGTGGCAGTGGAACCGGGCGGTGTGCCCATCCAGCCTCCGGCCACCTCCATGCTCCGGCGGTCCGCCCTTGCTGTCCGCGAGGTCCGCCGCTCGTCATGGACGCTGAGTTGGATGGCAATAAAGTTTCTTTCCGGGCCCCTGGCCAGGCCTGAAGCACCACCGAGGCCACCCGGATCCACCCCCTCTTACTTAGAGGAGGAAGTACTCCTTGACGGAGGAGCTTTGCCTGCTGTGGGATCTTCCTCCCCGCCTCTGCATCCTCACCTTTTTGCGATCCCACTTCTGACGCCATATGTGACGTGGTCCCTCCAGGAAATGATGCAGAGGAGCCAAGGTGAGGAGGTTCTTTCTTTATTCAAGAACGGTTAGCACCACAGTTGCTCTTCAATACACATATGGACTGGATGAGCGAACTCCCACAATCCCTCCAGCACCCTAGATAGGGTGTAGAGCATTAAAATACTTTGCAAAGTTTTGGCCAGAAGGTTGGAATCACATCTTACAGACATGATTAATAACGATCAGAATGGCTTCATTAAAAATAGGTATGGATTTCATAACATTCGTCGTCTCCTAAACATAATGCATAGCAAAAAAACTCTAAAGGTGCAGCTATATTGTCACTAGATGCGCGGCAAGCATTCGACAGGATTGAGTTCCTCGGTACGGCATTGGAGAAAACTTCGTGAAATGGATAAGACTTTTATATACAGATACAACTGCTGAGATATTGACAAATAATAATATCTCAAAACCATTTACTCTCCAACGATCAACTAGACAAGGATGTCCACTGTCACCTCTACTGTTTGTTTTGGCTATTGAGCCTCTGGTTATGGCCATAAGGTCTCATAACAAAATTACAGGTGTAAAAATCTGTGAAACCGAACATTGTATAGCCTTATATGCCGATGACATAATTCTATTTTATACAAACCTGAAAAACTCCATTCCCCAATTAATCAATCTAATCAAATCATTGGGAATTATATCAGGATATAAAATAAACAATGCTAAATCCGCATTAATGCTTCTAGATAAAAATGAAAGAACGAACCCAACTCTGGATTCACCATTTGCAATGGCAAATGAAGGCTTTACATATTTAGGGATAAAAATTTGCCCTGATTTGACACATTTGATTTCTTTAAACTATGATCCCTTGGTGGACAAAGTGCGTGAGATGTTAAACAGATGGACTCAAATGCCCATATCCATGATTGGCCGTATAAATATAATCAAAATGCTTGTTTTACCTAAATTTTTATATCTTTTTCAGGCTTTACCACTTCCTTTACCAGACACCTTTTTTCAATGCATTAATAATTTGTTTAATCAATTCATTTGGAATTACAAAAAAGCCAGACTAAAAACAAAGCTAAGACACTCCGACAGCATCCAGAGACTTGAGGTACTCAGGGCGGACTTTATCCACTCCCGGGGTGCTCGTTGACTACCGAGGTGACTTCAGCGCGGGGAATAGAAAACCTCACTCCAAAGTCCTCATTCAGCTCGCTTAGACTGCCGATACCTGTCAGCTGCCTCTGGAGTCCCACAAGCCAGCCAGGCCTAGTAGGACTCTTTCTTCAGCTTGACGGCATCCCTTATTTCCGGTGTCCACCACCGGGTTTGGGGGTTACCACCGTGACAGGCACCAGAGACCTTGCGACCACAGCTCAGAGCAGGAGCAGAGACAATGGAAGTGGAAAACATGGTCCACTCTGACTCAATGTCATCAACCTCCCTTGGTACCTGTTTGAAGTTCTCCCGGATGTGGGAGTTAAAGACTTCCCTGATGGAGGGCTCAGCCAGAGGTACCCAGCAGACCCTCACAGTGCGTTTGGTGGGTCTTCCAAGTCTTTCTAGCCTCCTTCCCCGCCAGCGAATCCAACTCACCACCAGGTAGTGATCGGTGGACAGCTCTGCCCCTCTATTCACCCGAGTGTCCAAGAAAAAGGGCCAAAGGTCGCCTGAAACAACTACAAAGTCGATCATTGAACTCCTGCGTAGGGCGTCCTGATGCCAAGTTTATTGATGGACACCCTTGTGCTCGAACATGGTGTTTTTTATGGACAAACTATGACGAGCACAGAAGTCCAATAACAAAACCCCACTCGGGTTCAGGTCAGCGGGGGCATTCCTACCAATCGCACCCCTCCAGGTGCCACTGTCATTGCCCACGTGGGCATTGAAGTCCCCCAGGAGGACAATGGAGTCCCCCGTTGGGGCACTTTCCAGTGCCCCTTCGAGAGCCACCAAGAAGGCCTGGTACTCCAAACTGCTGTTCGGCCTGTAAGCCGAAACCACAGTTAGAGACCTGTCCCCCACCCGGAGGCGGAGGGACATGACCCTCTCGTCCACCCGGGTGAACTCCAACACTTGGCAGCTGAGCTGGGGGCTCATGAGTAAGCCCACACCAGCCCGCCGCTTCTCACCTTGAGCAATTTTCAGAGTAGTAGAGAGTCCAACCCCTCTCTAAGAATTGAGTTTCAGAGCCCAGGCAATGTGTGGAGGTGAGCCCGACTATATCTAGACGGTATCTCTCAACCTCTCGCACAAGCTCAGGCTCATTCCCTCCCAGAGAGGTGACGTTCCATGTCCCAAAAGTCAAGTTCCATGACCGGGGTTTGGGCCGCTGAGGCACCTGCCCTCGACTGCCACCCAAACAACAATGCACCGGCCCCATTTTCAATTGTTTCTGTACATATTGTACATTTTTGTTTAGACATGTGAGTTACAGTATTTTCATTTTTTTAATTTTATTCTATTTTATTTTTTTTCTTCACCACTCCAAGGCTGCTGCAGTTTCATTGTATCCCCATGTACAATGGCAGTAAAAGGATTCTGATTCTCTGTCTTTGATCCAGTTATGACTGTCTGCTCCCCTCCCATCCAACAGGTGGCGGTAAATAGCATCTACATTTCCGGTTTAAGTTTCACTTCAATACCTTGACTGTAAAATTCTCATTTACTGTCACTGCTTTAATGATGAAAAGTCGGTCTCCTGATAGAAATTAGACCGATAACAAAAACATATTTAATTCTTTATTTTATTCAGCTGATTTGCTGTACTATTGCAGTTATGATAACTCATTGCGGAATTTGTTTTTATTGGTTTAGTTCAGGCAACAAAAACGTAACTTTAGAAATATTTAGATTTTTAATAAAAGTTATTTATTGTTTTCGTCAAAGTAATAAAAATGAGTTGGCTGATGCTCTTAGTACAAAATCATTCAGCCTTTGTTCCTTTAATTTTCCTCGCAGCCTTTTTTGTCCGCTGCTGCTTTCCGTCTTACCCGGAAGTGCTCTGTAAAAAAGGTCGAAATAAAACAACACGACTCCGCCTGCATACATGGGCAGTTTAATGTTAAGCGCTGATTGAAGAACATTGAGAAAAATGTCCGGAGGGTCTCAGCTGGAGAACGCTAACCCCGTCATCTTCCAGCGGTCCGGGGAAAGGCAGCTGACGGCGGCCGACGAGGACGAGGACGTCCATGATCCTATCGACGACCGGGAAATATTTGATATCCTTTTTGAATCAAGAAGACAACACAACATTCTTTTTTCATTGCTTTACTTGTTGCAGACGTTTATGTTTTAGTTACAGTCCCTGCTATTTTTTACGAAATCTCAGGATCTCTTTATCTTATTTTAAGATTACACAATTTGAGAAAATTTCGGATATTCCCACAAATCTGAAAAAAAGGGCGGTTTGGAGCATAAAAATGTTTAAAGTCCCAAGTAAGTAATGATTATACTGTTCTTAATCAAAATAATGGTGTTGTTTTGTGGGCCATGATAGTTTCTTCAGAGCGGCAGGAGTTCATAATAATTTAATATGACTGTTGGCATGGAAAAAGCTCCCTCCACTTCCCGTCATCCATCTGTTTACATGCTCTCCCCTAGCTCACAACCAATCACAACAAAACTAGTGAGTAATAATGAAGCTCTCCTGCCGTTCAGTTTAGATCCAGAGTCCAGCTCAGACAAGGAAACATCCATCCATCCATCCATCCATCCATCCATCCATCCATCATCCATCCAGGTGGATGCATCAGAATGGAGCAGAGCAGGAGGACTGTGGCATGCCCCGCATATTTTCCACATCACAAATACGATCTTTTCCAAACAGCACTTTTCGTCTATTCTTGATTCACAACAATTTGAGTATAGAAATATTCAGAAACGTGCAATCAAGCTTAATTTTCTCTATATATGTAATCCATCATGAGAACAAAGCTACAATTATGTGTTTGAAAACACTGTGGGTCTTTTAAACAGTTAAATTCTTCAAATTATCTGCAAAAACAGTGAGAAACAGTTGTTTTCTTGTAGCGTAGGGAGGGGGAATTCTTTAAATTGTCATACTAAAAAAGATGAGGTCTGTAATGTTCATTATAGCTACAATTTAACTGTGAGAGACAGAATGGAAAAAAATGCAGGAAATCACACAGTTTGAGTTTTAAATAATGTATTTGTTTAATGATTCAGGAAATAGGTATTTAGTCAATAATTAACGTTTGTTCCAATACTTTATAATGTAACCCTGGTTTTGAATGACAGAAGTCAAACATTATAGATTTTCATGAGACTTGAACAAACTTTCGCTGCTATTTTGGCCCATTCCTCCATGCTGATCCTCTCGAGAGCTGATGTGAGGATTTGGACCTGCAGCTGGAAAACACAGACGTTCAAATCCCTGCACAGATTCTCTGTTGGACTGAGGTCCAGAGACGGGCTAGATCCCTCCAGAACCTTCAGATGCTTTTGATCCGCGGGCTTCCTGGGTGGTGTGTTTGGCATCCTCAGAGCCATGTTTCATCCTTGGAGTTTTCACTGATGGCAGGAGGTTTTCCCTCACGTTCTGTCTTGGCCCCATTCATCCTCTCCTTCATATGGATCCGTCACCCTGTCCTCTTTATGGTGTCACCCTCATGCTTCACAGTGGGCATGGTATGCTTGGGACGCAATCCAGCATTCTTTCACCCTCAAAAACAGCGAGTGGCGTTTATTTACTCTACAATCCACTGCTTGTTTTTTGTAGATTGGTTCATTCCAGTTTTCTTCCAAGTCTACAATTGTGTCTCTGGTGTCCTCTGACAGCTCTTTGGTCTTATTCACGATGGAGAGGCCTCAGTTTGACTGTTAATACAGGTAACAAGTGGAGGATAGAAACAAGTCTGTGATGAACACATTTCATTATACAAATACATTGAAAATAATTTATTTTCCCTCTTTTTTTGTAGATTCTGTCTCTCACAGTTGATGAACAATACAGTCATCTTTTTAGGTGGCACAACTTGCAGAATCTGTTTTTTGTTTTTTCTTTGCTCCAACTATTTCGAGTCCTTTTCTCAGAGAGCCATCAGTTGTATTCAGGCCCGGTTCTGCTTGTTTTTTAGAAGTTGGGTTTGGGGTGCAGACGTGTTCCTCTCTGCTTCTGCGTTCCTTAACTAATGCCACATCTGATCCGATCCATCAGCGACCCGGAGCATCCTCTGTCCCTGGAGGAGCTAAACGTGGTGGAACAAGTCCGAGTCCAGGTACGAGTCTTCATCTGTGGAGGTTTTGCACAGACCAACGTCTGAGTCCTACGAATCCAGATGGTTCCTTCCATCCTCCTGTTTGTACAGGTCAAGTCAATCAAGTGGCACCATAAAGGAAATGGTGAGAAAAAACAATCATGAGCTGAATCAGATCCATAGTGAAGGAGAGCTCCACCGTTTTTAATGACATTTAAATGAAACACAGACCAACAACACAGTATTAGAGGGAAAGAAATATATCATACTAAAGTAAAACATGTACAACAATAAGGCTGAAAAACATTTTTACCAAAACGAACTCAAAGAATTACAAGAAAAGTCTTTATTTTATGAGAATAAAGTTATAGTTTAATGTTATGAGCTGAGAATTTTTAAGATTTAAGTCACAGAGTTATGAGGCAAAAGGTTGTTTACTAAGAAAATAGAAACAACAAAAAGAATAGAATACTGTGTTTCAGTATGAGAGAACTTATGGTAAGTGATTGAATCCACAAATGAGCAAAAACGACGTCATTTAGCAAGTCAACGTTGTTTTAGTAAAAGTAAAAGTTTTAAAATGACAATTTCTCATACTTTTATTATCGTATTTTTATTTGCTTTGCTGTAGAGACTTTCTTACTTTAGCAGCTTTCTAGAATTTTTGGCTCTTGTTTTTTTTTTTTCTTACTGTTTTCATTGTTATTGTAAGTTTCTCCTCTCAGTCTATATCTGCAGGAATCTAAAACCCGATTCTCACACCTACACAGAGCTTTTAGAAATAGCTGCTGTGTGCTGTGAGAACGACACCCGGCTGAAGTTGAACGGGTTCCTCTTCACATTTCATCTTCTGAAGCGTGTCGTCCGGGCTTACAGGCTAACACGTTCTGCTGCTGCTGCTGCTGCTGCTGCTGCTGCTGCTGCTGCTGCTGCTGCTGCTGCTGCTGCTGCTGCTGCGTTCAGATGCAGCCGGCGTTTCTGAGCTCTCAAAGCTGCAGTCAGACATGGCGGTGGTAGCGTGATGGTGTGGGCCACACGTCCAGGTCTAACGTACTGCTGTGTCCTCAGGTCAACGATGCAGAGAGCGCTGTGAGCGTGGAGTTCACGCCCACCATCCCCCACTGCAGCATGGCTACGCTGATCGGCCTGTCAATCAAAGTCAAGCTCCTGCGCTCCCTTCCCAACAGGTTCAAGGTTGGTTCTGATTATTATTTACCTATAAATAAGGTCTCATCTGTGGGTTTTTTTTTAATTGAAACGTGTGGATTTCTTCGGACCCAGATTGACGTCCACATCACCCCAGGAAGCCACGCCTCAGAGGCTGCAGGTAGAGTCGCCCTCCACCGACCGCCGCCGCCGCCGCCGCAGGTGCAGCTGTGGTCGCTTTCATGAAACGCTCTGTCCTGGTGTTGCAGTGAACAAGCAGCTGGCAGACAAAGAGAGAGTGGCTGCTGCTCTGGAGAACTCCTCTCTGCTGGAGGTGGTCAACCAGTGTCTGACCACCAGGAGCGTCTGATCCCTCCCAAACCCCCCCTCCCTCAGCGCTGACTCTTCACTGAGCCTCCTCTGTGTTTGACCAGCCAACAGTGCAGCAGCAGAGCACCGTCCAGATCAAGCAAGTGTTGGAAAAGAAATTCAGAAAATGGAGGAGAAATATATCATTTCCTTAATGTTCTCTGTCCTGCATTGTGTTTTTCAGCGGCAGAAGTTTTTAGATTTCTGCAGCATCGTTGGTTACATGTACATATTTCTGCTTTGAAAATAAAGATTTGGCATTTTAAAGACACATTCTGTATTTTTAAAATGCCCTTCTCTACAGTTTCTGTTGGGCTTGGGAAAGGGGGAAAAGTCTTGATAGTTAGCACCGTGAGGATAGAGGAAGTTCATAAATGTTTTGGGGAGGGGGGGGGGTATGAGAGCTGCTGTCTGACTGATGAGGAGGCAAAGGAGAAGATTCCATGGAGACAAATGGTTTCTATGGCAACCTGGAAGAGAACAGCCAGAAAGAAAATAAAATCCTTTTTAGTAGCCAAACCTGTCCAACTTCATTAATATGTATTTGTAATCAGCCAATCACATGGCAGCGACTCAAGACGATGGGCTGCAGTTCAAACTGAGCATCAGAATGGAGGAGAACGGTGACAGAACGTGGAATGGTTGTTGGTTCCAGACGGGCTGGTCTGAGGATTTCTACCGGGATTTTCACCCACAACCATCTCTAGGGTTTACAGGGAATGGTTAGAAAAGGAGTAAACATGCAGTCAGTGGCAGCTCTGTGCTCAGAAATGCCTTCTTGATGCCAGAGGTCAGAGAAACTACAGCTGGATAACTCCAATATTGCTCACCATTTTTGTTTCTCCGGTTATGTTAGGTTGGGGTTGTGAGAGGCTGTAAGCTAGCGGGAAAGCACGTAAACCGGTGGGTGTTGATGGGAAGTGGGGACGGGGTTGCTCCGCGCTAACAGTCCTGCCCTCAACTCGGAGATGAATTTCTAATGAACTGATGTCTGCAGAAACGTGCGTTAAACATCATGGTAACATGTCATGGCTACTTCTGACCAGCAGTGGGCGCCCTCCTCCAGTAGATCTGGTTTAGGAAACCCTCTTCTAGTCCGAATAGGGCGGGCGGGGAGGTGGGCACTCTGGTAAAAAAAAAAAAGAGAAAAAAAAAAGAAGGAAATGCAGCTTCGAGTTGACTAAAACACATTCATAGTCTGTAATTCACCCCCAACCCCCCCGGTTTGATTGTTTCTTGTGTTTGTTATGCGTAAACTGGCTCCACTGCGGTTCGTGTTCAGACCATATTTGGAGGCAGCTGCGCACAACTGACGGTTCCTGTTTGCAAAAGCTGGAGGTTATGGAGAGCAGTCCTGTTTTTATAACATTTCAAAATATTCTTACACAAGTTCTTCACTGATGTTGACCTGGACAGAAGAAGATAAACAAGTGCTTCCTTCTTTAAAAACGCTTTCATAAGTCTGAAACCGTTTTTTTTTTTCTTGGCATGCTGCACATCTGGAAACGTTGCATCCCTGCTGTTGAAACCCGGATAAAGAGACTGCACAGCTGCAAACGCTGCAGCCAGAGCCGTGCATGCAGGGGTTGAGTCAAGGCTGGACATCCACTTCAGACACAGAAACAGCCTTTTTAATCATTCATGCAGACTGCTGTTGTTTTTGCTGCTGCAATGTTCTTTCAGGTTCCACTCTTCAGATCACATTAAACAGATCATTAAACATTTATGGATTTATCTAAACATTTATTTTGTTATTCCAAAAAACACAACATGATTTAGTAAATTAACCAAAAAACAATTAGTAACTATCATAAACATATCGTTTAGTTTTTTACTCGATTTTGTTATGATATATTTTAAAGATTTTGTACATTTTCAGTTTTTAATCTTTCATTTTCTTCTACCAAAGAGGATTAGCTTTCTATGCCCTTTTTTCCCTTTCGCCACGCCCATAATCCTCTTCCATAAGATTCCATACAAAGTTACCGGAAAGTTTTTGCATCAGCAGAAAATATTACCACTTTAAGATTTAAGGTGGTATTATTCATTGGATGTAGTTTTGTCCCAGATGGGTTAGTAGCTGAACCGGGAGACATTCAGCAGTGACCTTCAGTGGGCTCCTGTGGTCTCTCCTCTCCTCTCCTCTCCTCTCCTCTCCTCTCCTCTCCTCTCCTCTCCTCTCCTCTCCTCTCCTCTCCTCTCCTCTCCCCTCCTCTCCTCTCCCTTCCTCTCCCCTCCTCTCCTCTCCTCTCCTCTCCTCTCCTCTCCTCTCCTCTCAGGCGAGTTCAACCCGTGGCGTCAGGGCTCTGCTCGGCTCCTCTCCAGGATTGGCTGGCTCCTCACGTTTCCTCCACCCGCATAACCCCGCAGAACCCGCCAGCCTCTGGGAGATCACCGGCGGAGCCGCAGACGGAGATCCTCCACAGGTAGGCTAAGAAAAGATTCCCTGAAGCTCTGCTGAAGCTCGGCTTGTGGCTGCGGGCGTGGACACGGCGAGCAGCGGGGAGCGGGGACTTCAGTCCAGCCCAGAAGTTTCCAGAGCAGCTCAGAGGAAGGTGAAGAGGTCAGGACCTCAGGCAGAGGTCCGGGCAGACTGAGGTGCAGGTCAGGATCTGCAGCAGATCACCCCCGATAACAGAGAAGTCCTGCAGGAGCAGCATGTCTGAGTGGAGCTGAAAGGGAGGACTTTGTGTACCAGAGCTGCTGGACTCCTCTGAGGAGACTGAGCGTTCCTCCTGGTCTGTTTAATGGGTCCCAGGATGTAAATGCTCATTCTGAGCAAAGCACTTTTACTCAGAAGAACCCACGTACAGAAGAAGTTTAGAAACCAGGAGAGGCCTGCTGTCATCTGCTCTGCCCCGTCCCACTAATGACAGCATGTGACAGTCACACTCTGCCGTTTTTCTCCTCTCTCTCATCTTTTATCCTTATTGGAACTTTTTTTTAACATCCTATCAACAAATCCCAAAATATCTTTAATCCACATTTACAACTAAAAGATTAGTTTTTGAGTTTTATTTATCTAAATTCTTCTTTTAAAGACCCCTCTCCCTCCAATGAGGACAGAATTAAGGAGTGAGGAGCAGAGGAGGGGCGCTGGTGTTCCTCATGGGACAGGCGGTTGATGAAACGTTTGGGAGGTGACAGTAAACGTTTTCAGTGCAGAGAATTTCTCTGGAGATGGGTTTTAAGAGAAAGTGAGATTTTCCGAGTCCTGAAGCTGCAGAGAAGACAGGACGAGCCTCACGCTGATCCCACGGGGAGGAGAGGTGAAGCCAGGAGCTGAAGTCGGGACAGGAAGGACTATTTTTGAGGATAAATACAGTTTCATATCAAGTCATGCTGAGAGGAAGGACACCTTCAGGTCAAATGAAGGTCAGAGCAGTTCTGCTCTTTAGGCCTGAGCAGCTCAGGAACACAGAGGGGGTTTAACCCCCCCACCCCTGATGCTGGGTCTGAGCTGGGAGACGTTGGGTCCATCGTGACCCCCCCCAGTGTCAGTGCGGACCCTCAGCCATGGAGCTGCTTTATGGCTGCTGTTAGAGAGGACATGAAGATGTTTGATCCTTTTCACATAAACCACATGACAGAGATGATCCATTTTAGCATCTTGAAGATGATCGACTGTGTTTTCTGATCACAGCTGAGCTGTTTTTTTCTCTACAACTTTGTGATGTTTAAAAAAAGCAACAGTTAACAGCCAACAGTGGTGGGAGGCTCATGATTTGGTTAAATTAAGGACAAATAGCAATAACTGTTTATTAAATTTAGTCACCACTTCCTACAATTTATCACAAATAACGTGGAAATTAAAGGCCAGTATAAGATGTAAAGGTTTCTTACTTCATAATCCAAGATTTTACATTTCTGTTCAATTTCTGCTCTGTTTTTTCTTTGGATTTCCTTTAGAACCAGAGAATGCCAGAAATCCGTTTCCCCCAAAGTATGTATCCAAACGCTGGAAAAAGTCCTCAAAACAAATGAAAAAAAGGAACAAATTAGATGTTTTCTCTTGTTATAAGTGAAATAATCTGCTAATGGAACTAGTAAAATAAGATTCACAAATAAGATGTGATATCTTTCCCTTTTAAGACAAAATGAAATCCTAAAGATAGCAATAAACACTCATATTTAAGGTTTATTGCTCTGGTAATTGCAAATTGGAAATGTTATGTCTTAAAAAAAAGAGTTTTGTGTCTTTAAAGTAGTTATATTTGTACAAATCCCCAGAATTATCTACAATCATCTCAAAGGAACACTAGAATTACACCCTTTAATGTGTAAACATGTCTTTAACAGTAATATGTCAATTATGAGTTAAAGGAAGCTGTCAGTTTTCCCCAAATTAAGCCGTGGGTCTTAGAAAAAACCCCACACAGTTTACAAAGAAAACATCTGCTGAAAAATACAGTAAAAACGTATTTTAACCGATATATTTCTTAAAATTGGATGTTTTCAAACTCCAGTTACTCAAGATATTCAAGATTTATTGTCCTAAAACAAATCATTAATGTCGTTAGCGAGGATTTAGTTTTGTCTTCTAACAAGTGTCATTAAATGAACAAACTAGACAAAAATACTTGATGAGAGTTTGTGCTTTGCAGTGATGAAAAGGTGTCAGGGCAGATGTCATAGGACTTTTATGTCTTGTCTTTCATTGTTGCCTAAAATACTCGTCTTAAAGTTTGTTTTTTTCCTTTTTTGGTGCTGCTTTTTCCCGCATAGTAGCAACAAACCCAGTAGTGGAAGCAGCGGTCCCACTACAGAGCCCTGTGGTACACCATGACTGTCTTTAGAGCGTGGGAAATACAAAAATGACATCAAGCAGCCTAAAGTTGGTTCTTTATACCTGTTACTGTTGGGTTCAGTAAACCCTGACGTCCTACGATCTGAAATTATAATTCATCGGAATTTTGACCTAATTTAGTAATTGAAACGAATAATTTGTTTCAAAAAAGTAGGGCGACAAAGGTAAACAGATGGATCAAAAGTGAATAAAAATGTTTTTGATGAATTCTCTGGACGTTAGGAAACATAGACACTTTGTGGCCAAGCTCTGTTTTAAAGCAAAATGAGTTACAGTTACTCAAATTCCTCAAAGCAAATGTCATTTAGACAAAAACAAACCTCCTCTCTTGATTGTTGTCAAACCAGAACTGAATTGTGCATCAGAAAGTGAAACGTTTCACTATTTTAGCAGTAGTGCCCATGTAGCCCCACCAGACAGAAGCCAGAAATGTAATGCACACATTCAGCACAAACAGAAAAGGTACAAAACAAACAACTGTCATGTGGTTTGATGAGAACAAATCTAAAGTTACTACTTTTTGACACTCTTCAGATTTTTTTAATAGTAGAGGCTTGAGGTGAAATATATTTTTTTCCTTTTCCCACAGCATTCAAATATTTACAGTCTCACTTCAATCCTCTTTAAAAGTGTTCCCAGTGGTCTTTTGATGATGATGATGGTGCCACTTTTAGACACATTTTAAAAAAAAAACCTGTGTTGTTTTCTAGGACAAAGTTTCTGCAGAGCGGCAGGAGTTCATTAGAGTTGGGGGTGGGACCTTTGGCAAGGAGTGACCCGACCCCCTTCCCATCTACTGAACCCGAGAGCTCTGTTTACATTTTCTCCTGCTAACTTACCATCCCTCACACCCCCACCTTAACATTAGCAGTGCAGCAAAAACGGGGAGTAAATCAGATCCATCCAGCCGTCCAGTTCTGATCCAGATTCCAGCTCAGACGAGGAAAACAGAGACGGTCATGGATCTGTTAGTCTGCAGGTGGATGATCAGAATGGAGCAGAGCAGGGAGGCTGAAGCCCACCCCGGGGATTTTCTACGTCACAAATACATCTTTTTTAAACTGCATTTATTTATTTTTTGTTGCTTCTGATTTACAATAAAGAAATGTTCAGAAATGCAATTTTAATCTGGATTTTCTTTATATATGTCCTCCATCATTGGAAGAATGCAACAAGAACATGTTAAAATCACCAATAACACAATTGTGAGTCTTTAAATGAAAATGACAGAAAAGAAAACTGGCTTCATATTTTAAAGTCAAAAGTTTTTTTAAATTCTTTTTGTCACTTTTGGAGCTTTTTGGTAAACAGATGCAGATGAAAGAAACCGGACTTTCAGGTTTGCATTTCATTTGCTTTTCTGACTGACAGATTCTTTCAGCGCTCATTAGAACAGGAAATTATTCACACATTTGATCTTTCGGGACTGAGTTGTGTTGCTCTGAAAGAGGGCTGGTGGTTTTTATTTTCTTGTTTAAATACCCACTCTAGTGAAAATGTTACTTTAACATGTTCTTGTAGCATCATCCTCATTCATTTCTGAGTATTTCTCTATTCAAATTGTTGTGAATCAGAAACAGATGAAAAAATGCTGTTTGAAAAATATTATAGTTATGTAGAATCTCCAATCAGCGGGCCACAGCCTCCCTGCTCTGCTCCATTCTGATGCATACTTACAGACAGATAGATTCATTTACGTCTTTGTTTTCCTCGTTTGAGCTGGACTCTGGATCAGAACTGTCGGGCTGGACAGCTCTGACATTGGTTCACATTTTTGTTGTCCCAGTGATGTTAGGTTGGGGGTGTGAGGGGCTGTAAGCTAGCAGAACAGCATGTAAACAGGGAGCTCGGTGGGTGACGGGAAGTGGGAGCGGGATTGCTCCGTGCCAACAGTCCCGCTCACAACTCAGAGTTAGATTTCTAATGAAATCCTGCCGCTCTGCAGAAACTATGTCCTAGAAAACGACACCGATTTTTTGAGTCAGTCTAAAAACAACATAATCATATTTAAAAGATCACTGGGAACGCTTTTAGGAGATCAAAAGATGATCGCAGTGGGACAGTTTTTTTCTTAAAGTGGAACACACAGTTAGTGACTGTCATCGTATATATTTAGACAGATACAAACATTGGTGCTGCATGTAGAAATATGGGAAGTGTCTATATTCACGCTCGCTGTGCTTCTTCATTCTGGTCTGAAGTTCCCTATTTGGTTTCCACCCAGGCATGCAAAGAGGACTTCCAGTTATTCTCACACAGTGTGTGGTTAATCTGTCCAAAAAAACTTCCTGATTGCTCAACAGAGAGAAGTCTTCTCCTCTTCTGGAACGTGTGCTTTCGTTTAGTCGCTCTCTGCTCTAGACATTCCTCAGGAGAACATTTGGGGACACTTCCAGCTTTAGCTGGGAGGGCAGGAGCTGCTTGGATTTCAGTTTTCTCTGCTCTCAGTTTTGCTCAGACTCATCTGAACGACGCTCAGAGATGGACAGATGCACCAGTGTGTCTTGGTTCAGTGGTGGAAGCAGTATTTGGAGAGTGAGGAACGGTTGAAAGAAATGGCATTACTGTGCTGTCTTTGTGCTCATCCTCACTTCCTGTGTCCAACATGTGATTCTGACATCATCCTGCAGAGCATGCAGACCTCTCATGTCAGCAGCACATGAGAGGAAAAACAGAGACTTCCAGTTAGAGTAATAATAATGACAACAACAGTAATAATAATACATTTTATTTGTGTAGCAAGTTATTTTTGAACCTTGTTGAGCTGCAGATGTTGATATTGAACATCTGCAGTTCCTCAGAGGACCACTGGACCTTTCATAAACACAAGCTCAAACCACTTTAGCCCTTGTGCTATCCTATGGGGTCCAGATGACCCCCCCCCCCCCTTCCATTGACGTGTTCTCCTACCATGACTAAGGTGGATAAAGGTGGAGAGGATTTCATGTAATCCATGGACACCAGTGAAGATCACAAATCATTGAAGAAAAAAGGTTCAGAGCTCTGTCTAGTGGGTCTAGATGACCCCACTCCCAACGGTAAAGTGCCTAGGAGAGAACAAGGGTTACAGAAGAAACATTTACGGTCTCACACAAATGAATGGTCTGAATAGTTGAGTCCATTCTTAAGAAGACACATATTTTATGGCTAAACTCAACCCATAAATACCCTTCTTAGTCACAACCGCCCTCATGGGTGGATTCGGTCTGTCTGCGGGCCAAAGTGTGCTAATCAGGTGGCCCACACAAAATATCAAGGTCATGGCTCGCTCTGTAAACCTGTAGAGTGAAAGGAGTCATGCACACATTTTTCTACGGGCATGCTGGGGGCGTAGTGAACACTCTAACAACACGTGAGGGTGAAGTAGGTGAGACGCAGATTTGTCCTACGGCTTTTTTTCAAGTTTTTTTCAACCCCCCTGAACACAACACACTGCTCAAAGGGCCCATTAGGACTTTTTAGTTGACAGGTGTGTGTTTCCTGCTTCCAGACTGGCTGTTAGAAATGAGGAAACCAGACAATAAGAGGGAAGTCTGTGTGGGCACTCTACGGGCGTACTTTGGGACGAAGCGCTTTTGGTTGAATAAGGTCTTGGTCTTTTAAGTACAGACTTTGATTAGGAGACTTCAGAACTTTAGTTCAGATCCATTTAGTGGTGGATTCTCTGCTGTGTTTGGATCCTTGTTTTGCTGCAGTCGCAGTGAAGTTCACGACAGATGAAGCTTGTGAAGGACAGTCTCTCCAGTATTTCTGCATCCATCAGGTTGTCTAGGTTGTCCATGTCCTAAAGCTGCATAGCAGCCCCATACCATTGCTCTACCCCTGCCATGTTTGACTGCTGCTCTCATATTCTTTTCCAGAAACCTGTGGTAGTTTTAGCCCAGATGTGGTGGGGGTAACTTTCATTCTAAGTGCGTGTCCTAAGGTTTCAGGATAATTCAGAGGATTATTAAACAAGTCTTTTTTTTTTTTGCTTGACAGTGTCTTTCTTCATCCACTCATGGTGGGTCTCCTTCCACATCTTAAATTCTGAACTTTGACCTTAAGTGAGTGAAGCGAGGTCTGCAGTTCTTCACTTTCATGACCTGCTGGATGAATCCCCGCTGGGATCCTGTTGATCACTTAGTCCAGGGAAGGTTTTCCATCTGCGCTTAATGAAGACCCTTAACCACTGGGAATTCAGGGGGCTAGCAAGGGGACACAAAGCCAAGCATGTTTGAACATCTCTTTTCTTTTTCTTTTTATAAAGGAAACAATCATTTAAGGTCAGAATTATTTTTAGGGGGCGGTGTCTTTTTGTTTTGTTTATAATTTATGAGGAAGCATCTTCTCTTTGCACACCCAAACACTTGAAAAAAGGTTTAAAATGAGCCAAACGGCACAGTTCTTGGTTTTTTTGGTCCTTAACTGCAGCATGCTTTGGTGGATTTGAGCAAACAAGTAAAGCAATGATCAAATCTCTGCTCATCTGATCTGTTACAGTGCGTTGCATTTATATGTTAAGGCAAACACTGACTTCCTTGGAACTTTTTCAAACAATTTCTTGAACAGCTTTTTTTTCTTTGTCGTACATTTCGCCCTGCAGCCCTGCACAGAGATTTAAAAAAGGAAAAGACTTGCTTCCTAAAACAACAACTGTCCAAAAGGCTAATACTCCTGCTGACATCAGTTTTAAACTCTGCCAGAAAACTAAAATGGGAGTCTTTCATCAAAGTCACATGCAAAAACGGAATGATGTTTTCTTTTTGTACTGTTGGTTAAACAAGAAGCAACATTTGTCAGTTTGTTTTCATTGTGGATTTTATGTTGGTTTATAAGCCTCCATGGAGCTAAATACGATTCCTTTAACTTTTTCCTGGAGGGAATTTTCTTTCAGCCTGGAATGCTGAGGCTGCAGAGACAAAACACTCAAGCATGATGTAATGGGAAGCACAAAAACCAAAAAAAAACACACAAACATGGATGCAGTGCCATACTCCTGACTTTTAATTTTCTTTTCCTACTTGCAGAGTTAGCTTTTCTGAGCAACATTTTTACAATTTATGATCCCGAATTCTGGATTTCTGATAAATCAACATGTTTAATAATTCTCATCTCATGATGCTGTCTGTTGCTGCTGATGATCTTTCTTTCTTTGGTGCATTAGCAGGTCCAATTTAGAAACACTTTGGTTTTCATGTAAGCTTAAGCGCAGACATGCTTTTCTTTGCTCAGAGGAGCTGGAATCTGCTAAGGAAAACCAGATGAGTGGTTCTCTGTGCTGCAGCAGAGATCTGAACCCAGCCGGCTCCGACAGAGGGCTGGCACTCTGCCTCTGAACGTGTTGCGAGGCAGGAAGTGGAGCACTGAGAGCACAGGAAGTGGCTGCCGTGGAGCTGCTTTAACCTTTTCTCCTCCAGCTCTGCATGCTGGGACCTTTGTTTTCATCGCATTTGCAAAATATAAGATTGCAACATGGCACAAAGATATTTTTCCACTGAGAAAAATGCTTTTCTTAATAAAACTCCTTCTGCTTTAAACTGAAGATAAAATAATAGACTACATTTCCGCTTTTTCTGTATCTAGAATGGGATCAGGTTGTGCTCATGACACCAAAACAAATGCAATGTTTGGTTCTTCAGAAATAATTGGAGGAAAAGTACCTGAGTTGTGTCATTCTGATGAAGGATTCTGGTTTTTTTTTTTGGCTAAAATATAATTAAAGGGTTGATTATGTTTTGAAATGTTGAAGTGGTGCAAATCTTGTGAATCTTTTGCTTTCACAGCTCTATTCCGGTCAGGCACAACCCACAATCATTCATTTCTCCTTTATGATCAGTTTTCAAACGGTTTGCATTTGAATTACGTCACTGCCAGATCCTAGTCCCTGTTTGGTCAAAATTGGACCTGGTTTGACTTTGAACCCGTGTTCAGCGACTGCACGTTTTGTACGTAGAGCCCAAACAATTACTTGAAAGCTCGCATTGTGACACGTGAATGCAAGAGTTGAAACACGGAAACCTAAAATGCCCATATACGTGTGTTTAGGGGTCGCGCTGAGCTCCATCCAGTGTGGGGTCTTGGGTTAGACCCTTCACACTATCATCTAACTACGTAGCCACAAGGGGGCCAAGTCGTTTTGTGCCGGTGCCCAGCCTGGATGAAATACGGGGTTGTATCGGGAAGGTCGTTCGGCATCCAAATCTCTGCCAAACCACCTGTGCAGGTCAGTGAAAGCTGATTCCTGAAGGGATTTGCTGAAAGACGATCAACATAGACGTATTGTTGAGTGGTTGCTTGAACGATGTGAAAGCAGCTTAACAAAACTGATACAGCTCCTCAGGTTAGCAGCAAAGATCAACCTTTGGAGTTCAGATTCCCTGCAGAGCAGAATCCTGTTGGAGCAAGGTTGAGCTTTTTTTAAAGCCACATCATTTATAGCTGCAGTAAATTGAAAAGAAAAAAAAAAAAGCTTTTCATCATCTGCTTAAACATTTAGTCCCCTCTCTCAAAACATTTTATGTCAGTGATGGACCACATCTAACAAGTCCAAGTGATCCAATGTTTTCAGCAGTTTGCTAACTTCCACTCATAAGTACTGACTTTTCTGATCATTTCCATGGTTAATACCCAACGATGTAGCCTTTAGCATGTCGAGGTTAGTGCTGAACAGACACATGCTAATCCCTCCCATCTTTGACTAGGAGACAATACTAATGAGAAGTGCATGCACCTCACCTCCAGCCTATTTCCTGTCTGTGTGCAAGACATGGTTAACTAGCACTTCTTCAAATGATGCTTCTGTTCAAGTCCCGTGTTTTGGATCTGACGGTGCATGAACAGACGATGTTGATGTAAGTGTTATTTGTTTTTAACATTTTTTTTTTTTCTATTTTGAGAACGTGTCCAAGCACCGAAACCCAAACAGCTAAACCGGTGCAGCTTTGGGAGTAACATGGGTGTGTAAGAGCAAATGAAGCTTTTGTGCTTGCTGCCATGCAGCAGACTGAAGTGACGGTGAAGAATCAAGTCAGTGTGAGAAGACTGCGCTTGATAAAACCATTTCATTTGAAAGGTTCTGTTTATGCTGTCAAGAACAGAATAGATGGCATTTCCTTTTCTCGTTCTGCAGGTTTGGGTAAAGCGCTCTTTGTGTTGAACAAACACAGTCACAGTAAATGTGGAGCGAAGACAGATAGCTTTTGGTTTTGGATGTATGGAGATGTACATCTGCTTGAGAAGAGAGGTTAGAAGTTGGTGAACTTGAAGTGTCGTCCCGCCGTTGCATGAAGTTCTGCCCCATTGGGGCCCCCCCTCCCCCTCCATCAGGTGGAGAACAGAAAAAGAGGAAGTGGAGTCTGCCGTTTTTAAGCTTTACATGAGTGGAAGTGAGTTTTCTGCGAGCGTGTCAGAGTTTAGGGGAGGAAGGGCTGAGAAACTCCACTCTACACTGGATGGATTGGGCTTTTTTTTCACACGACGCTAACCGCCAGCTTTTGTTTTGTTTTCAGTTGATTGCAGCTGCTGTTCACATTTTGCAGTTTTATGCGAAATGAACTAAGTTCCTGCGTCTACTGTCTTCTGAACTTACTGCTTCTATCGACACAGATTAAGTAAGTAGCACTGCCACCTCCTGTTTTAGCCAGAAACCATGCATTTGTCAGGTTTAACGTTTGCATTTGTCATAGAAAATATTAAGAAATGCTAAAGCAGAGTCCGCTTCTTCAGAACCCATGGAACATTACTTTTTAAATATTTTTGATTTCTAAAAAATACTTACTTTTAAGTAGTACTTTGTTTTTTTTTAACTACATTTTGCAAACGTTGGTCTAAGCTCAGTTCCCCCTCCCAACCCTGAAGTAACTAAATAATAATATCCTCTTTGTTTTCTCAGAAGTTGCATAGAAATTTTCCTTTACAGGTCCACTCTGATCATCTTTTGATATATTTTTAAAGCCTTCCTAGTCGTCTTTTAATTATAATTTTGCTGTTTAAGCCCAAAAAACCTGTGTTGTTTTCTAGGACATAGTTTCTGCAGGGCGGCAAGAGTTAATTTGAAATTCGTCTGTCAGTTGTGAGCTTTAGAGTAAACCCTGCACTCATTTCCCATGATTCCTTTGTTGCACTCCCTCACAACCCCAAGCTAATATCAGATCTATCCAGTCATACAGTTTAGATCCAGATTCCAGATCAGACCAGGAAAACAAAGACGTTCATGGATCTGTGTGTCTGACAGTGGATGATCAGAATGGAGCGGAACCGATATACGGAGCCGATCTATGTTCTCCATCATGAGAAAAAGGCTACAAGAACATGTTAAACCCCAAAAGACACTATTTTCATTGAAGCGGGTCTTTAAAACAACTTTGTTTTAATCCATTCTCCACCTGTTTGAATGTGATTAGAGCACAGTTATTGCAGTGTGACGTAGTGAGGATCGTTCTATACCTTCAATATCAAAGGAAATAGAACCAAGGTAAGATAGTGGCAGCTTTTGCCAATCCTCTGCTTCTGGTTAACCAGTAATCTTGTATCGTCCATTAGCTTGTCCTTTCTGCCCGAGCTGAGCTGAGCTGAGGTTTTTATTTTGTGGCGAGTCTTTGGTGGAAAAAAAGTTGTTCTCTCTGTGTCAGTGTTGCTGCCTCAACCCCTCCTTAGCTTGCATGAATCATCTTGGCCAGTTTGGAGTTTTTTTTTGACAGTTTTCCTGTTCATCAAACACTAAACAAATAAGTGAGGGACCAAACCTGAGCAAAATCCCCCATTTTACACCATTGCAGTTCAATGTGGGGTCACATTTTGTTGTTGATTTGGTTTTTGTAAGTTTTTTTAAACATATAATTTACTGGTTGATTTAAGCATTTAGGGGTAATATTGGTGGCGTGTCAGGTGTGTGGATGACAGGATGCTTAGCTCAGCAACCTTTATTTTCTTGAATTATAAATAAAAACTCTCAACTTCAGTAAAATGTCTTGAATTAGCAAATACCTCCTTCTCCCTATTTCCTTTTTTCTCTTTTTTTGGTTTTATATTTTTAGGCTCAAGCTTATCCGTCTTTTCCACTTTGCTTGCAAGTTTGGATGTCTCTTTTTAGCTCACTTGAAATGTGTTTTTAAGTTTCTAACACCTCCATTTCCCATCACCGTTATTTAAAACTCTGTTCATGATAAACAAGAAACACGGTTTCTCCTTGGACAAATGAATCTAAATGAAAGTCTTAGATGGGAATCAAAGAAAGGCTTAAACTGAAAGCATTGTAAAAAAAAAAAAAAAGCTAAAACCCTTGGGAAACTGCTACATGCTGAACTAGCTAAATATATGGGAATATTGTTTAAAAAAAAGCCAGTTAACTAAGCTAAACTTGTAAAAACTGTAAAAAAAGAAGTTAGCAGTTAAAAACCATAAGAATGAAAAATGTTGAGTCCCTTTGACAGCATTCTTCTTTTCTGGTAAAGTCTTCACCTTTCAGTTGTTACAATGATGCTGCTACAACATCACTTTTGGAAGGTCAGAAACATCAGTTCTCATGATGCGTAGGACATCTTCATGTGTGAGAAGCCAAAGAGAGAGAACATCCCGATGCTAGGGTTAGCTCATCGCTCACAACTGCCCTGATGGGTGGATGCGGGTTGTCTGCGGGTGAAACATGGCCAAATCTGTAAGGGACATACAGGTAGACTGCCGGAAATGTCAAGGTGGCAGGCCGCTGGGTGAGCCCGTAGAGGGAAAGGTTCATGCCAATGTTTCTACGCTCATGCTGCGGCGGGTGACAGGTTGCAGTGAACGCTTAAACAACATGCGAGGACGGATAAAATAAGTGGGTGAGAAGCAATAGTGTGGTTTAAATTATTCCTTTTTCAACCCCACCTGAAGGTAAGGTAAGCAGTTTGTTGTTGTGCACAGCTTTTACACGGACATACACAATTACATTTCAGCACAACCAACACAAGATCAGACGTACAACAGAAATACACACATACAGTTCAAAGTTGACTGAGGCGCAGCCATGTTGGGATTGGTGCATAACCCTGTGCACGGCGCCTGGTCAAGTCAAAAGGCTCCCTGCATGTCCCGTACAGGTTTGCTCATTTTTTTGGCCATACACAGTCGATATCTAGCTTTAAAGGCAGTTGTGACTAATGCTTCACTAATGACTAGAGTGCCGTGTAAGGACACCGCACAACAGCATCACCTATATGTCATCGGTTTGTGAAACTTCCATTAGCCTCACAAACACTTCACAATACGCTTACCACAAACACGACAATGTTCCATTTTCAGTGAGGCTCAAGGAAACCACACCTGTAGGGGCTCAGACAACCCAAAAACCTGACGTTCCCATACGGGTCAACCTCCATATGGGTCATGTGACTGTAGCATCTCAGCTTTTATCAACCCTTAATTGGAAGCTGCAGATGTTGTGTCAGATGTTCCTTTTTGTTATGTTATTGTCATAGAAAAGTGCAGAAATGAGTAACTTGAAATTCTGGGTCTAAAGCACAACATGGATGAGAGGACCTCCATGTTTTGTTTCACTTTAAACTCCTGAAGACTCCAGCGAGTTTGGTTCCTCTGAATGGTTTACACACATTCCCTAACTTTAAAGCTGTCGACTCACGTTTGTGAAGTTCCTCAGACGCTGCTTTATGAAACAATGGTGCTCTGCTCTAGACTTGACTTAAATATATGTCTAATGAAAGGCCAGGTCTTTTTAATTAGTGCAGACGTGAAAAGGCACGCATTTAACTCTGTGAAAGTTCTGGGCACATGCAGGAAGTTGGCTTACAGGATGAGGAAGCCTTTTGATGGCCATCTGTAAACTGAAACATGTGTGAGCCACATTCAGATGTTTGTCTTGACCGTTCCTCCTCAACGGATCTGCAACTTTCCCCCCGCTATGAACTCCATCTCTGCTTCTCTCTTTCTGTCAGTCGATGCTTTGCTAAAATTCTTGCCTGCATCTTAGCTAGCTCAGGTTTGAGAGAGCTGGCATTGCCTTTCTCTCCTTTTCTCCATGTTCTAAAACTGTAATCTCAGCATTTCACAGGTAAACATCCAAAATGTTAATGGTGAACAACATGAAGCCAGGGAGGGGTCTGGAACTCCAAGCCCCCTTCCTGAAAGCACACTGGAAAAAGCTGGAGCCCCAACTGTTGGTCTCTGGCTTGCAGTTATTTTAAGTCCCATTTCATCAGAGCGGCAGGAAATGAGTTGGCACATTTGCCTGGGTGTCATGTAAAACTGTGAAGTCAACCGCTGAAAAACAAACATGAAAAATGCAGAACAGAGGTCGCTTCGACAATTCATCTGTCAGCCAGTTCGTTTTATAATTTTGTTATAAACCAAACTGTGAGTAAGGTTAGTTATTAGTGAACTATTTGACCAATGCTGATATCTGTTGAGGCTTCAAAACAGGTTTCATTCCAAAATCAAAGTTGGCTGAGCAGCTGCATTGTAAAAGTGTAGCCTGCAGCACATCGACGCCTTTGAGTAACTAAAATTCAAATAGTCATGTGAAACAGTCAAGCATCCTGAATGTAGAAAAAAAACCTTCAGTTTGTGTTGTTTTTCCTCTTTTTAATACACTTGTTGTGTTTCTACTAGGGTTGTGTGTCTTTCTTATGATATATTATTTAATACACGTGTCCATACGTGGTTCATGACTAGACATAAAAGATTTAACGGCATTTGTCCAATTCTGTCGTCTAAATGGATACAACCTTGATATTTATTATTTAGCTGGAATTTGAAACTGTACATGAAAAAATATCTAACATAAAAACTCTCTTTTTTTCTTTTTATCTGAACAAAAGCAACATGTCTATAGGACATAACAGCTTCAAACATTAAAACCTGCATTTTGGCTCTTTTAGAATGTTTTGTTCTTAGTGGTTTAAAAGGTTTGTGGTATGAATTTTTCCAAATACAGGGAGTGTATATTATTAGGCAAATGAGTATTTAGACCACATCATCTTCTTCATGCATGTTGTCCAACTCAAAGCTGTATAGGCTCCAAAGCCTACTACCAATGAAGCATATTAGGTGATGTGCATCTCCGTACTGAGAAGGGGTGTGGTTTAATGACATCAACACCCTATATCAGGTGTGCATAATTATAAGGCAACTTCCTTTTTTGGGCAAAATGGGTCAAAAGAAGGACTTGACAGGCTCTGAAAAGCTCAAAATAGTGAGATATCGTGCAGAGGGATGCAGCACTCTTAAAATAGCCAAGCTTCTGAAGCGTGATCATCCAACAATTAAGCGTTTTATTCAAAATAGTCAACAGGGTCGTAAGAAGCGTGTGGAAAAACCAAGGCGCCACATAACTGCCCGTGAACTGAGAAAAGTCAAGCGTACAGCTGCCAAGATGCCACTTGCCACCAGTTTTGCCATATTTCAGAGCTGCAACATCACTGGAGAGCCCAAAAGAACAAGGTGTGCAACACTCAGAGACATGGCCAAGAGAAGAAAGGCTGAAAAACCACCACCACTGAACAAGACACACAAGCTGAAACGTCAGGACTGCCAAAGAAATATCTACAGACTGATTTTTCTAAGGTTTATGGACTGATGAAATGGGACTGAGTCTTGATGGGCCAGATGGATGGATGGGCCCGTGGCTGGATGGGTAAAGGGCAGATGGATGGATGGGCCCGTGGCTGGATGGGTAAAGGGCAGAGAGCTCCAGTCCCACTCAGACACCAGCAAGGTGGAGGTGGAGTACTGGTTTGGGCTGGTATCATCAATGATGAGCTTGTGGGGCCTTTTGGGGTTGAGGATGGAGTCAAGCTCAACTCCCAGTCCTACTGTCAGTTTCTGGAAGACACCCTCTTCAAGCAGTGGTACAGGAAGAAGTCTGCATCCTTCAAGAAAAACAGGATTGTCATGCAGGTCACTGCTCCATCACACGCGTCCAAGTACTCCACAGCATGGCTGGCAAGAAAGGGTCTAAAAGAGGAAAAACGAATGACTTGGCCTCCTTGTTCACCTGATCTGAACCCATAGAGAAGCTGTGATCCATCATGAAATGTGAGATTTACAGAATCCATGGATGGCAGGCTTTGGAGTGTCCTTGCAAAGAAAGGTGGCTATATTGGTAACTGATTTGTTTTTGTTTTGTTTGAATGTCAGAAATGTATATTTTACTGTGAATGTTGATGTTATTGGTTTCACTGGTGAAAATAAATCATTGAAATGGGTATACATTTGTTTTTTGTTAAGTTGCCTAATAATTATACACAGTAATAGTCACCTGCATACAGATATCCTGCTAAAATAGCTCAAACTAAAAACTAAAAACTACTTCCAACAATATTCAGATTTGATATTAATGAGTTTTTGGATTCATTGAAAACATGGTTGTTTTTCAATAGTAAAATTAATCCTCAAAAATACAACTTGCCTAATAATTCTGCACTCCCTGTATTGTTTGAAGCGCTGTGACAAACGGCAAATGTTCAGTGCACACACTGTGGTTCACCTTCAGCCAATTGGAATTGATCTGACTTGGTAGAAGCAAGCTTGTGATTAGGCGTCTTTCTGTTTGCATCACATAAAAAGACAGTAGAAACATAACAGAAAGAGAAACACACATCGAATATTTACTTTCTATACCCTTTTATCAAAATAATCTTTTTGTATCTGTGGTTTTCAACCAATACTGCCTGATCCTCCCAGTACTAGATCCACTTTTCGGTACTACTTCTCTGGTTTCCGCTCATAAATTTTCATTCTTCGTGGGAAGCTGTGTGGAAGGAGACAGATGGCACAACATCATGGTGACTGAAGATCATAAGAATAATAATGGATTCGATTTATCTGCACTTTTCCAGACGCTCACAGTTCTTCCACTGTGTCCATGATTCATTCATTCACCCTTGGTGATGGTATCTACTGTTGTAACCACAGCTGTCCTGGGGCAGACTGACAGAGGCGTGGCTGCCAGTTCACGCCTACGTCCCCTCTGACCATCACCGGGACATTCATACGCATTCACACACCAGTGGAGTCGCGTTGAAGACAGGAAGGGTGAAGTGTCTTGCCCAAGGACACAGCGACGGGGGTGAGCGGGGATCAAACTGTCGACCCTTCAATCATTGGAAAACCTGCTCAACCGCCTGACCAGTCCCACGGTCACCATTTTAGCCCCCAAATTTGGAAAGATTTACTCAAGTTGTTGAAAGGAAGAGCAATGGTTAGTGCTCTCGCTCCGCAGGTTCAAATCCCGGCTGGATCTTTCTGAGTGGAGTTTGCATGTTCTCCTTGAGCATGTGTGGGTTTTCTCCGGCTGACCTCTGTCCTAAAGTGGCTAGAACAGGCTCCAGCATCCCTGTGACCCCCAAACGGATTAAGTGGGATTAAAAATGGATGGCTGTTGAAAGGGCTTCACTTTGATGACATTTTCACTGCCCCCTCCTAACCAGGCTATAGACGCCATGCACGTGACGTCACAGCTCCTGCGTAAACGCCGGAGACTGTCAAACAGAGGTGTCACTGCCACCAATCTTTCTTTTGTCGTCCTTATGTTGTTGATGTTTTGTCTGTGTTGAGGGACAGAGACTGGATGTTCTGGTGGTTTTTTTTTCTTCATCCTGAACCCCCCCGACACACACCAACACACTGCAGAGCAGTGAAGCCGTCAGGCAGAGGTCTCTGTGTGCGTATCAAAAGACTGGGTTACATATTATTAAGAATTTTCTCATATATTGAAGGAATACAAAAAGCATTGATATTACAACAATGCACTGAGCATCAATAGCATTAATACTGTATAGCAATAATAGTTGATCGTCCACGTGGTGCAGGTGAGGATAACGGAGACTGACAGTGAGAAACAAGCAGCTCAGGTACATTCAGGCTCTGCAGGAACCTGGGATGCTGCTTTCCTGACATTTGCATGTTTTACTGTCATTCAGTCCCCGTTAAAAACAACAAAAAAGTGCCGGTTCCAGCACTGTTTCTAAAGTACCGGATTCAAAAACCCAAACGGTACCAATTCATGAATATGGATCACTTTGATGACAAATAAAATGTGTGATCACAGACCTACTTGACACAACATTGTTCACTACAGCGTCTGCTAACATCTGTAGTCTGGCGCCTTTTCCGTTTGACACGCTGATCCGTCGTTTTCTGTCTTCATCCTGCGGAAATCTTGATTTCACTGTTGCGACAACCAACAACGATGCATGTGGATCATGATGAGATTTGGTGGCTATTTCTCATTTTCTCTTACACTAAAGTCGCAGATTTTGTCCGTCGGATTTATCAAAATAATGTGTGCTTGACTCCCAAAACGGCAGACGTGTGACGTCACTGCAAAGGAGTCTGCAGGAGCGTTGATCAGATTAAGAGAAATGTTGTCACTTAGGTTCTGCGTAGCTCTTTTCTGTTGCCTTTGTAGTGTGTTCCGTACCTTTTGCAGCGCTGCAGTGAAGGAAACGTTGGGACTAATGAGGAACCCTCCGTTTACTCGCCTGCTGCTGGTGTTGGTGAATGTGAGAACGTACAGGGGCTGATGGAGAAATGTTTTCTGTTGACGATGGTGAAAAATGAATTTTCAAAAACGTATGTTTACAAAGAGTTGTCATCGTAGTTGTCTACATTTGGAGAAACAGAAAATCCCAGTGGCACATCCATCTAAAGCTGGCTGTCAAAAAAAAAAACTTTGTGTCACAAATCAAGATAATTCTGCGCATGACGCCAGATCATAAACTTTAAAGGCCTTTTGAGATGCGAGGAAGGCAGAAAACCAACAAAGCATGAAGAGAAGATCTACTAGAAACATCCCTCCTTCATTTAAACAGTTGGTCAAATACAACTGAGTTGGTACTTTGCAAAAAGGATAGTAATGACTAATGATTTCTTTTCAGGAATGGTCTTTGCTGCAGTTGAATCTTTAAATTCTTATCAGGCCAAAAAACACATCAGATAATCTATGCCGTGGTTGGTGTGTGCATGTGAATCTGGTGAGGGCAGTGTGTTGTGCGGCACCACCTCAGTCTGAATATAGACATTAGAAAAGATTGATGTCAAATGAACCACAAATCAGTGCAAAGCTGATGATTTACTTAAGAAAATGTCCAAAGATCCTGGCTGTTGAAATCCTTTTTTGTATGAAAGTGATCGTCTCAACATTCTACTTTTCTGTGTGCTGTGTGCTTTAAACAGGCTCCTGCATTTATGCTGTTTTTTTTTCAGTTTTCCTTTGTGAACATTGCGTCTGTCAACCATTACAGATTCAGCTCACTTTAGAGTTGTGTTGACTTTTGCTTCTGTGTGATGAAGCACAAACTTCCACTTCAACTGTTTCATTAAGTCTTAAACAATCTGAACTAATGAGAGAAGAAGCCTCGTAAAAGCGCCGCATGGCAAGACTGAAGAAAAAAAAAAAAGATAAGCAAGCGGAAGGAGACAGAGAGGTGATAAAGCGGAGGAAAGAGTCAGTAAGAGGAACCAAGTCAGAATATGAACGAGGCTGCGATGGTGACTTATCATCATCCAGCCAACCGGAAGGCTGAGGTGCTGGAGCTGCGTGGTGACTTCCTGTTTGTCGCAGCATACAGGAAGTTCGAGGCCACTCGGGGATCCGATGAGGCGCATGTGACTCTGAAGTGAGAAGCAGGACCAGAACACTGCCAACTATAACACTTCACATGAAAGCTGCTACCCCTTCTCTGTGATCTCTGGGAAAAAAAAGACATAAATGGTCTCAAGCTGATCACAGGAAGTGACAGTCTTCATCAAATCAAAGTCTTCATCATTTATTTTAGTCATTTGTGATGCACCTTGATAATTCTGCCTTCATACGTAGTGTCAGTGGTCCAACTTGAATCATTTTTTAGCATCAAAATAACTGGATTTAGTGGAGTTTGAAGCTAAATTAAGCAATCTAAACAATTATGAAGTTTCTTAATCTTGAATGTAGAAGTGCTATTTCTAGACTTTAGTCAAAAATATATCAACATTTAAAAAAATGTGTTAAGAACACTCAGTCTACTGTGGAGGAAACAGACCAAAGAGAAAACTGCAGCTGCAGTACTAAAAGAGGGAAAGGCAGCACTGCAAAACTGAGTTGTAGGAAAGTCAAAAGACCTTTTTTGGTTGCGAAAAAAAAGGCAAAAACATCTTAATTTTTGTCTTCCAAGAAAAGTTTTTCATTTTAGTCAGAAAAAAACATGTTGCAGTGACTATTTTTCTTAAATCAAGAATTCTTGGTAAGACCTATTTTTTTTTTTTTTTGGCTTATTTAAAGAAAATGTTTTAATTTTCGAGATCTTTTTGTAGTTAATTCTAGGGGCTCTGCTGAGGAAAATACACATTTGCTGCAAAGTGACTTAAGTTCCCTTCATCAAGGTCAAAGGGTCATGTCCACAGAGGAGTTTTCCCTGTCTTGATGGGACAAACATGAGATTTTATTTTCCAGGCAGCAGAATAAAAAACAAAACAAAAACTTAAGTTTAGTTTTGGGAAATTGACGGTGCATCGTTCCATTCTAAAACGTGGACCTTTTATTTGATGGGATTTTCCTTCGTAACCTTCTGTGTGTGCACATTTGTTAAGGGCTTCTCTTTACACTTTTTGGTCAAAAATGTTTGTTTTTGCAGGAAAATCAAAGTATAGGAAGAGTGTAGGAGGAAAGATCCTTTATTTTCATGAGAATATTGTTTTTGTACAGCTTTCTTTTAATGTCGCTCAATCTTTTAGCATTCACGGGTCAAGGCACTACCTGGACTTGCTACCCTTTTTCTCAGCTTGCCTTTGTTCCTCAGTTATTCAGTCAACACTACCATTGACTGACTGCTATGTCCTGCTGACTGTTCTTAGATTAGCAAAGCTCTAAACTAAAACTGTTTTTTCTTTCTCATTTTGTCTCTCATAGTTGAGATATACCTATGATGAAATGTACAGGCATCTCTCATCTTTACAAGGGAGAATTAGTGGTTACTAAAGGCTTTTTTGCCCCACTGTAGAACTTATAGGACATATCAAACAAAGGAGAAGATAGATAAATGGATGAAATGAGCATTTCAGGGCCTTGGAGGGATGTGACACCCTAAACTCTCAGCAAGCCCAGACTGCCCCCCCCTCTTGTTATTCACCCCATAGTGGGGCTGTCTAAATCTGGGCCTGTGTAAATGTGGTTGAAATGTCAGTTATTAGGAGAACTATTGACCTGAATGTAAAGTTTGGGACTTTTAAGGAACGTTTGTCCATTGTAGAGTGTTTTGTTGTAAATGTATGTCGTTGAACACATTTGTAAGGCAGATGTTTTTAGTACGATTAAAGACTCACACTGAGGAACATTTGTTTTTAACTTGTCCTTGTGGCATTTTTCTGATTAAAATTGAGCTCAAAATTGCCTTTCTGAGTGATTTTTAATCCTTTCAAATTGTTGTGAATCAGGAGCAGATAAAAAAAAAAACATTTCGGAAAAAAGAAAAAATCTCATTTGTGACGTAGAAAATATGCCACGAGCTCCCCCCCTCCGCTCCATTCTGATCATCCACAATCAGACACACAGATCCATATGTGTCTTTGTTTTCCTCGTCTGAGCGGGAGTCTGGATCTAAACTGTACAGTTGGATAGATCTGATACTGGCCGCCATTTTTGTTTCACCGGGAATATTAGGTTGGGGTTGTGAGGTGCTGTAAGCTAGCACGAGAGCATGTAAACTGATGGGTGACGGGGAGTGGGGATGGGCTTACTCCGTGCCAATGGTCCTAGCCATCAAATCAGAGGTGAATTTCTGAGTTGCTGCTCTGCAGATACTGTATCCTATAAACCTACAGATTTTTTTAATTTTTTTATTTGGCTAATTGTGACTTCACCTGAGATACCACGACCAGAGTATTTGTCACATCCCCATCTACGCTATGCTGCACAGGTCAGCTCTGTGGCTAGCCTCCTGACAGCTGGATCAGACCAGGGATTGATGGGACAGCTTTTTTTCTGGAAAACCTTTTTTGGAAAAAGCTGCTCATGGTTCAGAAGTATTCACAAAGGTGGAAAAATACGAAACTCTCCCTTTAAAATAGAGCTGGTCATTGGGTTGACTCCAAAATACAGTAACTTGATATTTACACCAGCTTTATGTAGTTATAGTCCAGATCAGTTAAAAGTGGCGTTCTTTAAGCAGAACCTATGCTCCCAGGTTCCAGAAGTAAAGAAAAAGGGTCAGAAGTGACGACAAAGCAGACTTATCCATAGTGAAGATTTGGAAAATGTTGAAAATGAATGCTGGAAACCCACATCATCCACTGTGGATGTTTTTATTTTACTTATTTCCAACACGCAAAGGACAAAATGGAAAATAGGACAAAAAATATTAAGAACGGAGCTTAAACAACAACATTTAGATACAACACAGAACTTTCACTATAAACAAAGTAACAATTTGATCCTTTTTTTAATGGTTATCACCCCAAGCTTCATTAGTGTCCAAAACAAACCCATTTCTCTGTTTTTGCTCATCAGGTGTGTCGTCATTGCTGTTACATTCTATGCTATTAAAAACCAGCTTTTATGGACCCGTGCTTGGAATCTAAGAAGCTAAACAAAAAAATTAAAGATTTTAGGGGTTTGAACCTCAATTCTTAAACCTATTTTGAAAGAAAGTTATTCTATAGAGCATTCTGTCAAAGGATTTATTAATTTTACCTTTGATTCAACACACAACTGCCTTTGCAATGTCCTTCTGTTCACTTGTTTTCAGTTTTCAGCTTGTCTTTCTACTTTTTGTCTGCACACTTATTTAAAGGTAATGTGAACAGTTGCAGCTGAGGGCTGAAGCTGTGCATTTCCGGCTCAGGCTAAAGCCGCCTGTACACATCCTGACATCCTGTCAGAGTGAGACAATCACCAACATGTAAAGCCACATGAGGGCAGCTGCCAGTCGAGCGTGAATCCTCCTAAAACCTGAAACCAAATTACAAAAAAACCTGTACTTTTAGGTGAAATGAGTCGCTGTTCTCTCCCCCCAGCACAGATGCAAACATCCGCCAGAGAATTTCTGCTATTCTGAGCGTAAATCAGAATGGAGACAAACTGGTAGATTTCTGTTTTCTAGTTGATCTCCATGTTGTTTAGAACTTCTCAGTCAGTGAGAACCAGAAACACCGATAAGCACTCTTCTTTTTTAACCACTATTGTGTTTCCTCCAGGGTGCGGCAGCCAGTGGTGACAGAGTAAAGCCAAGCCATGCCAGCTCCGCCGCCCCCACCGCCCCCGGGGCCTCCCCCTCCTCCGACCTTCAGCCTTGTAAGTCTGTTTGACCCCTGTGCTCCGCCTACCAGAGACATCTAGCGGATCAATCTTGTCAATGAACCTCATCTCCTGTTGAAATAAAAGCACACGTGATAATGTTGGAACATTAGTTGAACACACGTTTGTCAGTTAAATGTTTGATGATTGTGGCTTACAGGTAATGAAAACCCAAAATGTCCTTATTTTTTAAATTAAAACGATTCATTGATGGAAACTCCCACATTCAGCTGATACACTCCAAACATCTGCAAAGGTTTCTTGAGCCTTTCATGGTCTCAGTGTGGGTCAACCACAAGAAAGACTGTTGACCTGACAGACGCCCAGAAGACAGTCACCGACACCCTTCACATGGAGGACAAGCCACAAAAGCTGGTTGTTCACAGAGTGCGAATCAACAAAAAACTTGTGCGGAAGGAAAAACTGCCAGCAACAGAGAGTACTGCAGCTTTGGGAGGACTGCCGACCAAAATCTAGTCAAGAATTTAGAGGATGGACTGAGGATGGAGTTGGTGTGTCAAGGAATGGGTTACAGATGTTGGATTCCTCACGTCAAACACTTCCTGAACCAGAAACATCCCAGGCGTCTCACCTGGGCTAAAGAAGGAAAAGAAAACAAGTTTTTCATTTCATTTGGAAAATACAAAGAGTGGAGAGACACACAGTCATGTGGTTTGAAGTTTAGTGAAAAGTTTCCATCAGTCATGGTTGGTCATCTGCTGGTGTTGGTTCACTGTGTTATCTTGAAGTTCACAGTCATAGCAAACATCCAACAGGAAACTGGACGAGTTCATGCTGCCCTCCGCTGGCAAACTAAGGAGATGCTGATGTGATTTTCCAGCAGGACTTGGAACCTGCCCACTCTTCCAAAGGAACCAAAAGCTGGTACCACAATCGCAATGTTACTGTGCTAGTGCCAGAAAGCTCAGCTGACCTGAACCTGACAGAAAATCTCTCATGAAAAAAAGACAACCTAAAGGTGTATTAGACCTACACAGGCTTATGGCCTCCATGCTGCAGAGCATCCATGCATAAGGAGCTCCAATCAAAACATCAACATAGTTATCAGAAGCCCCTAACTGAAAACATCTGTTCTGATTAAAAGACACAAAATAGTATAATAATACTACTACTACTACTACTACTACTACTACTACTACTACTACTACTACTACTACTACTACTACTACTACTACTAATAATAATAATAATAATACTACTACTACTACTACTACTACTACTACTACTACTACTACTACTACTACTACTAATAATAATAATAATAATAATAATAATAATAATAATAATAATAATAATAATAATAATAATAATAATGGATTGGATTTTTCTGCGCTTTCCAGACACTCAAATTTCTTACATTGTGTCCATTATTCATTCACTCCTCATTCATTCTTGGTGATGGTAGCTCCTGTTGTAGCCACAGCTGCCCTGGGGCAGACTGACAGAGGCGTGGCTGCCATTTTGCGCCTACGGCCCCTCTGACCATCACCGGGATCATCCATGCACATTCACCACACCAGTGGAGTCACACTGGAGACAAGGAGGGTGAAGTGTCTTGCCCAAGGACACAACGACATTTGGCTGGTGGGAGCGGGGATCGAACCGCCGACCCTTCGATCATTGGACGACCCGCTGCACACCAAAAACAAAATGCACAGAAAGGTTACAAGAAAAAGACTTGAAACATTTTAGCACTTTTTGAATTTCCTTTTAAAATGATTGAACATTTTCAAAGAATGTACCCATACTTTTAGAGTAGGTATCTCTTAAATCATTTCTGGGTGAAAATTATTTAAAAAATAAAAATAAAATCATCTTTATTCAAATTGATCTTTTATTTTGTTTTCGTGATGTGTTTGGATCTCATTTCAGGCGAACACAGAGAAGCCAGCGCTGAACCGCTCCGAGCAGCAAGGAAGGGGCGCTCTTCTGTCTGACATTTGCAAAGGCGCCCGGTTAAAGAAGGCTGTAACAAATGACCGCAGCGGGCCCGTATTTGACAGTAAGCTATTTGCTCCTGAGTAGAACCACAAAACCCCACAATATATGGAGAAGAAGGCTTTATTTCAAACACATAAAAGTAAATATGACCTTGTTCAGAAACACTCAAAACCAAAGCGAGATCTATCACAACAGCAAAAGTAAATCATACCTCACCAGCATTCATGTGCTTGCAAGTAAAAGCACGATGACAGAAAAAAGAATCCTGTTAGAGGAGATGGTTTGTTCAAGTCTTCTCTTAACCCTTGTGCTATTTTAGAAGACCCCCCCCTTCCATTGAGGTGTTCTCCCTGCCATGACAAAGGTGGATAAAGGTGGAAAATTTTCATGTAATCCGTGGACACCAGTGAAGATCACAAATCATTGACAAAAAAGGTTCAGAGCTCTGTCTAGTGGGTCTAGATGACCCCACTCCCAATGTTAAAGTGCCTTGGATAGAACAAGGGTTAAAGACCCAATCCAATAGACCAATAATATGTTCTTGTTCTTATTTTTGTGACACAGATAAAGAAAATTAAGTCTAAAATTGAATTTCTTAGTATTTCTTTAATCAAATTGTTGGGAAAAAAAGGTCGTTTAAAAAATAGCTCATTTGTGATCTTGAAAAAATCTGCAAGCCAGAGTCCCTGCAGACAAATAGATCCATGTACGTCTTTGTTTTCCTGGTTTGAGCTGGAATCTGGATCTAAACGGTACAGCTGGACAGCTTTGATATTTCTTGCCATTTTTGTTGCACCACTTATGTTAGGTTGGGGGTGTGAGGGGCTGTAAGCTATAAACAAATGGGTGACGGGAAGAGGGGCCAGGCTTACTTCACGGCAACAGTCTCAACAACTCAGAGGTGAATTTTTAATGAACTCCTGCTTCCCTGCAGAAACTATGTCTTAGAAAACGACATAACGGTAATTAAAAGACCACTGGGATTGGTTTGGAATAGATCAGAGGATGATTCGAATGGGGCTTTAGACACGCGTTCAGGGCAGTAACTCCTTAGACCTTCTTTATTCAATTCTAAAAACATGAAATAAAAGTGTGTAAATAGATGAAATAATGAAAAAGGAAGATGGGAGTGAGTGATCAAAACCTCCCTGTCAATTTTTGAAGTTGTCATTCAAGCTCCTTTTAACACATTTCGCCATCCTTGCTTTTAGACTGATTTGAAAGCTGGAGTTGGATGTAGCTCCCCTCTGACTTAGAAGGAGGAGTTAACAGTTTGACTTCACTGTGTGGCTTTAGAAATATCATCAACAGTCTAGAACAGTGGTCCCCAACCACTGGGCCGCGGACCGGTACCGGGCCGCGGACCGGTACCGGGCCGCGGGGAATTTTGGCACCGGGACGCAAAGAAAGAAAAAATAATTTCCATTTTATTGGTTTTTTTTTCCGACAAAAGCGTTTTATTTTGAAAAGTGACCGGATTCTCTCTGTTACATCTGTCACACTTAACGCACGTCAAAGTCGCGACACCAAACATTAGGTGATAAACCCACTAAAATGAAACCCAAACAACCAAAATGAGCAAAAAACAAACTTCTTTAGAAAGTTGCCGTGACAAGGGTAAAATTATTATTATTATTATTACTATTATTATTATTGCGTTGTACCGGTCCGCGGTGACAAAAAGGTTGGGGACCACTGGTCTAGAACAGTGGAACTCATCAGGCTCTGGTTCATGCCTCAGCAGCGGTAAAGCCGGTGGCTGATGTTATAGTCCTTGCTTTAGTTTCCTTAACAGGAGACTAAGTTCAGAAACAAGCCTGGCTAGTTAATGAATCTTTATATTTAAATGCATTTTTATCTTTGCATGAATGCAAAGATAAAAATGCAAATTTGTTTTTAGTATCTCTATGACATTTAATGGTTAGCTTGTTAGGACAGTTAGCTTATTATCTTCAGCTGTTTTACACATGATCCACAGTGTGCTCACCCTAACCACTGAATACAAACACATATTAAACTTTCCTGTAGTTTCACTAAACAAAAACATGTTCTAGAATGTAAAGGTGTCACTTGAACTTACTGTGAAGATCTTTCTCATCAATGAAGAAAATCTGATTATCCTAAAGTAAAAAGAAAAAACTAAACTGACTGTTTCTGTATTTTCTTTTTTTTGGTAGAAGCCAAAGGAGGAGGCGGAGGTGGAGGAGGAGGAGGAGGAGGAGGCGGAGGTGGAGGCGGTGGAGGAGGAGGTTTTGGTGGGGGGTCACCCGGGGGTTTAGGGGGCCTTTTTGCAGGGGGGATGCCAAAACTGAGGTCTGCAGCAAACAGAGAGTCTAATGGTAAAAGTGACTCGAATCCTGGACGTGGATCGTCTCTCAGGATGCATCTTCATTTCTTCCTGTTTTATGTTTTTCTCAGATTCAGGACCCAGTCGTGGACCTATCCTCCCCCCAGGGGCTCGCCCTGGTGGCCCCAGTTCCTACGGTGGAGGCGGCAGCCCCTCTGGCCCTCCTAAACTCCCAGGTGCTCCTGCTGTTCCTCGTAGCAGTCCTCCTGATCTTCCGAGGGGCCGCCCCGGTCAGCCATCAAGGCAGGACTCTCCAGGAGGGGGCCCCCCTCCCTTACCAAACACACCAAGACCTTCCCAGGGCTTCCAGTCTCGTGGTGGCCCACCTCCATCATCACTCCCGGGTGGACCCAAACCGAGCCCCGCATGTGCGATGCCACCACCTGGTGTGCCATCAGGCAGGCACGGGCCCCTTCCTCCCCCACCAAGAAGCTCCTCGCCAGGATCCTTTCCACCTCCACCACCACCCTCCAATGGCAGCAGACCGCCCTTACCTGCAGCTCCTGGAGGACGGCCTCCTCTTCCAGATGACCGACCGCCCCCGCCTCCAGCCCCAGCAGGAGGTTACCGTCCATCTATGCCCCGTGACATGCCCCCACCCCCTCCTCCCTCTTCCAACTCTAGACCGTCTCCTTCCTCATCGAGTCGACCACCAGCTGTTGGGGCTACACCCCCTGTGCCACCAGGACGACCAGGCCTTCCCCCACTCCCTCCAGGCCCCGGCGGAGGGGATGACCTGAGCACACCCCGTTTGCCCCAAAGAAACAGCTCCCTCAACAGGTAGGGCAAAAGCCACCCCCCAGTCCTCTTTGTAGACTTCATGATGCCCAGCTTTACTCTGCTCTCAACATGTCTGCTGCAAGTCTGAAAAAGTAAAGACTCTGAAAGTCACAGGGACCCTGCAGCTACGCAGTCATGGTTGGGTTTTCATTCGGTCATTTTAACTCCCTATAGACAGCAGATGTTTGGAGTTTCTGATTGAGGGCGCCCAGCGTTCAGACCAAACGCCTCCACTTTGATCCCATCTCTGTAACTGCTGGGCCAGCGTGCTTTACCTGCTACTGAACAATTGGGTCTTACTCACCAAGCACACCTGATCCAGGAGCACCAGGCTGGTAGATCTCAGAGAGCAGGATAGAGCCTCCCTGGTCTTAATAGAATGGTTTGAAAAGTCCTACAGTTCATGCAAATGCTGCTTGTTAAACTTCAGTCATGAGTTTTTGGGCACATAACTTTTCTAATTGAGGAGATTCAATCTGAATCTCTTCCATTCAATTTAGAAACTTGCTTTTATTACATTTTCAAGTTGCTGTGTAGCAGCAGTTTCTGCTTTAGGAATCATGATGATGCGTGTTCTCTTATTGCTGTGTGAAAACACACTTCAACGCTCAAAGTCACCTGGTCTGACCTCTGCCTTTAGAGGTCAGATCACCTGCTGGCTTTCAAAGTTCAGCAAAGATAAGCGGCAACTGAGTATAACACACCCTACAGAGGGGTGGCCATGGTGCAGAGGTAGGATCTATGTTTTTTTTCACAAGGATCTATGTTTTTTTCCCCATCCACCTAACATTTCCCCATAAAATAATCGATTTTAAACGTGCTGCTGTCTTAACGTTAACAGTTGTGTTCTCACAAATTAGATCACTTAAATAACAACAACACAAATTCTTTAAATCTCTAAAGGTCAGACCAAAGACTTGAACCTGGGTCAGGTTAAGGGTCACTGCAGGGCAATGGATGAATATACTTTGTTGAATGTGCACAAATTAACCAGCAGTTCGTCTTCATCAGTCACAGTCCAGCACCCCCACCTGGTCGGGCAGGACCTCTGCCTCCTCCACCATCTGAAAGACCACCACCCTTTGGAAGGAACCAGTCATCTTCACGCTCAGGTGAGAGTCTTCTCTGATCAGGATGATTTTAAAGAACACGTCTTTCTTTCACTGCAGCATCAAAGTCTAAAGACAAATTTTGAAATCCTTTATTTTTCTGTCAAGGTCCTCTTCCTCCTCCACCTCCTACAGGTCGTAATGTTGGCGTTAGATCTCCACCAGGACCCGCTCCTCCTAGTCGGCCAGGTCCAGACCCACCCCGAGGTGGCCCTGGTGGCCGACCTCCACCGCCGCCAGACAGGCAGGGCTCAGGATCCTTTCCTCCTCCACCACCCATGGGAAATGGCTTCCAGAACTCTCACCACAACCAGTTTCAGGGTGAGTCTAATACAGTCCAATAATATTAGTCGTTCTGAAAAAAACCTGACCTTTTTATCTTTTTCCATGTGAACAGACGAATGGGAGAGTCGGTTCAGTTTCCAACCGGTGTCAGACTTTCCTCCACCTGAACCCTATGTGTCTTTTCCCAAGACTTACCCCAGCAAAGCTGCCAAGACAGACGGCAAAGGTGAATGGCTCTTGTACTCACACAATATTAGTATTGTTTGTCTTTTGAATATTTTTTATGGCTTTGTCAGATCCAAGTTTGTAGCTAGAGATAAATCAGTACAGAACGCTTGTATGGATGGATTGGAAACATTCACTTGAACAAGGAGATAGAAAATCACAAAGAATATTCAGGAATCTTCTTTAAAGAATTTGGATACATTTGTTTCCATTTCATTGAGGGAAATAAGTATTTGATCCCATAGTAACCATTAAGCATTCTAATTAACACAGATCAATTAGACTCTCCCAATCAACCTGTCACCTGAATTGAAGACACCTGTTTGAACTAATTACCTGTAGAAAAGACACCTGTCCACACAATCAGTCCATCAGTCAAACTCCAAACTCTCCAACATGGGAAAGACTAAAGAGCTTTCAGCTGAAGATTGTCGACCTACACAAGACCAGATGAACTACAAAACCATCAGCAAGAAGCTGGGGGTTAAGCTGACAGCTGTTGGTTCCAAAATACAGGAACATGACCATCAGTTCACCTTTAGGTCAGGGGCTCCAAACCAGATCTAACCTGGGGGGGGTTCCATGAGAACAGTGAGAAATCGACCAAAAAAAACACAGCATGAGTATATGATCTCAAAGCAGCTAGAACCACAGTTACCAAAGCATCAACCCTTCCCGTCACTTTCAGAGGAAAGGAAATGCTGCCTATGACCCTAAGAATACCATCCCCACTGTCAAGCATGGAGGTGGAAACATTATGCTTTGGGGCTACTTCACTGTGTGGATGGGAGGGTGGGTGGAGCCATGTACCATTAAATCCTGAGTGAGAACCTCCTTGCCTCCACCAGGAGGCTTAACATGGGTTGTGGATGAGTCTTCCAACAGGAAAACAACCCAAAACAAACAGACAAAACCACCAAGGAATGGCTGAAGAAGAAGCAGATCAAGGTCATGGAGCGGTGCAGCCGGTCTCTGAACCGCAATTCTATAGAAAACCTATGGAGAGAGCTGAAGCTCAGAGTTGCTGCTGATGTAGAAGTCATTTGTAAAGAAGAGTGGAGCAAAATTCCTCTCGGTATTTGCAGACACCTGATCATCAACTACAAGACACCTCTGACCTCTGTGCTGATAACAAGGGCTTGGCCACAAAGTACCAAGTCTTTTCAACAAGAGGGTTCAAATACTTCTTTAACTTTATCAAATAAAAAATAAATGTATATAAATTCTTTAAAGTGGCGTTTTGGATTTTCTTAGGGATTTTATGTCTCTCACTGTTCAGGTAAATCTACCATCAGGTTGACAGATGGTCAGTTTATTTTTGAGTGGGCAAACCTACAATATCAGCAAAGGATCAAATACTTATTTCCTCCTTCAGCAGCTTTGTGCTGATAGAGTGCACGTTACTTGCACAAAGTTGTGGCAATTCCAGGAGTGTGTGCCATTTCCTGTTATTGGGGAAAGCTCCAGTGTAAAAGAGTTAAAAAAAAAAAAAGTTTTTCGTTAATGATTTTAGAGTACCACTAATTAAAAAAAGAATCCTGCTTCTTGTGTTTTTCTAGGTCCTGGTAAAAAGGAGAGAGGAGCTCCTCCTCTTCCTCCCGTACCCAGGTGAATAAAAGATGGCAGACATGCCCAACCTCAAGAAGACCCACTCCTTTTCTTTACCTTTTTTTATCATCATGCTTTGACCTGCTGCATGACAATCATATGGAGACGGAGCTCAGTGAACTGTCACCAAGCAAAAGCAGACGCTCAGAATGTAGCTGCATCGAACTTTGTTCAGGTCTACATCAGGCTGATGACTGTTGTTATTCTGATCCCAGTTTCCTGTGGAACTGATTCCTGGTTGAACTAAGAGCTTATATTTGGAAGGTCCTCAAATGGTTCACTCAGATGATGTGTTTTTTTAAAAGCTGTTGTGCTCCCATGTCAGATGTGCCTTTTTGTTGTTGAAAGTGAAAAAATGAGTGGAGTTGTTAAAGAGAGAGCTCCAGTAAAAGAAGACTTTTTATGTGCAAAAGCATCCTATGTTGTCACAGTCGGAATGTTTCTGTTGGGATTACGTAACGGTACGCTTGTGGACAATTGTGGGTTTTTTAGAAGAAAAAAAGAGATTTTGTTGATTAAATCACAAATAATGACTTTTTATTTGTTAAATGACCTTGAAGGACTGTATATTATACGTAGGACAGTGCAGTGCAGGTTTTGACAGGAATTTTGTATTTTGAAATCTCAAGACTTTCAGAAGAAAATGAAACTGGATTGATCAAATAAAGCACTTAATTAAGAAAGTTAGAATAAAAATAAAATACTTTTTTAATTCACATTATCACAATGCACATTTATCACAGACTGAAATGTGTAGTATCAAGAAGGAAACAATATGTTTTATATCATCAGATGAATATATATGAATCATTTACATATTGGTGCAATAAAATGGACAATAAATTGGTATATGAAAATGTAATCAGTGTTTTTGTATACACTCTTTGCCTTTTGGCTTCAGTAGTGTGAAAGCAAATCATCCATCCATTCATTCATTCATCCATCCATCACACCAACCCTCCTCCAGTCCTCCTTCACTAAATCCATGAACCTTCTCTTCCCTCCTCGGTCTTCCTCTAGACCTCTTTCTTAGCATCATTTTCCCCACATCGTCACTGTTCCTCCTCTCAATGTTTCCAAACCATCTCCATCTGCTTCCCCGCATTTATCTCCAGAACATCCACCATGATCTGTTCCTCTGATGGATTCCTTCCTGATCCTGTCTATTCTGGTCACTCCCAAAGAGAACTTCAACATCTTCATCTCATAGTCTCTAAACCAACAAAATGGCTGATCCCACCACAGTCTTCCTTACCGTTCCTTTTGTTCTTGATGACTTGCTTTAGTCACATCTGAAACCTTCCTCCACCTGTTCTAACCTGCTTGAAAAAACCTTTTTCTTCACCTCTTTCTTACTCTCTCTGTTGTTTTGGAGTGTTGGACCAAAGTCCACAAAGTCCTCCACTTTCTTCACCTCTGCTCCCTCTAACGTCTCCGTTCCTCTTGAGTTCCCGTCATTTAAAACACAGATACACCGTCTTGCTGGAGCTGACCTTCATTACACTCCTTTCTGGAGCAGGACCTCCACCTCTCTACATATCCCTCCACCTGCTTGCTGTGGTTACTTCAGATCACAATGTCATCTGCAAACATCATGATCCACAGAAATTCCTGTCTAACTTGACCCTAATCTTTTTTTCCCCCTGCATTTTTTTTGTTAAAATGACAGATGTGATTTGAGGTGGACCAAACAAAGTGCCTTTCTGATCACACGAAGAAGTACGGACAGCTAAGAGTTCATATAGAAAACTGCATTGAGCTAGCTGTGCTAGGAAAGATGACCTCAGCAGCATATCGACAGCCTAATAGCATTTCTGCCTAACTCATTTTTTTGCCAAATTGAGATGTTGGCCTAACTCTACCCTCCTTTGGTGAAAAAAATGTGTTTTTTCTTCTTTTCCAAAAACCTGAAAAAATGAGTTAGGCAGATATGCTATTAGGCTGACGATATCTGGATAAGGAACACTGTGCTGTGGTGAGAAGGCTTAATGAAGAGATCAAAAAGAACCCTTTTTTTATCTGAACTTCATTATTATTAAGTCTTCATACATTTTTTGGGGCGTTTGAGCTGGGATTGCTGGGATGAAAGCAAAACCTCAGAAAACCCCAGAATTTTCTGAGGTCTCTGAGGAGACCTACTGCCATTCATTTGCCTGGACTGAAGTGATCACCTTGCAACTCTTTCAGTGAACCTCAAAAATGATGACCTGGATTACATGGTAGCAGTTTTAGGAGATAATTTGTGTTGATGATGATCAAACAGTAGACTCTGTATCCATCCAAGTTGATGAAACTGCATTTCCATATTCTAAAGATTTTTCCTTTCCAGAGAAACATAGGATATTTGGGGTAAGACGGGCAATAGTGGAGCCGGTTAGGTTGACACTTTTGACAAATCATGCATTTCGTAGTACAAGCAGCAGATTTGGCATTGATGTACCTCAGAAACCCGTCTTTCAGAAAAGCACATTGGAGAGAAAAAAAATCAATTTGTGTGGTAGCCATACACTCAATTGTTTCCAAAATATTAAATGTTTATTTTCCCTAGTCTCATCAATATGGACTGTTCATGCAAAAATTGCAGTCTTTAAATTTGAGGGGTACCTAAAGAATACTATTATATGTATATTATATATATATTTTAAGTAAAATCTTGGATTTTTCTTGTGGCTAACATGTTTTTCTGAAAGAGGGTATCCTTAGGCACATCCATGCCAAATTTAATGCTGTCCACAAAATACATTATAATTCTAAGAACCGGCTCCACTACAACACCATTTAGCACTGGAGTTAGGAACCTTCAGTTGCCAATTGGCTAGAAGAAATTTCAACTTGTAACCGCTCTTACCATCTGAAAAAAAAATATATTTTTCTTTTATGCAACTTCCTGGACAGTTGTAAGACCTAGATAGAGCAAAGCTGCTCAGGGAGTCGATGCAAACGTGTTCCTCCTTTGTATGCTAATTCACTATTTCACTGCTAGAGCTACAGTTTGACACCAGTGACTCAATCTGATTTAATTGAGAATTAAATAAAATGTCAGTGAGACATGTTTTTTTTTAACCCTTGTGCTATCTTAGATGACCCCCCCCTTACTTTGACGTGTTCTCCCTACCATGACAAAGGTGGATAAAGGTGGAAAAATTTCATGTAATCCATTGAACCAGTGAAGATCACAAATCATTGAAAAAAAGGTTCAGCGCTCTGTCTAGTGGGTCTAGATGACCCAACGGTAAAGTGCCTAGGATAGAACAAGGGTTTATTGAAAAACAAAGCTGTCAGTTTATAAAAAGCATAAAGAAACAGAAACATGTCACTTCAAGCTGCAAATGTAATTTTATATCAGTTTTTGGAATAATTTCTGTAATAGTTTAAAAAGTATTTTTTTTTAAGTGCGTTTTCAGGATTTATGAGGCGCCCGAGTAAAAACACAAGAGGGCATCATTGAGCTTCAAGAGTTGTGGAGATCACTGCAGATGTGCAACATATTTGATTCAAAATGACCTCGGAATTACAACAACCAGAGTAAACACTCGCCAGGCAGTTTCTCCTTTTATTCTGCTAATTTACCAGAGGGTTTTGAGATTACGACAAATCAAAGTGTCCTGATCTTTCTTTGTGGTGCATAAAAAGCAGCAGTCACAGAGGGGCTCCTGCTTTGATGGGCAGTCACTATCAACATGGTCCGGTTAAATCTTCTGCTCAGTCGGCCCAGATGTGATGTAACAGCAGGCAGAAACCGCCAAGAAACACTCAGAAGGATTTGGAAAAATTTAGAGCATTAGAATAAAAAACCTCCAGTTTAGAACTTAAAATCTCAAACTGAATTAAAGACATTCTCAAATGTTAATTTGACAAAAATAAAAGCACATAAGGTTCAGAAAAGGCTGTGTGACATGTTATGGCAGGGAGTGTGTTAAAATGCACACAGAGTGATAGTTTTTAAGGATGTGATCAGTGTGGGAGCAGTGATGTGAAGTGTCAGATCAGGCTCAGCAGCTGCAGGCTTGTAATTACGCAGCTTGATAATCAGAAGGAGTAATGATTCATAATCTGGTGTTTGGGTGAAAAGGAGCCGGAGGATTGTTTTTGAGGCCTGGTTTCATTGCATCTGTTGAGCATTAAGGCTTCCTCTGCATGCTTCAGTGTGACTCACCTTCTTTTAATCTGATAAAACCAAAGCAATATGTCTTTTTCTGGTGCTGATCCAGTTTGCGTCTAATCGCATTCGCATAACCGGGATCAGCAACAGCTTCTCAGGTGTCGAGGCAGCTCTGGTGCAGTGTGAGCGCCAGAGGCGAGCAGAGGTCCAGCAGCTGTGTGAGTTGCAAAAGTCTGTGCTCATTACATCTTTACATGACAGAACCGGCGCCCCTCGATAGAAATGTTTTGGGTGAGGCTGAGCGGCTGACTTTGCCAAATAAAATGTGACACCGTGCCCGACATTAGTGTGATTTCTCACCACTCTGCTGCCACTAAAACGCTGCAGGAAACCCGGCCCTCCCCTGCTCGCGTTACACTACTGGCAAGAAAACATAAACTATTAGCGGGCAGCAATTTTTCACAGAACAAAGAGAAATACATTTCCTCTGTATGAGACAAAAATGGAAAGCAGGAATAAACAAAATCTTTGTGAACTTCACGTCAGGCTTTCCTGACAAGCATCAGAATGTTTTGAGCTGTTGCTTTAAATTAAAGGAGCCCTCCAGGGATTTTTTTGTTGTGAAAGCTGTAGCACAGATAGCAAAAAAACAGCTTTATAATATCTCTTCTGTCCGCGCAGGAAGCTTGCTGAAGTTAAAAGGATTATCCCAGCTTTTGCTTGAGATTTAGCTGCCATTACAAAATGGGATTTAAAAGAGGCAGGATGCTGTAGGATGTTTGAAGAGTCGCATTCTGCTTCACCCAAAACCAAATCGGTGGAGGTGCATCTTAATGGATTATCAACCTTAGCTTTATCCTAATCAGAGGAGGAAGCCCTTGTGTGTGTGCCTGTGGGCCATGTCTGACAACCCAGTGCAACAAGCAGGGCGTCAAAGCAAGTTCTGCTAAAAGAAGCACACCAAGCATTCCTGTGTGATGTAACACAGAAATGCTGCTATGATGCTGCTAAATGACCCAGTTTCTCAGAAACTTCAGTACTCACACAAATGACTTCATGTTTGCATTGACACGCCTTCTTTAACAAGTAAAACTGCTAATATTTGTGCCTAACATGAGGCACAGATTATAATACACCTGCCGCCATGCTGAACTGTAAGTTTCTGCCCAAATACTGTGTTTAATTAATGATCAGCAGTCAGATTTTTGTGGGGAACCTGCAAACCGTGGTCACAGACCCTCACGTGGTCACGGAGGGCTGGAGAATGTTGTGCTTCCATCTACATCTGAGGATCTTATCTTTGGACCTAAAACATCCATTCATTCATTACTGTCTAGTACCTTTTTCATTGTGAAAGATCTGTCCTAAAAATCTAGATCTTAAAGTTTTTGAGAAACTGAAGAGACACAACATGTGCCGTCTTCAGAGGAACGTCAAGAATCAAAGTGACTGAATCCTGATTAGTGGTTAAACAAAAAGGCTGAGAAGGTTCCAGTACTGGTTACTTTATCATCTCTGCTTCTCGGCCCCGGTTTGGCGTGTTTACTCAACAGAATTTGTTATGCATGGATAAGGGTGGAATAAAGGAAGACAAAGTTTTCAAATTTTTGAATTCTCTTCATTCAAGATGAAAACAGCTGAAACCCAGAGGGCCACATCTGGACCTTCAGTTCTAGAGAGGTCTATCGCTTTGGGCCTTGACAAAGGTAAATTGCTATATAAGTATTACTATGGATTTACGATTTACCATAACTATGACCGCCATGTGCATTACCATTGACTGTATGAGAGAGCATTCAGAGTGAGTGTCACGTCACCCACAGAAAAAGACTTTCCAGCTCCAATGAAATGAAGTCAACTCAGTTGCTATTTCTTTGCGATATGAACGCCACCACATTGGAGCCACCCTAACCCTGAGCCGATTTGAGTTTCTATGGCAACCATTCTTTCCAAATAGAAGTGAGCTTTTAGAAGTTCACACCCCTACAACTTATAGGTGGGCTGGGGAGAATCTGTCAAACGTTTCAAATGTCATGGAAACACATGCTTATTGGGGCATAAACTGATCCGTTCATAACTTGAATTATTGGATGTACAGAAAAAATATCATGAAACAAATAGGATTATCAAGAACATGTTAAAATAGAATAACAGAATAATAGCTGTTTATTCAACAGAAGTCAATGGGAATTTGGCTTTTTGGAGCCAGCGGGTACTTCCTGTTTAGAACGTGAGGGGGGAGGGGTCACTCAGTCTAGTTACTCGAGTCAAATGGGGTCACCTAAATGACTTCCTGTTTGAGGCAGGTTAAAAAGTAAAGTAGTGGAGTCAGGTCAGGTCACTGGTGACCTTTTGACTTTTTGCACGTTACATCAGTCTTTTCAATGTAAAAAAAACAGGCAGACTTTACAAACGTAAAAGACATATTTACAAACTGATTCCAAAAATGTCTTCCACCATTGAGGCTAGATGTATGTCTACAACAGTTGGAGATATGAAACTGGTCGTTCTAAGGCCTGATGCCACCTCATGATGGCAACAGCTAATACTAACTGTAGTTTGGACTGATTATCATGTCGTGTTTTGTTCGTTGAAGTCTTTTTTTCTTCAGTTTCCAGGTTAGATGTTTTAGTAAAGTTATGCCACATAACAGGCGCAATGGAAGGAAAAAGCAGGGATCTACTGGCATCATCATCAGAGGAAAGCTGATACTTTCACTGTTTGTAATAGCCCTCTTGTTTTAGACTGTATGACACACACACACACAGACAAACACACACACTCGCACACACAAACACGTTGATTTCTACCTTTGTTAAATGTTTAAATAAGCTAAATGCAGCAAAAAAATTTTTTTGGTTTTGTTTTTTTTTTACTGATTAATTCTTAGTTTTTGACTGAAATACTGCTCAAGAGTCGTACTTGTCCCCACTAATGGTTTTACACTTCAAGTCATGTCAGAAATAAAAATTTCACATTCTCACATAACCGTGCCGTGTTTGTGGAATAATCATCCTTAATACTAACACGAAAACTAAAGTCAACATGTGGAGATGAAATGTTTCCCTTCAGGCATCTTTTCATTTTTTTCTCTCATTTATTCTGACCAAGACTGTTTTGTTTTCTGCCACCGAGATTTATATCTGGTAAACGTAGTGTGACCTCTATATCTAGTTTCTGATTAAACAATGGAGCCATAAGTATTGGCTCCACAGTGCTTATGTCTACATTTCCCTATATAGTAATCAAGCTTTCTGGATGTCTGCAGATTTGGTTCACAACTGCAGCACGTTGTTCTCAACAAATGGAGAGAACATGGTATAATGGAGAACCTTCACGTGACTGACCAACAAACCAAAATGACCTACCAGAAGGACTGTGGAGGATGGCTCATCCAGGAGGTCATACAAGACGTAAAGGGAATGCAAAAACATTTTAATCATCCAAACCTTTGGACTTTATTTAGAAGACTGCTGACACCAAAGAGGAACTTTCTGAAAGCTGTGCATCCAGTTACATCCAAGGTCAAACCAAAGGCCTTCAAAAACACAGAGCAACATAACCCGGTGTGGCAGCAGACAGGCGGTGTGGAGCTGCTTGATGGTTCAGTTCATGAAACCAAGGATGGTGCTTCCTCTGATAATCCTGAAGTAGAATGTCCTTCATGCGGTTCATGAGGTCCCCATCAAAAGCTCTGCAGAAGAACACAAGTCCACCTGTCATTGCATAAAAATAAAGATAACATGAACACGTTCATGCTGGAAGATCCTTTAAAGGGTCTGAATTCGAATATGAAGCATTTTTGCAAAAAAATAAATAAAAAAAGGCTTACAAATATTTTGCACTCTTGTAAAAACAATTTTCCGTCTTCTGAAGGAAACAGCACATACACATGAACAAGTGCCTAATGAGGATCTTTGCCCTCTCACTGTCTTCCACCTCTTGGAGGTGTTTCCCATTTTGACCTTGGGGTTTCCAGTTCATATTCTGCACACATGTTTCTGTATTTTATTCCAATCATGTGATTGTGGCGCTCCATGTATGCTTTACCTGCCAGCATCTTACACCCTGCAGTTATGTGCTGATTGTTTCGGGTGCCTCTTTGCACAGCCTACACCTTGGGTCTTGTCTGGTGTGGTAGATCTACACCTTGGGTCTTGTCTGGTGTGGTAAATCTACACCTTGGGTCTTGTCTGGTGTGGTAGATCTACACCTTGGGTCTTGTCTGGTGTGGTAGATCTACACCTTGGGTCTTGTCTGGTGTGGTAGATCTACACCTTGGGTCTTGTCTGGTGTGGTAAATCTACACCTTGGGTCTTGTGGTAGATCTGATTGCGCTGGTGCTCAGGGCTTGTTCCTGAGCTGCCAGGATGAGTGCTTCAGTGCTGTCCTGTAGGCCTGCCCTTTCTAGCCACTTCAGTTATGGTCTGGCAGTACATCCCATGCTGTCCCGTGAGGATCTGTCCTCGAGCACCACATACAGGTTTGAGTCTGTTTTTTTCCCCTTTCAGTCAGGCCTTGACAAAGGTAAATTGCTATATAAGTATTACTATGGATTTACGATTTACCATAACTATGACCGCCATGTGCATTACCATTGACTGTATGAGAGAGCATTCAGAGTGAGTGTCACGTCACCCACAGAAAAAGACTTTCCAGCTCCAATGAAATGAAGTCAACTCAGTTGCTATTTCTTTGCGATATGAACGCCACCACATTGGAGCCACCCTAACCCTGAGCCGATTTGAGTTTCTATGGCAACCATTCTTTCCAAATAGAAGTGAGCTTTTAGAAGTTCACACCCCTACAACTTATAGGTGGGCTGGGGAGAATCTGTCAAACGTTTCAAATGTCATGGAAACACATGCTTATTGGGGCATAAACTGATCCGTTCATAACTTGAATTATTGGATGTACAGAAAAAATATCATGAAACAAATAGGATTATCAAGAACATGTTAAAATAGAATAACAGAATAATAGCTGTTTATTCAACAGAAGTCAATGGGAATTTGGCTTTTTGGAGCCAGCGGGTACTTCCTGTTTAGAACGTGAGGGGGGAGGGGTCACTCAGTCTAGTTACTCGAGTCAAATGGGGTCACCTAAATGACTTCCTGTTTGAGGCAGGTTAAAAAGTAAAGTAGTGGAGTCAGGTCAGGTCACTGGTGACCTTTTGACTTTTTGCACGTTACATCAGTCTTTTCAATGTAAAAAAAACAGGCAGACTTTACAAACGTAAAAGACATATTTACAAACTGATTCCAAAAATGTCTTCCACCATTGAGGCTAGATGTATGTCTACAACAGTTGGAGATATGAAACTGGTCGTTCTAAGGCCTGATGCCACCTCATGATGGCAACAGCTAATAAACCTCGAAACTGTCAGCCAATTGTCCCAGCAGGGACGAAGTTACTGCTTTGTCCATCTCTATAGTACTTATAGTGAAATGTAAAAAGGTCAGGAAAGGTTTTATCGCTGTCAGCAGCTAGCCAGCAAGTTAAAAGTGAAAATCAACTAAACTAAACAACTTCCTATCATTCTGATCAAGGACAGCTGTTCATGCATCCATTGAACCCTTCTTAACTGTGAGGCACAACATTTTTTTCTTTCAATGAAATGGAAAAGAGTTGTTTTGTTGCTTGAAAGTGTAGAAATGACACCAATCAAGTGATTCTTATTGATATGTACAAACATCTTTTTCAGTGAGTCCGTTTTTTGTCAGGTAAAGATGCTGTTTACAGTATTTGGCTTAAATGTTTGAAGGCAACAGACAGATTTGTTACAGAAATGTTCAGCGTGTCCTCCAGATACTTTTAGCCTTATTCTCTTTCATTTAAAAGCCTAATAAACTACTCTCTGCTCTCCCACAAACACTTGATCTTGTGCATTTGTCTGAATTTTCCACTTTGTTGCTCTCAGGGTGAATTTGTGTGGGTTTTATTTTTATTTTACAGATTTAGATTTAAGCGTAGAGCAAGCCTATTTTGTTTTCTATAGGAATAAAAGGATTTTCCTCACGCTAGCAGTCAACCTCTAGAGCACAAAGACATGTTGAAATGAAACCGAAAAAGCCCTAACATGCTGGATTTGAGCCTGGAATCTGTGTTTAAATGTCTTCCTTAATAGCCAAAGATTTTTTTTTATGGCAAAGCGCTTTAAATCGGACTGTTTTCTGCCAATCCTTGAAAGGAAAAAATCTTTCAGTTTTGTCAGAGACTCCAGCAGTGGTTGATGTTTGGCTTTGTGGTAAGACGGAAATGTTTTTTGCTCTATAGAAAGGAGGATTCTGGTGCCACTTAGAGGAGTCACTTAACCCCATCTGAGTCCGTCTGGTTTACAGTGACTCAGAAACCGAGCCGCAGGGCCGAGTGTGTAAACTGAGACGAATGATGTGTCTTCAGTCAAGTCTTGGCAGAAAATACATCTTTTGAACATAATGAGCATGAAGTTAACATGTGCAGAACAGTCTGTTGTCTTCAGGGTTATGTTTTCCGGGTGGTTTCATAGCTTCACTCATCATGAACAGATCTTCAGCTGAGTGAGAGCAGATGAAACATTTCACATCAGCGATTCTGTTGTCGTTGTTCTGACAGAGCACAGAACCGACCCGTTATGAATGCTGTTTGTTTTAAATTCACGGCTGACTTTTGAGGCTGGTTCTGTCAGATTCTGTTCCTCCTTTTTCAGGGCCACAGTTGAAAGAAGTTCTTATTCCTTTTCAGATGACTCAAAAGTAATCACTCCCTTTATCAAACAGCATGCATAACCAAAAGTCTTGTTTGTTTGTTTTTTGAACCAAAGAAGAACATCAATCCCCGCAGGAGTGTATGGAATTATTTTGAGGCCTGGGGTGATCAGTCAGAGGAATGTCTCTATTTCTATTCTGTCACATATTTAAGCATGTTACCTGATTTTGGAGTTTTGTCTTAACTGTAAATAAAAAAATATAGCTCATTGGTGTTTATTAAAGAAATAAATGGTGAATGGCGTATACATATAGTGCTTTTCTACCTTCCTCGAAGGCCCAAAGCACTTTACAGACACAGACCCATTCACCCACTGGTGGCGGCTCCGCTGCCGAACACTGGCGCCAACCTCCCACCAGAGGCAGGGTGGGGTTCAGTGTCTTGCCCAAGAACACTTCGACACATGAACGGGCAAGGCGGGAATCAAACCTGCAATATTACAATTGGAGGTCAACCGCCCTACCACTGCACCACGGCCGTCCCAAAACATAGCAAAGAAATAATAATTTCCTGAAACCATATAGTAACATTTTTTTCCCATACCGTAGTAAAAACAAAAGTCTCAAATGTTTTTTTTTTCCCATTTATTATCGCACAGAGTGTACTTTGGACCTACTGACATTATGCAACTACTATTATGTCTGTTTACTATTATGTTACCCCATAGTAGGTTTTCTGGATGTGACAAATTCATTAAAGGTTTTAAAGTCCAGTGGCCCTGAAGAATAGAGTCCTGTGAAAACATGACCTGGAAATCAAACATACTGCATTTAGATTGTTCATAAAATATTCTGTAGTTCAACAACCTAAATGGTACCTTTCATTTTTATGACGCCACTTAAAGGAGCCGTACGAGCCTCACTGGAACTCTAAGACACACTTGCACTCCAATTAAGATGCACCATAATACCAAAAGTATTCACTCACCTGCCTTGACTCACATATAAACTGAAGTGCCATCCAATGAACTGAAAACGGTTGGGGACCATTGTTCTAAGGTCCAGTGAGCCTGTGCTTTCCACCGCTGCATCAGACACTTTGCACTTGGTGATGTGTGGCTTGGATGCAGCTGCTCGGCCATGGAAACCCATTCCATGAAGCTCTCTGCATTCTGTACTTGGGCTAATGTGAAGGTCACATGAAGTCTGGAGCTGTAGCAGTTGACTGTGCAGAAAGTCGGCAACCTCTTTGTGCTTCAGCATCCACTGACCCCTCTCCACCAGTTTACGTGGTCTACCACTTGGTGGCTGAACTGCTGTTGTTCCCAAACTCTTCTGTTTTGCTCTGCTAGAGCCGACAGTTGACTGTGGAATATTTAGGTGCGAGGAAATTTCACAACTGGATTTGTTGCACTGGCGGCGTCCTGTGTTCCTCACTGAGCTCCATTGAGCAGCCCATTCTATAACAATGTTTGTTAAAACAGTCTGCATGCCTGAGTGTTTGATTTTACACACCTGTGGCCAGACCAAGGGATTAGGATGCCTGATTCTGATCATTTGGACAGGTGAACAGTTACTTTTGGTAATATAGTGTACGTACCCAATAGGTGCATGTAACCAAGGCATTAAAGATCGTGTTGATCCAGCCCTTTTGTCATATTTAATAAAAAAATTCTGATATTGTTTGTTTGTCGTGGACTAACTGTAGTTTGGACTGATTATCATGTCGTGTTTTGTTTGTTGAAGTCTTTTTTTCTTCAGTTTCCAGGTTAGATGTTTTAGTAAAGTTATGCCACACAACAGGCGCAATGGAAGGAAAAAGCAGGGATCTACTGGCATCATCATCAGAGGAAAGCTGATACTTTCACTGTTTGTAATAGCCCTCTTGTTTTAGACTGTATGACACACACACACACAGACAAACACACACACTCGCACACACAAACACGTTGATTTCTACCTTTGTTAAAAGTTTAAATAAGCTAAATACAGCAAAATGTTTTTTTGTTTTTGTTTTTTTTACTGATTAATTCTTAGTTTTTCACTGAAATACTGCTCAAGAGTCGTACTTGTCCCCACTAATGGTTTTACACTTCAAGTCATGTCAGAAATAAAAATTTCACATACTCACATAACCGTTCTGTGTTTGTGGAATAATCATCCTTAATACTAACACGAAAACTAAAGTCAACATGTGGAGATGAAATGTTTCCCTTCAGGCATCTTTTCATTTTTTTTTCTCATTTATTCTGACCAAGACTGTTTTGTTTTCTGCCACCGAGATTTATATCTGGTAAACGTAGTGTGACCTCTATATCTAGTTTCTGATTAAACAATGGAGCCATAAGTATTGGCTCCACAGTGCTTATGTCTACATTTCCCTATATAGTAATCAAGCTTTCTGGATGTCTGCAGATTTGGTTCACAACTGCAGCACGTTGTTCTCAACAAATGGAGAGAACATGGTATAATGGAGAACCTTCACGTGACTGACCAACAAACCAAAATGACCTACCAGAAGGACTGTGGAGGATGGCTCATCCAGGAAGTCATACAAGACGTAAAGGGAATGCAGAAACATTTTAATCATCATCAAAACCTTTGGACTTTATTTAGAAGACTGCTGACACCAAAGAGGAACTTTCTGAAAGCTGTGCATCCAGTTACATCCAAGGTCAAACCAAAAGCCTTCAAAAACACAGAGCAACATAACCCGGTGTGGCAGCAGACAGGCGGTGTGGAGCTGCTTGATGGTTCAGTTCATGAAACCAAGGATGGTGCTTCCTCTGATAATCCTGAAGTAGAATGTCCTTCATGCGGTTCATGAGGTCCCCATCAAAAGCTCTGCAGAAGAACACAAGTCCACCTGTCATTGCATAAAAATAAAGATAACATGAACACGTTCATGCTGGAAGATCCTTTAAAGGGTCTGAATTCGAATATGAAGCATTTTTGCAAAAAAATAAATAAAAAAAGGCTTACAAATATTTTGCACTCTTGTAAAAACGATTTTCCGTCTTCTGAAGGACATACACATGAACAAGTGCCTAATGAGGATCTTTGCCCTCTCACTGTCTTCCACTTCTGGAGGTGTTTCCCATTTTGACCTTGGGGTTTCCAGTTCATATTCTGCACACATGTTTCTGTATTTTATTCCAATCATGTGATTGTGGTGCTCCATGTATGCTTTACCTGCCAGCATCTTACACCCTGCAGTTATGTGCTGATTGTTTCGGGTGCCTCTTTGCACAGCCTACACCTTGGGTCTTGTCTGGTGTGGTAGATCTACACCTTGGGTCTTGTCTGGTGTGGTAGATCTACACCTTGGGTCTTGTCTGGTGTGGTAGATCTACACCTTGGGTCTTGTCTGGTGTGGTAGATCTACACCTTGGGTCTTGTCTGGTGTGGTAGATCTACACCTTGGGTCTTGTCTGGTGTGGTAGATCTACACTTTGGGTCTTGTCTGGTGTGGTAGATCTACACCTTGGGTCTTGTCTGGTGTGGTAGATCTACACCTTGGGTCTTGTCTGGTGTGGTAAATCTACACCTTGGGTCTTGTGGTAGATCTGATTGCGCTGGTGCTCAGGGCTTGTTCCTGGGCTGCCAGGATGAGTGCTTCAGTGCTGTCCTGTAGGCCAGCCCTTTCTAGCCACTTCAGTTATGGTCTGACAGTACATCCCATGCTGTCCCATGAGGATCTGTCCTCCAGCACAGCATACTCTGCTTTCCATTGCCTGAGACATAAAACACATGGGGAGCAATACTGGAGTTATCCAGCCATACAGGTTTGAGTCTGTTTTTTTCCCCTTTTGGGTTACTTTTCAGAGAAAAATGTGTTTTTTGTTTTAGTGGCTTCATTTAAACCCAGTTTAATTGGTTAAATTTGTTGTTTTTTCTCCCGAGTTACATTAACCTAGAATATAGCTAGTCCCTTTTTAACCTCACAGTTGGGTTGAAAACAAGCCAACTTGGTTTGTTGTCATTGTCTGGTTCAATGACAGTCAAAAAGGGCTCTTTGGTCCTAGCAACATTCCTATGTTGAAACAGCAATTTGCCATGATAAAATGTATGATTAAATAAATGATATATAACACATACAAACACCATAAAAAGTACTTCATTCGGTCACTAAAAGCGGGAAGTTATAATACAGTTGTCACTAGATAAAAAGGGCATCAGCCATTGAAAACCAGGAGATGCTGCCTTGGCCACATGCCCGCCATGGCCACGTCTATGTCCATGGGTTTACTCAAACCTTCATTTCAGTTTTAGAAGAGCAGCAGATGGCGAAACGAGCCCTGAGTCTCCTGTTGTGCTTCAAGTGTGCAGGCGGCGGCAGGGACAACCTGAACCAGATCTGGGGGCGTGGGGGGTTCAGTCACATGCTTCACATGTTAGTTAATGTTGTTTTTCTGTAATCTGAGGTGTGTTTCATTTCCTGAAGCTGTCACTCTTTCTCCAATGACCTCACTGGCAGGGTGTGCATGTGTGAGGCCCTCAGAGACTAACACGGCATGTAATCACTCACATACATGAGGCCTAACATCTAATGGTCATGAGAAACATGAAAAATGTGTGTGGGTCTCTTTGAGTGCATGTGTGTGTAGACTAAACATTGACCCACATTACTGTTTTTACTGATTAGAGGTTGATCATAATGAGACCCAACACACACGCATGTCCTCATGATGCACATACTTGCATGCACACACTGACATGCACACACTCCCAGGGACTTTAGATTCTGTCTGAGGAGCGGAGAACATAATCTGCGGTTGAACCGAGAGGGTGAAGCTGCAAAAAGTAAGCGCATTTCTTTCAGTTTGACTTCACTCTGTTGCCTTTGTTTCCGTATCTTTATGCACTGGAAGGTTTATAGGGCTTCTATTTGAAGGCTCTTCAAACATGCAGTTATGTTTCTGTTTATTTGAACACATGCAGATTCTTTTTCTTTTGCTAGGAATTCTAGATGCTTCATTGATGTCAAGTTTTTGGCTCATGCTGTTAGACTTTTCCCATAACTTTTTGGTTCTTTCCTGCTGAGTCGGTCCTCTTGTTTTGGGAAGGGAGCGATGAGCTGATGTGATTCCTCTGGTGATTCCACTGCTCTTCAAACCTCTTTTAGGTGTCCTCTGTTTGGGATTTAGTTTGTCTTTTTTCAGTTGTGCGTGTGCTGGGACTGTTGCTGACACATCCAGCTTTAATTTCCCAGCTAATGTCACCAAAATGTATCAAAAGGCAGCAGAAGACACAGCAACAATGCGAGTGGTGCAGGGTTGTAATGCCTTTTCGCTTTGCTACATTTAAAGAGCAATTACTGTCACTTTCTCCACCTGAAGAAAAAACGTTTGAGCTGTCAAAGCAGAGTAAGTATTTCCGAAAAAATACTGGAGTAAAACGTCAACCACCTTTGGTGACAAGGTGTAGGTGTTCTTACCGGGATTGAATAGTTCTAAATACCGTCTGAGCCTCAAACCAGAAAATGAAGGCAGTAAATGGTCCCAAAGGATCAGCTTTTATCAGCTGCACAGCAGAAGCAGCCTCTATAAAAATAATTCTAATATTCTCAAATACAAGAAAAACTGCTTTATTTTCAGAAAAGTCTTGGAATAAGATAAAAACCATTTCATTTAAGTGAAATTTGGCATTTTAAGAATTTTAATCTCTTGAGGAAGATTCAGAACTGGGACATAATCTCCAAACTTTTCACATGTTGATTACATTTAAAGTTCCATGAAGTCTTTCATTTTTGCAGGTATACAATCTCAAAAACTGGTGTAGATTGTTTGGGGTTAGATGTCACTCAGCTTAAGCTAAATAAACCCTAAGGCAGGGGTCTGCAACCTTCAACACTTAAAAAGCAACAACCCAGTAGGAGCCACAAAGTCTTACTTCCCCCTTTGGAAAACTGAAGTACTGATGTGTATCAATGCTATTGTTGCTTTTATGATAAACAGAAATGAATTGCTGTTTGTTGGCCTGAATAAAACATGTATATAAAGAGAAAATAGTTAGTTTTTTTTTTTCAAAATATAAAATAGTTCTAACCTTTGACAGAGGTTCACATGACTTCCTTTCAAAATATGACATCCTGTTCCACATAGGATTATCTTAATGCAGCAAATGTAGTAGTATAGTGTAATGTTAGCTGTGATTTAAAAACAAAATCATAGAAAAGTTTATGCATCTCAGCCAGACTTTTGTGATTCCAACCTTCCAACAGTACATCAGAGCTAAGTAAGTGACCGTTGCTGTATTATTTAACCACGAGGTGCCCCTTACAAGCCTTAAATTTGTTCAAAAATAGAAAATCTGGCTCATAATCTTGTGTGCCTAATTTTTGTTGGTGCTTACTGATCTCCATGAGCCACAGTGGAGGGGTAAAAGAGCCACATGTGGCTCTGGAGCTGCAAGTTGAAGACCCCTGTTCCAAAACATCTACATTCACCGTTTAACTATGGCAGGTTCCAAAAGGTTAACAGATGTTAAAGTGTGGATGCCATGCTTTGAACAACTTTGTCAAATAAAAAAGCCCTTTAAACGCTGATTCTATTGATACCAATAGTTCGCGTCGAAAAAAATCCGAAGCATATGAATAATAGACATCTTTCGAAGGAATCAGAGATTTGAATTTGCCGCTAAGAGCGCAGGCTGGAAGTGACCCCGATATGACCTGTGACGTCACGAAAGGCATTGACTTCCGTAGTTCCGCTTCGGACAGCAGGTAAACAAAGCAGGTAGTCTTCGTTTCTCTCGTTAATCATCGTTAATTCGTTAATTCTCTGTTAATCATCAACATGCCAAGTTGTTGTGTGGCAGCTGGATGTAGCAATACATCTAGTGAAAGTGTATCTGTGTATAAATTCCCAAAACAAGAAACGCTGCTGAAACAATGGACAAAACAAGTTCAGCGAACGAGGGCGAAACCGAAGCCCTCGAGCAAACCGAACGTACTTTCCTGGAAATAAAGACCTGATCTCTATGGACAAATCGCTTTCTGGATGAAAAAATTGTCTGAAATCGGCGAATTTTAGCTTTATTTTCTATATTTCTGTGCGGATCGCTTCCTCTATGGTCGCGGCTATCTCTCGTCTACCCGGCCGAATTGACCAATGACGGGACGTTTTAGTTGCTTTCGGATGCGTCGACGGCTCTGATTGGCTCTGTCTGTACCACGTGGTCAGCGTGACGGATCCCCTAGAGACCAAAACTGGCGGGGACACGCTAAACTTTCACAAACAAATCTGAAGAGTTTGCGATCAATAATGCGGGCATCGTCATTATTGAGCGTGGTCACGACCTCAGTTGTGAGAAGACGATAAAAAAAAACAAATTTAAGTGGTCTTGGCTGGAAGACGGTAGCATCACTCTGTGCTTCGCTATCGGTGCTAGCCATGTTGTCTGCCTTTCGTTACGTCACAAACAGGGCGGCGCGAATTCGGCGGAATGCGTGAAGCCGGCGGCCGTCCTCGTTGTTTATATCGCGTTTTTCGCTATTTATTCTTTTTCGAAAAATATTAAAAACAATCGCAACATGAAATAGAGACTATTTACTATATTTTGGCTTATTAAAATAGGCCATGTCACCCACACTTTAAACTTAACCACTCCCTAAAAATCCAAATGTTTTCCTATACTTGATTGAGAACTTTTCTACACACAAACCCTCACTGAGCAGACACACACACACACACATAAACACTCCTTCCTCCACGTCATGGGTGTGCCCTGAGGCTCTGACCCAGTGGGTCAAGTCCAAAACTTCTCCTTTGGGAGAAAACTGGACCTGGACCTGGACCTGGACCTGGACTGCTGCTCCTTCAAAACTTCAGAGACCTTTTTAGTGAAACAAATGAACACAACAAATAAATAGATTCTGGTAGACCATGACACCTGTGGGTTTTTATTAAAGTGATAACTGGTCAAGTTAACACTTCGCCTCCACCTTTAGAGGCAACCCCCCCAACCCAACAGAACAGCACCTGAATGACCTCTTTGGTACATTCTCCAGCATTATTTTACAAACTATTACCCCATTTTTACAGTTGCTCCTGACAGCGTTTTAGATTAGTTTCAGAGCAGAAGTGGGCAGTGGGCTGGAAAAACTCAAACCATTTAGATCCTCTTAATGAAGCTAATGTCATTATGTTTGTGGAAATTTAATTGAAGCTATTTATACCTCATTAATCCATACTGAGTGGGACTACGGATGGCTTGCTAATCAAGCATCAAATGCAACTCCTACCGCCGGCCGCTGATTTAATCCTTTCTGACAGAAATCATTATTGCTCCGGTTCACCATCAGTCCCTCGCCTCCCCCTTTTTCACCTCCTTCTGTTTCTTATGTTGTTGTGTGTCCTTCCATCATGGCTCACTGCTGCTTTTCACCTTCAGTCAGAGACCCACAAAAAAACTGAGGATCAGCCCTAAGTTCTAACTAGTACCTTGTTGAACTCATCTATCCGTGGTGCTTTTTTTTGGTGTACATAGAGCTTTTGACACAACAGCATTGGCACCTTTTTTAGTAGCATCTGTTGTCATTTTTCAGCAGTTTGATTGATTTCCGTGCACTACGGTGGCCGACAGGTCTCACACTACATACAAAAGAAACAACGCAACGGCATTACCTGAAACACAACGGCATAACCGCAGCAATAGCATTCGCCAGCACAACGGAAACAAGGACTTTTTTTTCCTACCAGTGGAAAAAAAACAATTCAGTTTCAAACTATTCAGCGCTCCTTAGAGCTACGTGATATTTGGACAAGATTAGGGTGTTTTCTTACTAGATAGCGTAATTTCATACAAATATATGTTTGTCTAAAAATATAAATGTACCCAGCTCTCCACATAGTGAGATCTGCATCTAACGCTCTTCGTCTTTTTTTAATATTATGACTTTTAAGTCGAAAATTTACAAGAAAAAATTAGTAAATGTTCAAGTTTTTATCTCATAAATCTACGACTTAAAATCTTGTAAATTTACTAGAAAAAAGTCATAGATTAACGAGGAAAAAAACACAGAAGTAGTCTGTTTATCGGAGCCTTGCTTGATGATGAAATATGCGGTGCCTTTTGTGAAGCTTTATTTCTGGATAGGTTTAAAAAACAGAGAGATTCTGAACCTTTTGGCAACTCAAAATCCGATTATTTTCAGTGGAGCCGGCTTTTCGGGGTTTGGTGTCTGTAAAGCGGAGTTTTAAATGTAAAATAAGGAGCTCAGAGACACGTTTGGGTGTAGAGGACCGCTGTAGCCTTTATTCTCCTTTTCATTCACACAACCTGAAGTTCATCCGTCACCTGACGTCATGAACCTGTCATCCGAACACCAATGCGGAAGTAAACAGTGTTCCATACGCCCCCTCCTGCAGATGAAACGTCCTGTTTCAACATAAAACAATAAAGAGGAATGAAAATAGTCTGTTATATTAGCATTAGGACATTGACAATCAGACGGAAGTATCACACAAACTTAGAGATCTGATCTTTAATGGAGGAAGAAAGGATTCAGGTGGACACCGACGGCTTCATCAACGGCTGCAGAGATTCTCCAACCCCCCATCAATAAGTAAAACATTAATAAATCATAAATCAAACAAATGAGCTTCCAAACATTTGGAATGTTCTCAATAAACATTCAGCTCACCTGTTCAACTACGTTCAGTGGGTCTGCTCTGCTGCTGCACGGCGTTCACCTGCTGCTTTGTATGCTCACTTCCACTTCAATCGCGTAAATATACACGTTTAAAATCTCGTAAATTTACGGTTTAAAATCTCGTAATTTAACTATTTTTTGGTGGCCCTAAAACTCTGAGCTAGTCCGAATATTTTGAAACAGATTTCTTTTTCGTTGGTAGGAAAAAGAAGTCCTCATTTCCGTTGTGCTGAGGCTAATGCTATTGCTGCGGTGATGTCGTTGTGCTTTGAGTAATACAGTTGCGTTTTTTTTTCTTTTTTGTGTAGTGTGAGCCCTGTCGGCCACCGTAGTGCACAACCAAAACGTTAAATTAACTTGGCATTTTGTTTATCAATCCTTAAAAATGCTGAACTTGCACCCCTGATTGAGCACTTTGTGTTCTTCACATAATGCAGAGGATGTTTGAACCTTAAGGCTCTTCTGCCTTCTGGGGTTCCTGTTGTTGTTAAAACAGCATGAAATCCCCAGCTCATGAAGAATGAGGCATTTATCTGTCCTGTGGCCTGGGGGTCCTGACTCTGGGCTTGCCTATGCCTCCCGGTGCCGGAGGGGCTCCTTCAGGGGGGCCTCCTCTGCACCCGGCTGCTGGAATTGTGGGATACCATCCCCTTTGCCTGTCTGGACGGATTTGGGTTTAAGTGTGGATTTTTGACCAAATGTGTTTAGTTGTTTAGATGTTTTACTGTGTTTTGCTGAGTTATTTTGTCCTATTGTGTTTAATTCTTTCTGCACCATGAGTGAGAGGATGATGAGGTTATTCATCACCACTAGTGCTACATTGTGTTGCAAGAACTGAAGTTACAGTCATGATTAATTAATACATGCTTTGTACTGAAACTCCACTCTGTGTCATTCATTTTATTGTTATAAAATTGAGAATATCTGCAGCCTCAAACTTAGATATGTGAGTTCAAGAGTACAATAAAATAAGATGGAAAAACATTTAATTGAATTATAGTACTATGACATTTAGTTTGATAAATATGTAAATTTGAGTTGTATAAACAACTATTGAGTTGGATAGACAAAAGAAATTAGGTTGAATAAATTTAACTCAATTACGTGTTACCAATTGAATCAATTCATTTAAGTTTTATAAGTTGCATATATATATATATATATATATATATCTATCTATCTATCTATCTATCTATATATATATATATATATATCTATATCTATATATATCTATCTATCTATCTATCTATCTATATATATATATATATGTATGTCATAATGTAATTGGAAATGAGATCAGAAACTCGTGCGTTTACTTTGTCCATTCTTTTTCTCCAAGCAGGAACTCTTTCTTTTGCTGATGATGCAGCCGTATTACTTTTTTGATGGGTTTATAATCCTCATACGCCGTCATTAAAATCTCAGAATCTGTCTCACTGAAGTATAGCGCTTTCTTTCCATGGTGACTTTGGAAATCGGTGATCCATTGAGACTGTCTTTATGTACCTGCCGTGCACGTGCATTAACCCAGGGTTACCAAGTCGAGCAAGATCAGAAGGTAAAAAATCAAGAACAAAACAAGCAGAACATGTCAATCAAAAAAACTCTTGTTTTTTTTAGGACATAGTTTCTGCAGAGCAGCAATAAGTCATTAGAAATTCACCTCTGAGCTGTGGCATGGAGCAACCCCATCCCCATTTCCCATCACCCGTGTGGCGGCCATGGGGCAGTGGTAAGGTGGTTAACCTCTGATTGGAATATTGCAGGATTTATTTCCGCCTTGCCCGCCCATGTGTCGAAGTGTCCTTGAGCAAGACAAGGGTTAATAACTACTTGCCCTCTTTGGGTGGGTGGAGTACTCCTGCCCCAGGTGGAGCAGTTTAAGTATCTTGGGGTCTTATTCATGAGCAAGGGAAGATCAGAATTTGTGACCAACAGGCAGATCGGAACACCAGTCCATTGTGGTGAATAGCCAGACTGAGCCAGAAAGCAAAGCTCTCTATTTACCGGTCGATCTTCGTTCCAATACTCACCTATGACAATGAGCTCTGGGTCATGACAGAAAGAACGAGGTCCACAATACAAGCGGCTGAAATGAGCTTCCTCCGTAGGCTGGCAGGCCGTTCCCCTAGAGCAGGGGTCGGCAACCCAAAATCTCTAGGGCCTAGAGATAGGGTGAGAGGCTCGGTCACCTGGAGAGAGCTCTGAGAAGAGCCGCTGCTCCTCCACATTGAAAGGAGCCAGTTGAGGTGGCTGGGGCATCTGGTTTGGATGTCCTCTGGACACCTTCTTAGGGAGGTGTTCTGGGCATGTCCTACTGGGCGGAGGCCCCGGGGAAGACCCAGGACACGCTAGAGAGACTATGCCTCTCTGCTGGCCTGGGAACATCTCATGGTCCCTCCAAAAGGGTCTGGAGAAAGTGGCCGGAGTGAGGGAAGTCTGTGGATCTTTGCTTAGACTACTGCCACCCGGTCCTGGATGAGCGGAAGAAGATTGATGAATGAATGCATGGAGTTCAGAAAATGTTACAAAAATTTACTGAGTGATTTCTAACCCCTGGGAGCAGAGAGCTGCAAGCACAGATGCACTTGGGACCCATTTGGTGGTTCAACCCCAATCTAACCACTTCATGAAGAGTGTCAGGCAGAAAAACATAGGGTCCCATTTTTGGGGGTTACCTTCAAGTTGTCCCTGGTATGGGGTTAGGAGTCTTGCAGATTTGTAAGAGAATCTTTTACTAAACTGGAAGTCATTCACTTATAGTAAAATGTTGTTCAGAGGGATTTAACACAAGAGTCTATGTAAGACATATATTTTCCAAAACACTTTTCATCCCAGTGCTTGCATTTAATCTGAATTGAGCCCAATTGGCATTGTTTTTCATTTGAAATTCAACAATTCACCAAATAATAAGATAAAAAGCTACTTCCTAAAATCTCATTTTTAATCCAGCAAATACTGCGACCAAAGAGGCCCTTAAAATCTTCTGCAGTTTTGTGAAATGATTTAGTTGCAGAAGCTGAGAACTGTTTCACTGTTTGAAGTGAATGCTGGGCTTTGGGAAAAAATAAAAGATGGATTTGTCCTTTAACCCCTTAAATCTCTTAAGTCTTCCTGCTTTTTAACCCATAATCTATAGATGATGAAAAACGTACAATACTTTCTGCACTTTGTTATAATCCCATTCCTTTGAATGGGAGCAGGGATTTTTGTACAGAGTTTAGCACTGGCTTAACTCTAACAATCAATTTTGTGTTGCTGTTAGAGGAGGTCTGCTTATGCTCCAGTCAGAGGAGCACTGGGCGACGATAGATTGGTTGGATTTCAAATCCGTGGAGAGAAATGAAGATACAAAAACAGACAGAGATTTCCAGTCTTCCAGCTGAAAAACTCCCTGATCCTAATAACAAGTTTAGAATCCTCTCCTTCACTGCATCCAGCGGCCATGTCAGATAATCCCAGGGTACTTTAAACACACACTCTGCTCAGATTAACACACACACACACACTCCAGATGCTGCTGTCTCCTGGATTCAAGCTGATGCCAGACCCCACCCAGTGCTTCTTATGTTGTGAGGAGACGTCAGTGTCTTCTACCTGCTAGCTCTCTCTGACCTTTGCATGACGGTGGTCTCTGCAGATGAAAGTCATCATTTTCATGGAGAACTTAGAATTCAGCTGCTGTTTAATCTCTGCCTGAATTGGGGCTCCATTCTCTTTGTTGCTACAACAAACAATAACCTGGTCATTGGAAACTCCATAACTCAGAACATGGCATCAGGATGCAGGGACTTAAGTCAAAATCATTCCTGGGGCACAAAGAACTAACACTGAATCACATTTTAATCACATCTTAATCTGGCTACTGATTTCCATTAACATCTGAAACTGCAGTTGGGCTCATTTTCTGCTCCGGTTTGAAGCTGTGACATGCTGTTTTACAAGCAGCAGTTTGCACTTTAAAATCAACTCCCCTCCTGGAGTCCTGAAGAGCGGAGACAACGGTTGAAAGCAGACAACTGCGCTGTGTCCCGGTGCTGCTGCTGGAAGCAGAGCAGCCACGGCGCGGTGGGGATGCCGCACCGCTCTTTTGTGGAGACAGAGGGAGCCAGCGGTTCTTATTGGTGATTGCCACATCATTGCTCTGGAGACAGCTTGCACCGGAGCCAGAAGCATTAGGCGGTGATTGCGGTGTTTACTGGAGATGACTATGCCATCTCTTTGGGGGAAGAGAACATTGGACTTAAGAAGAGGAGCGCCTACTGCGGGGCTAACTGAACCAACGACCAGCACAGAGGGCTGGCAGTGTTCCCTGGTAGCTACCACACTGACTAAGTGCATTGATAACTTAATCAGTACAACCACAGATAGTGGGACATATCAGCACCAGCAGCTGCACTACACCTGACCCATTGACTATCAAACATGTCACACCTTTAGTCTCAAAATCCTAAGGTTAAGCAAATGGTCATTGTGTGATTGTGCGGAAAAGTGTACTAATGTTGGGTACGAACAGATCAGCTTTAGTGATCACAATGTTATCTCTCTCATTCTGAAAACTAAAGTTCCTAAGGTAGGGCCTACAGTAATTTATAAATTAATGCATAAATTGTTTGAAGGAAAAGGTTTTGATTGAGATATGGCAAGAGTCCAATGGAAAGAAGTACTATGTCATGCATACTATATGCATACTACACTATGCATGCAGAACCAGCTCTAGAGAGCTTTTAAAAAATATTTTCAGCCATACATGATAAATGTGCGCCAATAAATAAAAAAACTGTGAGTTGTAGTTGAGCCCCTTGGTTGGATGTTGATATAAACTAAAGCAAGGAGAGGAATCAAACAAAAAAAGCTGCAATAATGTCTGGTAATCTTACAGACTGAGAAGCTTATCAGTCTTTAAAAACTCAAGTTATGAAAGTTAATAGATGAAAAAAATAACAACATTATCAAACTAAGTGTAAGCAATGTAGTAAAAATAGTGAACATTTATGGAGGACAATAAATTACCTTTTTTTTTTTTTACTTGTCCTGTCCAACAGCTGTTCACACAGAAAGGACCTGAAGGCCTCTTGTGTTAGACATAGGAGCTGTTTTTTGGACTTCAGTGCAGCCTTTGATGTATAGTGTAAACTTTTATCGAAAAAAAAATCAAATTATGGTTTTAAAACCTCAGCTGTTCATTTTATTGGCAGTTACTTGGCTAACAGAAAGCAATGAGCTGTGAAATTCCACAAGGGAGATGACTTGGCCCTTGGTTTTATAATATTTTTCTAAATGATCTGTCTTACGCATTAAGTAAAGCACACATGACCGTAGACGCAGATGACACAACTGTATCAGATTCCTCTGTTATTTTAAATCAGCTCAATGCCGTGCTAGAACAGGAGTGGATGTCTATTTCTGAGTGGGTTGTGGACAATGAGTTAAAGTTGAATGTTTTGAAAGTTAAATGTATGATAAGTTCTATATACTCTGTCACAGAAACCCCAAAGTTGCACATTTCATTACAGAATCAGCCAATTGAACAAGTCGAAGAGGCAAAACTGTTGGGTATTACATTAGATCAAACAATGTCATGATATCTCAGAAACCTCACAAATATCAATAATGTAGTTAATAAAAGGAGAAATATATCATTAATCAGATACAATGCTCATTCTAGTCCAACTGAAACAAGAAAATTGGTTTGGTAGACTGCGGTCTTGTGTCATTCAGATTATTGTCCTGCTATTTGGTCAAATGTAAAGAAAAATGACCTTGAAAGACTTCACAAAGTGCAGAACAGCGCTGCAAGATTAGCTCTGGATCGACCTTTTAGGACCAACACAGACTGGATGCATCAGTGTCTTTCATGGAAAGTTCAGGACAGGCTTGCGTGTAGTCGGATTTCAGACCCTTTAGTTTATTTTTACAGCTGCTGCCTACCAATATAAGACATCATTTTAACACTACAAAATCTTCTGTAACTTTTATAGGTCACACGTGTAATCATTAATGTCAGGCAAAATGAGCATTATAACTTTTAAACGCACGCTGCGGAAGCCTGAACCGTCCGACGCAACGCGTTTAAAAGTAATAACGCACACTTCGAAGGCCATTAACCCGCTTATACCATGGTCACTTACAAAAGCAAGAAATATTAACCAGTTTTTAGTTCTTAATTCTTGTTTTTTTTCCAGATTTGGATCGCTTTTCTCACAAAAAGCGGACTATTTGTTACATGGTGCGACGCATCACGTAACAAATAGTTCTCGACGCGCAGCACCACTGCTGCAGTCAAGATTCGGCTATATTTATATGCTGATCTTTCCGATGGGTTATATAAAGCATCAGTTCAGAGAGAAAGTTCGCCTCTTACCACTTGTTTTTGTCCAAATGATGAAGCAAAAGGTTGTAAATGGTAAATGGCGTATACTTATATAGCGCTTTCTACCTTCTTACGAAGGCCCAAAGCGCTTTACAGTCACAGTCACAGTCCCATTCACACATGCACACACACATTCACACACTGGCGGCGGCTCCGCTGCCGAACACTGGCGCCAACCTCCCACCAGGGGCAAGGTGGGGTTCAGTGTCTTGCCCAAGGACACTTCGACACATGGGCGTGCAAGGCGGGAATCGAACCTGCAATCTTACGATCATGAGTCGACCGCCCTACCACTGCACCACGGCCGCCCATAGATCAAAAGACGCTTGGAGTGGAACTTTAAGTCAATATGTGACGCGATCAGAGATCCGGCAGCCTGTTCTCAGCATCGGGCGTCGGGTCTTTGGTGAAGAAGACGTGTCATGCCAATCAATTGGGGACTTAGCTTTGGCCATTCATGTGTTGATGATGATGTGATCAGTGGGTGGAGTCCAAATTCAACATGGGGAGAAGCTGATCGTTCTCCCCCTGAACTTTATGATATTTTTCCTATTTAGAAAAGTTCCTCTAATTATATTCCTATTTTTATTTTTTCCCTCCTTGGACTAATGCAAGCCATCCAACTGGGCCACAGATAGACAGATGTACCGTTCTCTTAGAGCTTCTACATTTTTATTTGATGTATCTGTACGTTGTAAGGATCTCTTCAGGAGGACCACACCACATGTTTCTTCTGTCTTTTTTAACGTCCTGTCATCAAAGTTTGTCTGTTTTTAGTTCATTTAATGCTGAAAACAAAACTACTGCCAAAATCTACGCATTCTTTCTTGAGGCTCTCATTATCATTCTGGCTTTTTAAAGTTATTTAACCCTAAATTGGGCCGGCCGTGGTGCAGCGGTAGGGCGGTCGACCCATGATCGTAATATTGCAGGTTCAATTCCAGCCTTGCACACCAATGAGTCGAAGTGTCCTTGGGCAAGACACTGAACCCCACCTTGCCTCTGGTGGTAGGCAGGCGCCTGTGTTTGGCAGCAGAACTGCCACCAGTGTGTGAATGTGTGTAACTGTGTGTGTGTGAGTGTAAACCGCTTTGTTTGGGCCTTGTAGGTAGAAACGTGCTAAATACCACCATTTAAATCAATCTCATAAATGCAACATGAATTTTATCTTAAATATTTAAAACAAATGAACAGTTTGGATGTGAATGCAGCTTCACTGAAAATGTTAATAATGTATAAATTATAAATTTAAATGCTGTAAGGAGTGGATTCTCTCTGAACTGTGCAGCTTTGAAGACCTCCACTCAGCATCAAGAATATCAACTTCACTTCAGCTTTTAATGTTTGAAGTCCAGCAGCTCATAAAGCAACGTTTACTACGTCTCTGTGTAGGTTCAGCATTTGGATGCAGATTTCACTGCAACAGAAGGCCGGTGTGTGATGTCACAGCCGATCTTTGGTGTTTTTTAATCACACAGATGTTGTGAGGAGGCAGGATGACAGCTAATTCACTCTAACACTCTTCTTTCTCCTGATAAACTTTGAATTTGACACTTTTCCTTCACTTTCAAACAAAATTACTTTTCATGTGAATCAAAAAAACTTCTAAAACACCAAAACAGTTTTTTTTCACTGAAGAATAAAGTGTTTAGGTGATGAGGGGGATGCTGGATGCTTCATTTTCCATTTTTTCCCATTTAGCTTTGTATTTTCAGATTAAATTAAAACTTTAGTCACATGCACCCTCTGGGGCGTTGATTGGTACAGGTGCTGCAGGTTTTTGGGTTGTAGAGGGTTATGGAGAGGAGGGGTTGCATCTTAAAGGGATGCAGCCCCCCCTCTCAAGAGGGGTGTCCACACAAATTACACTCTGACTGTCTAATTTCCTTATTTCTAACAGGCTGCACCCAAGGAACATCCAAATAATAAAGTAATGTGTAATAATCACGTGAACAGCAGTAATGGGTCCCCGCTCAGTCCACAGGGCTCAGAGGTTCTGGGGATTAGAAAAATATAAACTTTTTACATCATTAAATAATCTTAAAAACTTTATTTTATCCTTCTGTGTTGTATAAGTGTTCACTACGACCTGTCGCTCACAGCATGCCAATAGAAAAACATGCATGAAAATTTATTTAACCCTTGTGCTATCTTAGATGACCCCCACCCTTACTTTGACGTGTTCTCCCTACCATGACAAAGGTGGATAAAGGTGGAAAATTTCATATAATCTATTAAACCAGTGAAGATCACAAATCATTGAAAAAAAAAAGGTTCAGCGCTCTGTCTAGTGGGTCTAGATGACCCCACTCCCAATGGTAAAGTGCCTAGGATAGAACAAGGGTTAAATAGCCAAATATTACAACAGTAGTCGTCTAAATGGGCTTCAAACAGATTATTTAAACATGAAATTATGAAGAACATGAAGTCATAGCATTCAAAAGGTAATGGCTAAACTAAACTAACCAGACTAAACTAAACTGGGCATCCCTGCCCTTTGACCCTCCTTCATGGTAAGGAAAAACTCCTAAAAAAAAACCCATATACAGGAAAAAAAAGGAAGAAACCTCAGGGGTGTACATGTGGAGGAGGGATCCTCTCCCAGGAGGGACAGGCCTCATAGAGAAGAACTCATAGAGAAGACTTAACTTTTCTAGCTGGGCTTTATCCAGATGAGTGGGGGGACGACTGGGGACGCGAGATGAACCAGAGGTGAGGTCCATGGCCAAATGTAGGAGCAGTAATAGAGACTAGCCAACTGGAGTCTGGAATCACTCCCACTCCCCCGGATGGGAGTGTAAAAGAGGGACAATACATGAGGGAAAAGAGGGACAAGAGGGAGCATTCAGTTCTCCATGCCTCTGTTTGGTGCAATGCTTAAAAATAACACATAGTTATCAGACAGTTATTTTACTTTCATTCAAATTAATTCAATTAAAATCAATGTATTGCCTCCCTGTGCAATTCAAAATTGATTTTAAAGTTCTTTTCTTGGTTTACAAATGTTTTTATGGTCTTGGGCCTTCATATTTATCTAATTTTAACCCTTGTGCTATCTTAGATGACCCCACCCTTACTTTGACGTGTTCTCCCTACCATGACAAAGGTGGATAAAGGTGGAAAAGTTTTATGTAATCCATTGAACCACTGAAGATCACAAATCATTGAAAAAAAAAAGGTTCAGCGCTCTGTCTAGTGGGTCTAGATGACCCAACTCCCAACAGTAAAGTGCCTAGGATAGCACAAGGGTTAAATTATGAGCCCTCGCTGAGGTCTTCTGGTGCTGGCCTTATTCCAAAGTTAGAACAAAAACATATACGGTGAGGCCTCATTCAGTTTTTATGGACCTCGCCTGTGGAACAGCCTCCCAGAGAGCCTCAGGGCCGCAGAGACTCTTCATGTTTTTAAAGGAAGGCTCAAAATCTACCTATTTATCTATGGTAAATTGTAAATGGCGTATACTTATTTAGCGCTTTCTAACCCCCTTCGGAAAGCCCAAAACGCTTTACAGTCACAGACCCATTCACCCAGTCACACACCCAGTCACACACACATTCACACACTGATGGCAGCTGATGGCTATACCCAAACCTATACCTATTTACCATCTTGCTTTTAATTGAAGTTATTTATTGGAGTTTTTTAATAGTAATTTATTTGATATTTTTATTTTTATCAATTTGGTGTAATGTGTATGTGTATATAGCTATTATTTATATATTTATTTTTTAAATTGTTTATTTAATAAATCTATTTATTCATTTGAATGTATTTAGTCAGTTTTACCATTTTAAATGTCTTCTAAGGTTTATTGATGTACTTATTTTCTTTTAATTTTTTTATTTATTTTGTTTTTTTCACTTGTTCTGTCCAACAACTCAGCAAACAGATTAGAGCTGCAGGCCTTTTGTGTTGGACAGGTTTTACTATCACAAAAAGAGGTTATAGAACTTTAGAAGCCAGAGTGTAGATTTGAATTAACCCCTTTTTGTTGTATTATTTATTTGTTACTTTTGGTGTGTGTGGGGAGGAAGAGGGAAAGAATGTCTGTGTGTGAGAGGGGGGGGGGGGGGGGGTAAAGGAAGAAAGGTGAAAAAGGGGGGGATACAAGCACTGATTTGGATCAGTTATTCTTTGAAGCTGTAACAATTATACTAGATCTGCTGGAAAGACAAATATTACATCAAGGGTGAAAATCTGACACGAAGATGAGCAGAAAATATCTGTCCATCAATACACTGTAGGTTAGGAGGAGGGATGAAGCAGACAGGGAGCAGTGTGGCAGTGTGCACGTGCACGTGGGGGTGGAGATACATGCATGCTGCCCAAGTGAACCTTGTGTTGTGGGGAACCAGATCCTACCCAGCCAGAGCAGCCAGACCAGGAAGGGGGAGGAGAGACCCCCCAAGGCCAGGGGCCCCCCCGGCACCCGGACCCAGGCAGCCCGGGGGGGGGGACCGCCCACCCAACCAGCTAGGCACAGAGAAGGCCCCCCTACAGGGGCCCCCCCAATGTCCGGCCCCCAGGCCACAGGACAGGAGCGCTTAGCCGCACCAGGCGACAGCCATGGGGGCCGCCGGGCGCCGAGACAAGGGCCAAGGACGAAGCCAGGGCCCCCAGAACCCATGAGCCGCCCACCACCCCAGCCCCGGCATGCGACCCGAGCAACCCAGAGATCACCACGCACCCACAGCCACCCCCATAACCCTACCCCCCTACCTATATTATCTGTGCCCCCCTCCCCAACCCTTTAAGTGCCCTCCCCTCTCTGTGATGGGGAGGGAAAGCCCCAGAGGGTCCCAGCGAGCCAGCCCCAGGTCCGTCCCACCCATGCACTCACACACACATACTCACAATCATCTGGTTACCTCCCCACCCCCCGCCACCACCATGTCCCCAAAGCCAGGTTTCTACATTGCATCTCCTTTTAGCACAGTGAGTGCATGTGTGTATGTGTGTGTGTGGAGGGGGGGGGGGGGTTGGCATTGTGCCAGTTTTTTAGTTACATGTTTGCTTGTTTTGTCTTGTTTTTAAATTTCATCATGTAAAGCACTTTGAGTACTTCGTGTTGAAAAAGTGCTATAGAAATAAACTTTAATTTGTAACTGGTGCTGCTGTTAGATCGTCAGAGCTCTGAACCTTTTTTTTCAATGATTTGTGATCTTCACTGGTGTCCATGGATTACATGAAATCCTCTCCACCTTTATCCACCTTTGTCATGGTAGGGAGAACACGTCAATGTAAGGGGGGGGGGGGGGTCATAGGACAGCACAAGGGTTAAATGTCTTTAAATCTGCCTTCAAATACCTATTTATTTTCTCCATCCTCTAGATTAATTTGGTGTTGAATCTTCATTGTTGAACACTTTGGGCATCTTGTTGTCATAGAAACAGAAAATGTGAAGATGTTAGCTTTATGCTAAATCCCCTGTGTGATATAGGTAAATGTAGGTAACACTTTTTATTAAGATTCCTTAACAAGCTTTGTTAACGCATTAACAAGCATTATACTAGAATTATTAGAGTGGAGCAACTCGTGGAGCTCGTGCTGGTTTGCGGCGCCTTCTCTCCGTGTAACCAGGGTTCAAATGGGCTGCTCCCTGTTCCCTTCTCTGCTTCTGTGTGCCGGTTCCAAGCCCGGATTGTTTGAGAGGGTTGCGTCAGTGAGGGCATCCAGCCTAAAACATTGCCAGATTAACCATGCAACTCGTCCTCGGAAACGAGGATGATCCGCTGTGGCGACCCCTGTTGGGAATAAGCCGAAAGAGAAAGAAGAAGATACTAGAATTATTAGGGTGTTAGGAAGTCTGAAGTGTGGAATGCTTTTACCACAAACAACCACAAAGCATAAAGCATTTAGAAAGAACTTTATAACAGTAAAACAGACTAAACATCTTTCTGTAAAAGAAATATAATAATAATCATTAAACTCAGACAAATAAAAAAAAAAACAGCAACATAGGGACCAGTGTCGGATGATGCTAGCATCATAGCTAATAAGGATAAAGCATTACCAAACTATCCTGAGTGAAACATTCATTAAAATCCCATCACCAGGAGACAGTTCTCTGGATTCAATGTCAACTGCATCCAACTGCTGTTGCCTTGCTTCCAAGTCCACTGGAAAGTCAGTAATTTTTGAAGACCAAAGGCAATAAACCTACAGGAGCCATGCTAAAGCTAACATGCTAGCGACCGACCGGTACAGAATCAAAGATGAGCAGGTCAACTAATTTACCATTGGCAAATTAATCTGTCAATCAAACTCTACAGCAAAACAGGCGTGCTCGCTTTCAGCCAATTGAATGGCCTCTTGGTCTTTCTCTGCTTTCATACAGGTGACAAAATAGCCCCCCCCATCCTTAATATGTACCGGTCTAAATCTTATTAACACTGTCAGGTATTTACAAGGCATCTATAATGCTGATAAATACCTTACTAGCATCTTACACATTAACAAAGCCTATTAATTTGTTAAGTTAGGTAATAAAACGTATTAAGCTTATCAACACTTAAGCTTGTAGACATCTATAATGCTAATAAATGCCTTACTACAACCCCAAACAATAACAATACTTCTTAATTTGTTAACAGAGGTTGTTTCTAAATCTTAATAAGCTTGTTAACACGTATCAATTTGCTAGGCATCTATAATGCCAATAAATGTATCATTAGCATCTTAAAAACATTCTACTAATAATGCTTGTAAATGTGTTCACTAAGTAATTTAATAAACCTTATTAGACTTATTGTACTAATAAATGTCTTACTAACACCCTAAAAATTCTATTATAGTGCTTGTTAATGTGTTAACAAAACTTGTTAAGGAATCGTAATAAAAAGTGTTACCGAAATTTTTGCTTTCTGTGAACGAAATGAAGTTAAGATTAGTTAATGAAGTTAATGATTAGTTATGAAGTTAAGCCGCTTTGCTCCGCCTTCAATGACGCCGTGGTTGCTCCTCCCTCAGCTGTGTGAAAGGATGTGAAAGAATATTTTCTTTCATCTCAGTGACACCTCTGCAGGTACTCACAGATCCGAAGCCATGTATTTACAGCTGCGTGAAGTCGCAGTGACAGATTTTGGTGCAAAAAGGTTCTGCAACAACAGCAACCGGAACCAACACTGGCACATTGGTCAGATCTTTAGGTTATTTTGTGCTGCATGTTCACAGCTGTGGGAAATTTACAGAAGATCAGACCTCATAAACAAAAGTCTGCATAAATGTTTTGGAGAACGTCATGAATAATAGTAAACATAACAAATGTTTCAAACAACAGGAGGACAGACCACAGTCATTGGAAGGCCTCAGGATCTTCATGATGCTGACAAAAACAACCATGTCTGTCTGGACTCTGGAGTTTCTGGCAGACGTGTAGTGCGAATGTCAACAGCTTTGTTTCCTTTGATGATTGCAGTGAAGAAGTAATGTCCTCATATGACACGTCTGGTGTGTCCTACATACAAGAAGCGTGGCAGTTTACTCTCTCTTTGGTTTCAGCTATGGTCCAAACTAATGGGAAGATGTGAGAGGAAAATACCAACCGTTAGTGTGGAAACAGAACAGGAATTGCCCTTCACTTGCCTGTCATTTTGACTTAACAAAGTATGGAGTCTTTGCTAAAGCTTGTGACATTTATGCTAAAACCAAAAAACCAGAGTGAGCTTAGAAATGGATCCAGGTGGAAAAATCTGGCTCTGAAAGACAGTTGCTATTGGAATTTGCATGAATATTTTTGCTCATACTGCTTCTCATAACCCTTGTGCTATCTTATGGGGTTCAGATGACCCCCCCCCCCTTACATTGACGTGTTATCCCTACCAAGATAAAGGTGGAGAGGATTTAATGTAATTCATTGACATCAGTGAAGATCGCAAACTATTGAAGAAAAAAGGTTCAGTGCACTGTCTAATAGCGAATGTATTCGCATTTCAGGCACCGGAAACTCGGGCAGTCTCTTTCCCCCCTAGGGCGGTAGTTAATTAACTCACCTGTTCAGCTTCCTATTTAAGTCCAGGTGTGCCGCGTTCATTCTCTTTCTTACCGCAGCGCCGCTTTCGTCGCCCCACCCTCCTCCCCGGCTTCCACCTGTGGGCTCCGTTCGGGGGTTTTTACCCTAAAGTTTATGGAAGTTATCTCATGGAATTGTACGGAGCCTTATGCCAATCAAAGTTTGTGAATGCCAACTAAGATGTAAATTAAGTATGTGAAAATAAATGTATTCTACTGCAAGAGTTTTCGTATGACTGAAAGTGGGTCTAGATGACCCAACTCCCAATGTTAATGTGTCTCCAAGGCATGTTAATGTTGGAAGTGGGGTCCCTGTCTTGTAGTGTCATCTGGACCCCACAAGACAGGTATCGGCTTGTTCAGCACACTATCTTGTGGGGTCCAGATGACCCCACTCCCGATGTTAAAGTGCCTAGCACAATGGATAAGCATCTCAGATTCTTTTTTTCTGCAGTGGATCTGCTCTGACAAATGGTTTTGTCAGCACCACTTCTGCAACTGGTGGAGCCAGAGCTTAGACCGACTCCTGCCATCATTAAATCGATTGTAAAAGCGTTCCCAGTGGTCTAGTAATTATGTTTATACAGTTTTAGCCAAAATAAAAAATTATGATTTTTTTCTAGGACGTAGTTCCTGCAGAGCAGTGGAGTGCCTTAGAAATTCACACCTGAGTTGTAGGCGGGTCCGGTGGTGCATTGCATCCCCACCCCCACTCCCACCCCTTTCTGTTGCAGAGCAAAGCAGGGCAGGAAGTTTCTGGCCCACCCAGCGTATTTTCTACATTACAAATACGATTTTCGTCAAACAACGTATTTTCATCTGCTCCTGAGTCACAACAGTTTGAATAAAAAAAAAATCTCAAGAATGCAATTTTCATCTTAATTTTCTTTAAATATGTCCTCCATCAACAGATAAATGCCACAATAACAGGGTTTAAAAGAGGTCGCAGGGCCTTGGTTGAGAGAAGGGCCCTCTGCAAACACAGAGGACAATGTCTAAGCAATCATATATTCATCCATGGGACAGAGCCTGCAGTCAGAATGCCAAGGTCTTTTCTTAATTACATCCACAGTTTGGCACTGCCACAGATGTTTCTAGAGGACTCACAGTCAATAACTCAGCTAAAGCAAACAAAACTGCAGAAACTGCTTTAATCAGAGTTTTGAGCGAAGTGAGGATTGCGGCTGCCTCCAAGAATGCTTTGTTATGGTTTTGCTGGACCTTCTGCTTTTGATGCAGTACAATGACAAACAGACGTTGAGATGTAGCCAGGTTGTCTGGTTCCATTTTATAATGGTTTTTACGTTCTCTTATTGAGACATTGAAGTGACTTTTCCAAAGATCTCTCCGAAACAGCACAGCTGTCATGTGGGTCACCACAGGGCTCTGTTTTAGGACTTGGCTTGCTTTAGTTCGTTTGCAATCAGCTTTTTTCAAACAATGTTGAGTTTTACTGCCCATTCAAGGAAAGAAAGTCAAAATGCTTCTCGCAGCTGAAAAATACTGTAAAGGGCTGTGGATGTGTGATCTTTTCTCTGTCTTTTACACGTCAAAGACGACGTTCTGCCAGCATCCCCATTCATGTTCAGAGTTTTACTCAGATCCCCCTGGTTTTAAGCTCTACACTGCCTCCCACTTTGTCTTAGGATTCATTCCTAAACTTTTAGTTGAACTTTTCAGATCTCTACCAAGCTAAGCTTATATTTCTTCTTAAATTGTAGAATCCCACATGTTCTCTTCAATTCCCTAAACTCTTTTCATCATTGACCACAACACTTTTTTTGAAACAAGAGAGTTGGAGCTACTTTTACTGATAATCCCAGACTGTAGACCACTCTGTCCGCTGCTAACATTTAATAGTTAAAGCCCTGCAACAGGTTGGTGACCCCGACTTCACCTAAGCAGTTGCTCCAGCCACCCCATGACCCCAAAGGTATTAAGCAGGTTTGTAAAATTAATTTATTTTATTGTTAAATATACAGCTGTTTAAAAAAGCCTTTGGTTGGTTGGTTGTGATATTATTGTAAGAAAAAGTTGTATCTTTTGTTTTGAGATTTCTGTGAAGGCGCCTAATGAACAAACTGTTGGGCAGACCAAAATGGCATGACAGGCGAGTGGTGAATCACAATTTATTGAGAGCAGGGCTGAAGCTGAGGCTGAGGCTGAGGCTAAAGCTGAGGCTGAGGCTAAAGCTGAAGCTGAGACTGAAGCTGAAGCTGAAGCTGAGGCTAAAGCTGAAGCTGAAGCTGAGGCTAAAGCTGAGGCTGAAGCTGAAGCTGAGGCTGAGGCTGAGGCTAAAGCTGAGGCTGAAGCTGAAGCTGAGGCTAAAGCTGAGGCTGAGGCTAAAGCTGAGGCTGAGGCTGAGGCTAAAGCTGAAGCTGAGGCTGAGGCTAAAGCTGAGGCTGAGGCTGAGGCTAAAGCTGAAGCTGAAGCTGAGGCTAAAGCTGAGGCTGAGGCTGAAGCTGAATCTGAAGCTGAGGCTAAAGCTGAGGCTGAAGCTGAGGCTAAAGCTGAGGCTGAGGCTGAGGCTAAAGCTGAGGCTGAGGCTGAGGCTAAAGCTGAGGCTGAGGCTGAGGCTAAAGCTGAAGCTGAGGCTGAGGCTAAAGCTGAGGCTGAGGCTGAGGCTGAAGCTGAGGCTAAAGCTGAGGCTGAGGCTGAAGCTGAATCTGAAGCTGAGGCTAAAGCTGAAGCTGAGACTGAAGCTGAAGCTGAAGCTGAGGCTAAAGCTGAAGCTGAAGCTGAGGCTAAAGCTGAGGCTGAGGCTGAAGCTGAATCTGAAGCTGAGGCTAAAGCTGAGGCTGAAGCTGAGGCTGAGGCTGAGGCTAAAGCTGAGGCTGAAGCTGAGGCTGAGGCTAAAGCTGAGGCTGAGGCTAAAGCTGAGGCTGAGGCTGAAGCTGAGGCTGAGGCTGAGGCTAAAGCTGAGGCTGAGGCTGAGGCTGAGGCTGAGGCTGAAGCTGAGGCTGAGGCTGAGGCTGAGGCTGAAGCTGAAGCTGAGGCTGAGGCTAAAGCTGAGGCTGAAGCTGAAGCTGAGGCTGAGGCTGAAGCTGAAGCTGAGGCTGAGGCTAAAGCTGAGGCTGAGGCTAAAGCTGAGGCTGAGGCTGAAGCTGAGGCTGAGGCTGAGGCTGAGGCTGAAGCTGAGGCTGAGGCTGAGGCTAAAGCTGAAGCTGAGGCTGAGGCTGAGGCTAAAGCTGAGGCTGAAGCTGAAGCTGAGGCTAAAGCTGAGGCTGAGGCTAAAGCTGAGGCTGAGGCTGAGGCTGAAGCTGAGGCTGAGGCTAAAGCTGAAGCTGAAGCTGAGGCTAAAGCTGAGGCTGAATCTGAAGCTGAGGCTAAAGCTGAGGCTGAAGCTGAAGCTGAAGCTGAGGCTGAGGCTAACTGAGGCTAAAGCTGAAGCTGAGGCTGAGGCTGAGGCTGAGGCTGAGGCTGAGCTGAGCTGAGGCTGAGGCTGAAGCTGAGGCTGAGGCTGAGGCTGAGGCTGAGGCTAAAGCTGAGGCTGAGGCTGAGGCTGAGGCTGAGGCTGAGGCTGAGGCTGAGGCTGAGGCTGAGGCTGAGGCTGAAGCTGAGGGAATGCATGCAGATCCAATGAGAGGTCACTTGATGATCCGGCACAGAAGGGGACAATTAGCAGGTTTTAAACTGTGATGACCAAATTGGCTGCGGGTGGGAAGGTGAGCGGTGCTCACCCTTGTTGGGGCGGCTGGGGCTCAACATCCCAACCTTGCAGCTTGTTCCTGTCTTGTGTGGGTGGGCGCTGTGGCGATGTTCTGTGGCTGAGCTGCTCCTGGTATATATATATATATATATATATATATATATATATATATATATATATATATATATATATATATATATAGAATTTAGAGATATTGTTTTATATTATATTATATTAAACCATATATCTTTTTTTAGTAATTATATCATTTTTTGTCCCTGTATGCATCGTGTGTGGTCATGGGGTATATGTCCGAATGAAGGGATGGCGGGAGGGTAAAGTGTTGGGTTGATTAAAAAAGTTAATTTTTATTTTTACTTTATTATCTGCCTGTTTTTAATTGTGAAGGGCTTTAATGTGTGATGCATTAAAATCACTTTATTTTTTTGAATATATAAAGCTTGATTGATTGATTGATTGATTGATTGATTGATTGATTGATTGATTGATTGATTGATTGATTGATTGATTGATTGATTGATTGATTGATTGGAGGTGGGACTCCACCCAGCTCATGCAGAGGGCCAGACACACAGGAATCCTGAAACAAAGCTAACTTATTCATTGCTGGTGAAATATTAGCTCCTAAACTTCATGCAGTTCTCTCAGGTTTGTTTGTATTTTTATTCAGGGATAACTTCAGCATCTAACTAAGTTTCTTTTTTTCTTTTTTTTTTTTTTAGTAAAGCAACAAATATTTGTTAACAGAATTGCTTGATCTTGATGAAAAAAAGTCTCCACAAAGTTTTATTTGTTCGTTCAATTTGGGACTATTTTAATGACCAAAAGTCTTTCGAAAAAGCAGTGAGTGTAGTTTCTCTGTATGAAAAAGACAATCTGTGGGTTATTTTACAAAGCAAAGAACCAGCTTTACAGTGATGTTCTGCATTGTGATGAGTCAGTTATCATTTACAATACCTCTGTAACTGTCTTTTTGTCTTTTTTAAATCTCATTTGCTCGTGTTTGGAAGAGAACGACAACCAAAGAGTAAATGTTAGCATGAACTGAAGTTAACAGGTCATAGAGGAACATTGGCTGTGAATACTGGACGTCTTCTTTACCCAGTTGCCTGTTTTTGGATTGGATTGTTGGCATCAAGCCCTGTTTAGAAGTCAATATTAGTCCCCAGACTGTTATATACTGCTACTGTCAAACTAAACTTTTCATGATTAAAATAAACATTCAGAGATTCAGAAAACCCTGCGACAGGATGACCACCTGTCCAGGTGTCCCCTGCCTTCGCCCACAAGTGGCCGGGATAGGCTCCAGCAACCCTGTGACCCCAAAAGGAAATAAAAGGGAGAAGATGAATGAACAATCCAGAAAATAAATATTTCTTCCAAATGTGGAATCGTTAAAAAACCTATACTATGCAAAATCTACTTTTTGAGCTTTTAAATGTAATGTAATGTTAATTTATCATGTGAAGAAACTCCAGAGCGGTATTTTGATCAATTCACGCATTTCGGAGTATTCCCTCCAAAAACCTGTGCTCTGAGGTCAAGCCCCTCCCAACCCACAAAAAGAGGCGGGTTCTCACATTGTGAAGTAGACCAGTGAGGAACCGCCCCTTCCAGGAAGAGTCTGCACTGCCAGCCCCGCCCCCAGGCTAACACAAACACACTTTCTCCATGGAGCTAGCAAAAACACTTACCTTTTTGATGCACAATATGCACAAATGTTGTTTGTTTTCATGGGACAAACGCTGCAGAGGCTGACTCTAGGATGATGTCATGACATGGGCGGCACCCACAAGGAGTGAAAGGCGGATCCTAAGAGATTGAGTCGTCTTACTTACTTACTTAGGGAAACAAATTTGGAAATAACTTATGTTTCATAAATAATCTTTTTTCTTTAGTGTGCCAAAGGTGATTTAGTATCATATGCGTGCATATAGTTGACTCTGAAAGGCTTAAGAAAAGTAGGACATAGGCCCTTTAAACGTAAAATAAACTGGCTTTCCAACAGAACTTTGCACAAAAATGATCAACAAAACAGACGTTGAGAAATTGTTAGAGTAATTCCACAGAAAAAATGTGGTTCTTGTTAGAGTTTATTACTTATCGCAGTTTTTGCTTAATTAAGGAAACTAAACTGTTAAAATGTATTTGTTAGGGTTTTTTGGTTTTCTCCTTGCAGGTCGTCTGTGGCCTTCATTATCGGTCACAGCTGTCTGCAATTATCTCACTTACTTTCATTTTTTAAGGAAGCTCCTCACTGTGTTTGTTGTCGAAGCGTCTTCTGTAGTTAGTTGTTGTTGTGTGGCTATGATTAAAAACTTGTAACTCATTCAGTCTGGTCGGGTCCACCTGCTCCTGGGTTGATCTCAGGTGGATAACAGTATTATTATTATAATTCTACACTTTATATCAATGTCATTTCTTGGACTTTTACTGACTCTGTAGCTTTGTTGCTCTTTTTTGTCTGCATTGTTTGCTTCTTCATTTCCTTTCAATGTGTTGTTTTTGTTGTTCACCTTTTGTTATATCCCGTCATGGGTTGCTACAGTGAATCCGCTTCCACTGATTCACACAGGCGGTGTGGCAGAGATTTTTACGCTGGATGCTCTTCCTGACACAATTCTATATTTTATCCAGGCTGGGGACCGGCACAGGGGGTCTCAGATGCGGGGCCCCCTTGTGGCTATATAGTTATGCAGTAGCGTGAAGGGTTTAGTTTAGTTTAGTTTATTAATTTATCGGGACAGCGTACAAATACGTTAAGCTTAAAAAGCAAAGATGCTTGCACCAGACTGAGGCTTAATGGCAAATTTCCAATCTTCTGTTCAGTTTGCTTCACCTGGATCTCACAGATGCAACTCACCTCTTCATGTCTGTACCATGAATCAGCCTCAGTGAGCAACACCAGAGTGAACATCATGCATCAGAGATTTCACAAGGAGACCTGATCAGTTTGAGTCACTTGCTGCTTTTGCAGGATAACACCAGCTTCCTCCTATTGAAACAGTAGCAGCGACACACGCAGATATGCAGACAGACGGGAAACTCTGACCTCAGTCTTCCTGTTTAGTGGATGGAAACTTCTGACCACCCCGCAGCTGGACAGCAGCCACTGCAGTTAAGTGTAGAGACACTTTTCAACTAGTTTCATTCAGGCGAAGCTTCAGCAGAAAATTCTCCAAATCAGGAAACTAAACTCTGAAAAATTAAAATAATATATTTTATTAGATCAAAGTAAAATACTCAAATAATTTTGTCCTGTTTTTGTGGTTTTAGCATTCTTGCAGACTCAAACCTCCAAAACTCTTTTATTGTTATTGATGTTTTATTTATTGATGGGTGGTTGGAGAATCTCTGCAGCTGTTGATGAAGACGTCGGTGTCCCTGCAGCTGTCCACCTGAATCCTTTCTTCCTCCATTAAAGACCAGATCTCTACGTTTGTGTGATACTTCCGTCTGAGGAGGAGCACTGTTCTTCTACTAATATAACAGACTATTTTCATTCCTCTTTATTGTTTTATGTTATAATGGGACGTTTCATCTGGAGGAGGGGTTGTATGGAACACTGTTTACCTCCGCATTGGTGTTCTGATGACAGGTTCATGACGTAAGGTGACAGATGAACTTCAGGTTGTGTGAATGAAAAGGAGAATAAAGGCTGCAGTGGTCCTCTACACCCAAACGTGTCTCTGAGCTCCTTATTTTACACATGAAACTCCGCTTTACAGACACCAAACCCCAGAAAACCGGCAGCACAGAAAATAATCTGATTTTGAGTCGCCAAAAGGTTCAGAATCTCTCTGTTTTTTAAACCTATCCGGAAATAAAGCTTCACAAAAGGCTCCACATATTTCATCATCAAGCAAGGCTCCGATAAACAGACTACTTCTGTGTTTTTTTCCTCGTTAATCTATGACTTTTTTCTAGTAAATTTGCAACTTTGCAAAAAAAATTTTTTTTTTAAACTGGTCCTAAAACTCCGTCGTACAGAAATCTTCATAGTATGGTCATTTAATTAGCTGATGTAATTTTTAATTAGATTTATGAATTTTTGGCTGAGGTGTACCCCAAAAAAGCTGTTTTTTTTTTCAAATCAAATGAACTAATACTACATTTGCTGCATTAAGATGATTCTATGAAGATGTCTCTTATTTTGAAAGGAAGTCAGGCAAAAAAGTTAGAATCTATTTTACATTTTAATTTTAAAAAAGTTATTCTCCCTTCATGTTTAAGGTGTATTTCTGCCCAAAAAAACAACACTTTGTTTATATTTATCAACATAAATAAAAACCAACGTCTTATTGTAACTTGTCCTGTCCAACAGCTGAGCAGACAGATGAGAGCTGAAGGCCTCTTGTGTTGGACATATTTTACTTTAACAACAGGGGTTATGAATCTTCAGACAAACCAGAGGAATGTCTGAATAAACCCCTTTTGGAATCCAGGACAAACTTTATTAATTTGAATCATATTTGAAAATCTTTTGTGTTGGACGGAAAAGGAAAGGAGGGAAGAAGAGAGAGGGATGTTAGAGGGGGGGGGGGGGGGGGTAGGAGGGTGATTATAAGGGGGGGGGGACCATGAAGCAGCATAAAGCAACAACTTTACTGGATGTTTATTACTACGGTAAGGTTCAAATATAATACAAATCTCAAAGGGCGGGGCCTGTCCACACACACACACACAGATGTTATAAACATACCTGTTAGCTGCAAAAATGTCCACATGTCAACATGAACACAATACGGATAGTGTTCACACACGCATACTCATGCCTTCAAACCAACTAGTGGGTAATATTTCATTCAATCACGCAAACTATTAGTGCAAAGGTGAGCTAACTACCTGTGCTCAGGTGAGTGTTTATGTTCTTCTAAATGGATGATGGAATGTCGAAAGAAGGAGGAGAGAGAGTGTCCAGCCATCCTCACACCAAGACCCCCGCCACAGCAGCAGCGGCAGCCAGAACCCCCCAGCGCCACACGGCAGCAGGCAGAGAACAACCCCCCCCTGGGCGATCACATCCGCCACCCAGGCCGGGGCCAGCAGGACCACCACGGGGCCCCCAGAGCCAGAGAGCAGGGAGACATGGAGGGAAAGAGAGCGCCGCCCCAGCCGAACCAGGAGAGCAGCCCCTCCACAGCGCCAGGAGGGCCCTACGCCGGGCCCCACCTGAGAAGAGTGCCCACAGCCCCAGACGAGCACCCTATCACCACCCAGGAGTTCTGGGCATCCCCCCGCCCCAACCCCAGGTACGAGCCAGGACCCCCCAAGGGAGACCTGCTCCGCACTCCAGGCAGCCACCCACCCAGCCCACGGTTGGTCCAGGAAGGAGCAAGGCAGGGGACCAACCGTCCCCACCCAGGAGGGGGGCCCACGAGGGTTGTTGTAAACATGGCCCGACCAGGCTCGGCCACAGTTGGAAATTTGGCGAGGCCCATCACCTGGGGCAAGGACCAGAACCCACCCCACAGGGACACGGACACCCCCCGGCTCTGATGTGATGTGATCCCTGGCTTCTGGCCTTGCCAAAAAGCTCAGGGATCCCTCTCCCTGCGTAGAGAGAGGACTGCCGGGCCCAGAAGGCCAGCACCCAGGGGCCACGGCCACTGTTGCCAAGGGTCCAGTACCCCCTACCAGGGATGGGGTAGGGGACAGATGGTCCAAGGTCCCACCTTCCTTGCGAAATGAGTGTGTGTGTTTGTGAGGGTGTGTGTGTGCATGTGTGTGTGTTTATGTTGGAATGTATATTTTGAGGGGGGAAGGGTGTGTGTACTAAGGGAGTGCAGTTAAAATTGGCGGGCACTGAGGGGACATCTCCTGATTACTGGCAGTGATGTCCAAGCACCCCCCCCCCCCTACCAAGGGCCCTACATGTCTAAGGTGCAAATAAAACCGACAGAGGGGGGGGCCATTCCATACGGCAACCATGGGAGGGGGACCACTGCCAAGTAGCTCCTCCCCCCAAGGTGCATCGCAGGCTAAACCCCCCACCCCCTCACCCTAATATGAGATTATAATTTTATATTTATATTTATCCATATAAACCAACGTCTTATTGTTTAAAGGTGAACTAAGAATGTATGGCTCCTATTGGGTTGTACTCAGTAAGAAATCGACCCAAATGGCTCTTTAACGGTTGAAGGTGGCAGACCCCTGACCTATCCCATACAGGTTCCCAGTTTATCCCAGGGCTTAATATGTGTGCAAGCTTAAGGGCCCAGACGTAATTCACAGATTCCTGTGGAGGACATGAAAACTCTTCACAGAATGAAGCCAGCAGGGATTTGAACCAGCAGCTTCTTACTCTGAGGTGACGATGTTTGCACGAAACCACCAAGTATCTCTCTAAATAAATCAAGATTTAAATCAATTATTTATAACTGTGAGGTGAAACCAGCCTAAATGCATAAAGACATGCAGAATTAAAACCATTGGTGTAGTATGTTATTGGTTTCAAAACAGTAATAAATAAAAGAAAATTCAAAGTTAGAAAGCATGGTCATTCTGCTGAAAAGACTGGAAAAAAGCTAAAAATTCCTTAATTTCTCTGCAACTTTGAGGGGTTACAGTAGAGCTGATGCAGACCTCACATGACCTCAGGGGTGCAGTGGTTAGCACTTTTGCCTAACAGTGAGAAGGTCCTGGTTCAAATCCCTGCTGGGATCTGTCTGTGCAGAGTTTGCATGTTCTCCCTCTGTTTCTAGCTTCCTCCCACAGTCCACAAAGGTTCATTGGTGACTCTAAAATTGACTCCTAGATGTGAATGTGTGGTTGCTTGTTGTTGTGTTGCCCTGCAATGGATTGGCACATTTTCCAGAGGTACCACATTCCTTTTGGGACTGGGTTGGCTCCAGTATCCCTGTGACCCCAACTGAGAACAAACATGTTGCTAGCGTCAGTGTACAACCACCTCTGGAGTCAGGAAAAGGCAGCCATCTTGAATTTAATACTAGAACGTCCAGGCTTTTTCACTCCCCCTGCAACGTCCAGCGGGATGTGTGTCAACACACATCGACAAACATAATACAAAAAGGAATAACTAACCACTAATACACAGACTTGTCAGTGGTCTTAATTTGAAACAGATACACGTCACACAGTTCAGTGTAGAGAACCCAATACAATCCAGATGTGAAGAATTGCCTGACTTTTGATTTTTTTTTTTTTCTCACCATGCTGGATTCATATCAGACCAGAAAATCTACTCTCAATGTATTTGAAACCTCCATTCATGATTACTGGAGCTTTTCAGGGCTTACCAGACTAAACACATGAAAGTACACCAATGTGAATAAGGAGGTGAAACAACATGCAATGTTTTTCAGTCACCTGGATCCTGCAGGGCATCCAGGAGAAATGATTGCACCTGCATATGAATGTGGCTTTGTGTATGACTGTGCAGAAAGTGGTTCGCTGCAGCCAGGGAGATCACTGCACTCAAAACAAGCTGCTTGCCTATTTGCATGTAATGTTCCAGCTATTTTCTTTTCCCTCGTTATCCTTTAGTTGATTTATATGCATCCAACCCTTCAATGGCGGTTTGTTTTTGCTCGTTGAAACAAAAGGCAAATGAAATTTTTGGAGATTTCGCTTTTTTCCATGTGCACGGTCCCGGTGCATGTTACCATGACCTTGCACGTGCACTTCTCTTTGTGTGTTTGGCATGAGGCATCAAGGGCAGAGGGAGCAGAGTGCGGATTCATGATGAAATGCAGTGGCAATTTGAAGTCTCCAATCACCAAAACATGCACGAAAAATAGGCAGAGGTGGAAAGATGGAGAGAGTTGGGAAGCAGGGTTGAAAAAAAATTTAATTGCTCCATCGCAAAGTTAACTGAGACAACATGAAAGCATTGCCTCAGTCTGTTTGTTATGGGAAAAAAAGACACTTTGTTCGTTTCTATTTGTGTCTGTGATTGCACGGCTGCATCTCTGTCTGTCAGTCTGTGTAATTATTCGCATTCCTTTCCACATAAAAGTCATTGCTGCAGGTTTTGCGGAGCTGACGTTCTAGTGATAAACAACTCAGTCAGATTAGTGTGGCACTTTGTGCGCTTCCAGGGAGGGCATCTGAGTCGCATGCTGGGGTAAAACACCAATAAAAGGAAAGGCAGGAGGAAGCCTGGCACTGGTTAGCACCGTTTGGCAAGGGGTGATGGGGGGTTGCATCATCAGAGGGAAGGAGAGGGGGACATCACCTACTGGAAACATCAAAACAGTTTAACCTTGAAGTGCTCTGCAGTGCAGCTGGGCGACTGCACGTCAGAGAAAATCCTGCGACCTTGGACAAAAAACCCCAAATCACATCACTTTTATGCTACATTTTCATCTTTTAGCTGACGCGTGGATCCAGAGGGACGGACGCCAATGAGCACATTATGAAAGTGTGATATTTCTGCGCCCGAGGCAACATGATTAAAACGAATAAATAAATAAAAAGAGAATGGAAGCAGAGACCACACAAAGAACCACAAATACGAAGAGAGAATATATGTTTAGTTTAAATAATCAAAGCAGTGAAAACCTCTTTACATATGGAAATCCTTGTGGATGTTTTATTCTGTATATTTTAAATGTAAAAATCCTCTAAAGATGCTTCATTGACAAACCAAAATGGAGGAGGGACAACAAAAGGCAGAGCATATTTATTCTCCCTTTCTGCCTCAGGCGTTTTGACTGAACACATTTTCTTTTTTGCGCTGTGAGTTCATTTGAATTCAGTCATTTGAAAAAGATAAAGTCTTCCTTTCTAACTTTTTCCCTCCTCTTTATAAATGGGAACTCTTTTTTTTTTTTTTTTTTTTTTTCCCCGTCGTGTTTGCTCCCAAAAATTCAAACAACAGAGCAGACGTTTCTGCATCCTAATGCTCCGGTGTGAGTTGGTTTTGAATTGCCTCATTTCAGAAGTCGAGCGTCTCTGTCGTCGCCTGTAAACAAAGCGCTGAGCCGCGCTGCTCGCTGGTGCGGCTAAAAGCCACTGCACGGATTTGGAAATGTCTTTTTAGTAAAACAAAAGCAAAACAGAAATGTTGCGGCATTGGTGGAGTGTTATCGCTCCCACTCTGTCGACATTCAGGATTTAAAAAACTGTAAACACCTTTCCAGCACTTCTTGTGCTTTTAGAGATACTGTCTCCAGATGCAAATGGGTGGAATGCCTCTTTATTTTACTGAAGCAAATGCACACTAACAAGCCATGTTTTTCTGTATTTTTGTAAAACTTTGAGCCATCAGGAACAAAATCTTCAATGAAAAGAAAATGTACTTTTTGTTGGGCAACTATTAGTAACATTTTCTGCATCCTTTTTTTGATCTGCACCAGATCCCGGCCAGATTGGAAGCTACAGACTGACTTGCATCCTTTTTTCTTTACTAGTTTCTCCATTGCTTTTTTCATTCAAATCTGTTTCCACCAAGCTTTTCGTTTTGTTTGGGTGACTCTAAATCAAAACATTTCTTCAGATTGAGGCTTCCCAACACGTCGTAGTGGGTGGCGAGTTGCTCTCCGTCTTTTGTGGTGTCGACAAACCTCCTGCTGAAACGAAAAAAGGAACACTGAACTAAAATAGTGACAGTGCAACATGCGCTGAAATATTCTGTTTGTCTTTTACCACAAAACCGAGTTCCTTTTCCTCAACGCTAGTGCCTTAACGAAGCATTAGTACACTGACCCGATCGTCTATGACATCACCCATGGGGTTAAAGACAGAAATGATGCGGTGCAGCCAAATCGACTCAAGTTTGACTCAAATACTTGCTAAACTTAACATTTAAATGAGCTTCCAACTATCAAAAAGGCCACAGCTATAAACCGACAACCAGAGCAAAGATAGAATCCTAACAGCTCACGGTTTAGGAAATACAGTAAAACATATTGAAAAATTCTAATTCAATTCAAATTCACACAACTTTATTCATGAAGAGCATCAGAACGGACGGAAAACAGAAAACACATTTCAAGGTTGGCTAAAGTGCAACAAATGTTTGGTGCTCCTTGCTTAGGAGGGTAGATGGGTCACAAGAGGAGGGTAATGTCATTGGTGGCCAAAAAAAAAAACAAAACACTGCAACAAAGATACAAGACGAAAAAATCCACACCGTTTGCACGATTCAGTCACAAGCACGGTGCACGAGGTGACACCATAGGTAGGATGGTGGGTTAGATTTAGACCAGAATTTAGTTCTTTGACAGAAGTCAAAGAAAGTTAGAAGTACCGTATTTTCTTCACTATATGGTGCCAATAAAAACCTTTGTTTTTTCACAAAGCTACAGTGGGCCTTTGTTGTTTGGTGTCATTGTGAACACACTGACGTGTAAGACCCTATAAGTTGGCTAACGTGTAGTTAGAGTTACTGTGAACACAGTTGATAAAGTCTGACTGATAGACTTATCTCTGACTCTTAACTCTCTTCATGCTATAGTTCTGTGACACAAATATTAACCATTCATTGATGCTGCACCTTAAAATCTGCTGCTAAAGTGCGGAAAATACTCTGATCTAAGTATATCTAGTCCATAAATTAGGGAGATACTTTGCATCAAGAAAAATTCGGCGTCTTCATCAGCCTGCTTTGGTCTTGAACTTTTCTTTTCTTTTAATATTTTGTTGTATTTCAAGAGAATAATTACATTTATTTGACCCATGTTTGCTGTTCCTGTGGCTGTACTCTCTGACCATCTGATCACAGAACAGCTTCCTAGAGGAAACCATTCATAATCCATCTTATTGTGATTCCACACTTTGGCTTGAGGTGACAGTCAGTCATTACTTGAATTGAGCAGTATTGCGTGACGTCCTGTAAGAAACCAGTGCAACATGTTTCATGACTTTATAGGCATTGGTCATTTTTGTCAAAACTTTGCTCACACAACGTGTGTGTAGTTGTGGTAGCGTCAAACACTGGGTCCTCTTGATTTTGATGTATCCCAGAAGTATTATGTGTATACACTCTATTGAGTCTTTGGAGTTGGTGGCGCCTAAGTAGACTGACTGAAAAGCAGCAAAGATAAAACAGCCCAGAATCTTGAAGTACAGCAATAAAGATCAATAATAGATGAGTTCTGCTCGCCTGGCCTCTTTTCCTGCCATCTGGGCGTCTACATGTTTGCATGAGCGCGTCAGTTTCTGTGTTTCTAGGAGTATGTCATCATGTTTGTGTGTGAAGTCATGTGTCTGGCCCGCTCTCCCTCTGTATGCTGCACGTATGAGCCGCTATCTTCCGCTGTTTGATGTGAATGAGGAGCGACCGTGCTAAAAGCATTAACATTTTCAAACCCCGAATCGCTAATCAGGATGTTGTCGGGGAGGAGAGGCATTCGGCAGAGTGCTGCATTATTTAAATTCTTCCAAGAAACTCACAAACACACATTTGTTAATGAGCAGTTCACCCTTTTCAATCCACAAAATACTGAAATGAGGCGTATAGACAGTAAAGCATCAAATCTCTCTGTAATGAGTAGCATGTTCCCCCTTCAGACATCTCATCACCGATTTAACCTTTGATAAGGTTTGGGACGTGGAGCGGAGGGAGTGATGAAAGGACGGTGGCAACGGGAGACAGGTGCAGTGAAACAAGACAAAACAGCAGGGCGGGAACTCAGTTAGAAAGCGCTTGTTATCTAATGTAGATGTTGAACATAAATTCTCTCTGAAGTGTGGAGGAGAATATTTTCTTAGGTACAGTTTGAGCCTCCCTTCCTTCACTAGCATTTACTCTCTTTTTGGCTAAATCAGCTGGCCTGAACTTTAATACTTCCAATAAACCAAAACTACAGTGGTTCTGAAGTACAACTCACATCAACAAACCACTCAACTAGATCTTGTTAAAGTTAAAATATGTTAAAGATGACAATTAAAAAGCAAAACAAAAAGGCAACAGAATGCAACATTCCCACCGAGTGGAAATGTGTGATTCAGCAAAACTCTATGCATGTGTGCCTGAGTTGCAAGTTTAATGCACAAGTCCATTAAAAGCACTGTGAAAAAAGAATGCAAATGATCTTTGACCAACCAGGGACTCAGATTTGGTAGTGACGTATGGCTAGCGCCCTTATTACCTCACCAAGTGCCAACTGTTTGAAAATGAATCATGGTAGAAAGTAATAATTACGGTTTGTGCCCGGAAGTCTTTCATATATTGGCACAGATCTGTGAAGGAAGAAGCCTGGAAATAGATTCATGAGATTTGCAGCACTTTGACATTTCACACCAAGTCTCTTCCAACTGTGAGTAGAGACATGTGCTAGTATTGGGTAGAGACCGTCTAGTGTAAACACCAAAGGCTAAAAGCTTGTTCAAAAAACGGCGTTTTGATCCAGTCGTACAGTCAAGCTGAGGATCGACCGTTTTCCATCAAAAAGACCATACCCTAACATAAGTGAAACTTTCATGATTGATCTGTGATCGGGGACATTTGTGGAAAGAATTCAGAGTGGGGGCAAACCGGTTCTCACACCGAAGCGCTGCAGATCTTTTGTTCCACGCTGCTCCTTTGTCTATCAGCCACATTTCATTGTTTCCTCCCTCTCCCTCAATCCATGTCAGCCTTGGGCTGTATTTCACATTACTGTGAACATCAGTCGCTGGGGCTCTGGATAAACGCACAGCGCACCTCTTTGAAGACATTCAAACCTTTATTAACACACGCAGGCTGCACACAGATCAGCCATGCATGATGACAGACCATAATAGCTCTTACTCGTCTACAAAGGAGCAGAATACCCAGACAAATACAGTAGAAGGATACACACACACACACACCCACACACACACAAACATATGTGGTTGCAGGAAGGGCTACAAACACACACAAAAACAGAGAGCTCATCCAGACTGGAGTTATGTTGACAGCGACCCTGCTATTTTTAAAGGGCACACTTCACAAGATATCATCTCCTCATCATTTGTCCTCAGGGATCTATGTCTGTTTACAGACCCCCCTGCCCCCCACTCCCCCTCACACAGACACATACGGCCCTGTGTGCTGACATGATACAGGATAGCGGAGCATTCCCGCATGAGCTCAGCAGGGGTTAATGTCCTGGAATCAACAGCATCTCTGCATCTGTGTCAAAGAAATGAAGCTGTCAGAAACTGAGGCAACATTCAAAGTCAGCGCAGAGTTTGGGTTTTTGCTGGATGTCAAAATTCACATTTTAAAGAGCCAAAAGATCCAGATGCACTTCAACAGTTTCACTTCTGCAGAGGTCGGAGGAAACAGGGACTCTGTGTGTCGGGTCTGCCGCCGGGTGGTTGGGTGAGACTGAAAACAACAGTGAATGTTTAACTGCAACAATTATATTTTACAATTATAATCACTCAAACGTCTCACAAGTTTACAACTTTGAAGAGGGATGTCTGAGGAACTGCTAGAAGAAGCAAGACGATTCTAAAATCTGCACAAAAAAAACCTGTTCCGAGGCCTGACTGTCTGTTGAGAAGAGGAGGTTAGGGTTGGGCTGGTGCCATCTTTTCACTGGTTGGAGACAAATATTCCACCACGTGACTCTCTTTTATGCTGTGATTATTGTGTTGTACAAACCAATATTTATGCTTTATGTTGCAGCTTTCAAGGTTGAAGAAAATCCTGAATTGACCAAGCAGAGCTTTGCTCGGGCAGAATTAAACAGTTGGAAGAATAACCCACCGTCAGATTGATGTGCGCATCTTTTTAAAGAAATCTCAGCCACCATCTGCCATTAAAAGATGTGGTTCATCCAAAGTCTTTGTGAGATCATTTGGAAAGTCCCTGAACACTCCAACAAATCTATTGGCAACAGTCGCAGCCATGAAATAGTCACTAATGTTGGGCTGGTGAGTGAAGGCTAAACACTTAATGAATAACTTCATACTTTAATAATGACTGGAGGGAAAAAAGAAATTGGAGATAAAAGTGAAATGTGGCGACCTCAGGAGGAATTTAGCCTGCTTTTCTTTGGGTGTCTGTGCAACACTAATGCAAATGCATATTTACCATGATTCAGATGACATGAAATCCTTATAATCTACATAATCCACAGATGCTGCAGTTAATTGCTCATTTTTAACATTTTTAATAGAACAGGGCTCCAGTCACAGCCGTCTGGTTCCAATTTTCTCTCTGATTCTATGAAGTAATTTCAGATAGTTTTGAATAATCTGGGCAGAATTAGATTACAACATGTGTGAATATATCTATTCTTTGGGAACGTCTGTTGTGAACGTTTGTTTTAATGAATAGCTGGACTCCCACAGAGCTAAAGAGCGCTCTGCTGCCATCAATCAGTGAGATCCATTGACCTTGTTGCAATGTGAAGATGGTGACATCCTGGCAAACTGGCAACAACAATGATTGGAATGATTACATTACATGAATGATTTGCTTAACATGCACAACACGGCACCAGCTCTTTGTACGGAGCTGTTGTAAAACAAAGCATCTGTTCTGGTTCGTCCTTTGACTTCATGTCTGTGTGCTTCAGCTAAACTTGTATTGATCCTTTTTCTGTCAATCTTTTGGATGAGCAGCACAGCAGGCACACTTACATTGACCCTAAACAGACCTGAGGGGATCTCCTGTTGGGGAATTTCTTAAGGTGTTCATCAGTCCAACCTTGCAATAAATATGTTTCCTAAAAAAACGCTGTTCAAAACTTGATTTTCTTTCAACAAAATTGTTGTTCAAAAGAAACCAACCAGAAAACAGTGATATAGGAGAATACACAAAGAATTTTCTCTATCATTACACTAATAAATACATTAAAATGTTTTAATATAATCTCCTAAATTCTTTTTTTTAACATTCATTCATAGTTGAAGTGTTTTTTCTTGCAGAATCGGTGACTACCAAATACTTTTTGGTTCCACTGTACGTGAATCCAGCTGCAAATAGATCAGAGAGGAAATCTTTTGTTGCATGAGGATAAAAAAAAGAATAATGTTAGCAGCTTCTGTTTATTACTATCCTGTTATCTCTGTGATTTTACTAGCTACTTTAAGCAGTCACGCCATGTGACATGCAATTGAGACAGCCTCTCAGTCAAGTCTATTTCCATCTGCTTTCAAAGTTTTTGCCAGTGGATTTAACTAATGATGAAAGTGTGTTTTAGTTCAGAAAGTAAAGAAAACATCAAAACCATCTAGATGTGTTTTTTGCTGTGAACTCCTCAAACATTCTGCACATTTAAAAGCTGCTCTCCACCATCCAACTTCATTTTTATTTGATAATACTTTTGGTTCATTTTGAATCACACGACATGAAATTTCTCAAAACTCAACCTGGAAATCTGTCATCTACTTAAGTGATGCCTTTGGTATTCTTCAGAGACCTCCACGTAGAAAATTGGACTGCGTCACTGTAAGAGCAGGCCTCCTTCAATCTCCGTTTGTTTTTGTGATATTTTTCCTCCTAACATTTCAAAGACATTAAAAATGTTTAGTAACAGAAAATAAAAAGGAAAAAAGGCACACTGGTATTCAGACAACTGCATAAAAGAACTTTGTAATTATAATTAAATGTGGTAAATTACAGTAAAAATGACAACAAAATAATTTTTTAATGAAATAGCAACCAGAGAGATTCATGGCTCTATGTCATAATGACAGTCAGTTCAAAACTATGTGGTTTTCATTTAAGTCATTGGGGCTTCTTTGTGAGGCTGCACAGTGGTTAACACTGTCGCCTTACAGTGAGAAAACCCTGGCAGGGACCTTTCTGTGTGGGGCTTGCTTGTTTTTCCCCAAGCACACATAGGTCTTCTCAGGTCACTCTTACTTCTCCGGTCCAGTAACATGCTTCATTAAACTATTGGGGATGTAATGGGTGTCTGTCTGGGTGGCTTCAATGGACTGCCTTCACTTTAACCCTTGTTCTATCCTAGGCACTTTAACATTGGGAGGTGGGTCATCTAGACCCACTAGACAGAGCTCTGAACCTTTTTTCTTCAATGATTTGTGATCTTCACTGGTGTCCATGGATTACATGAAATCCCCTCCATCTTTATCCACCTTTGTCATGGTAGGGAGAACACGTCACTGGAAGGGGGGGTCATAGGATAGAACAAGGGCTAGAGTAGCTGGAATGGATCCTGTACAGGCCACAGAGGGAGCAGGAGATGAATGGAGGACTTTTTTCACACAGAAAATCTCCGACAGGGGTCTTGGTAAAAAATCTGAATGTAACAAATGTTTTGTCTTTATGATTTTCAAGTATGCAATCAAGAACAACGCCTCTTCCACCTACTATTCACTGGATGCAAAGTATTTTTTGTTTTGTTTTTGTCATGTGATGTACTGTAAATACAATCCTTAAAATGTCAAGCTACGTAAGAAATAAAAGTTAAAACTCCAGAAAATGATGTATTTGCTTGTGGTTTTGAACTGGGCCACGCACACTTACACCATATAGGGTCAATTAGAGCGAATGATCAACCCATATTACAGGGTTTCGGACTGTGGGAGGAAGCTGGAGAAAAGCTGTGCATGAACAGGAGGAATGCATCCAGACAGAGTCCAAACCAGGATCTAAATGTGAGGCGACGGCACTAACCAGCTCACCACCACACTTTGTTAGTGGGTTAAACATGGGGAAATTAAATGGAAAAAACTATTTCTAACTCTTTAACAAGTTCAAAAAGTAAATACAAAGAGATTGAACATTTTTAAAAAGCTGTATTCCTATATAAGATCCCTCAAAAATATATACAATAGTTACATATTACTTTGATCATTTTACTTTTCTGTATGTATGAGAATTCTTTGACAATGTAGTACTTTTGCTTATGTTAATTGTTTTTTGCCCCCTTTCCCCTCAGGTTTTAAACTTCATCAAAGCTCAGATTCATTTTCACAAATAGTCAAAGCAAATGGAGAGTTGATAAAGAAAGAAATTCTAGTTTAGATCACACAGTGCAGTCTGAATGCATATTTAAGGGTGTATTTAGATGGATACACTTGGTTAGCTTACAGTGAATCAAAGTTTGTTTCCCTAATAATCCAGAATAAATTTTCAGTCTGAATACACCAAAGTGGACCCTGGTCCGGAACCAGGAGCCGCTCTTAGACCCATCTTTCAAGGTGGTCTCGGTTAGTCTCCAATCAGACTGAACTCCAGTTCCCTCTGAGTTTCCTCAGTCTGATTGGGTTCTGTGCTCGGAGCAGAACAACTGGACCAAAATGGCCACCGCCGGCCATTACAAGATGTAAGGAGACAAACATTGGAGCCACAATGAGACACAGCAAGGCATTGAAATGTGGTCGGATGATTGCAAGCTCATTGAAACAAATTTTTATGCGATACACATTATTTCTTACTTTTTTCCTGACAATCTATGTCAGTAAATTATCAGGGTGCCTTCTTAGCCATTGTTTCCTCAGAAAACGCCTTGCAGCATGCCTCAACCCGACCAAAGTAGCAAGTAAAAAGCGTTGTACCTGACTTTGATAAAGACGTTCAGAATTGATCAGTGACATATAAAGTTTTAATAAGTGAACAATCCCAACAAGAACTGCAAAGCGATGGACTTCCCTGCCCAATGACCAGGGAAGATCTTTAGTCACCTGGTTTTGTTTGCAAGCTTTTGATTTTTTGATTTGAATTTTAAATGGTTTATTTCAAGCAATTAAGTAGAAATAATACACAAAAGCAATATAATCATCAGTTGTACAGTCATACAGTAACTAATCAAGCTCTGACCTGCAGACAACTTGACCTCAACTTTCACCACAGCTGATATCAGCTGAAAAAGGATATGGACCTGAATCTAATGTCTGCAGACATAACATGGAAGAGACTAGAAACTGTTTTAAACCCAGAAGATCAGCTGTTAATCAGCAGAAGAAGAAATACAAACCTTGGTCATTTGAAAGATTATGGACCCTTTTTATTTTACTTCACAGCATTACCTTATTATAAAAATAAATGAGTAAAAAATACATAAAAAATACAAAAAAAAAATAAAATGATTATTCAATTATTGAAAAAGGTAACATTTATTGACTTTTAATGATATTACTTAAATTGCTCCAAAAATGGATAAATTGATTCAAAAATCTTTCCTAATATAGCATAATCATGCACATATTTTTAACTTTAGATACTTGATCAAATTTTGCTATGATAATTCCTGAAACAGTGTTGTGTCTATTTTACTGATACAGTATTGTTTTTTTTTTTAATCATAGAAAAGACTTTTCTAAGTAACATAATCTGCACATATTTTGGATAAATGATCTGCATTTGTCATGTTGATTTCTAAAATAGTTATTTTTTACATAATAATTAAGTAATTCATCTTTGTCATGTGCTTTATTGATACCTTATGATTCTTAATTCTGTCTGATAAAAGGTAGGAACGGGATATTGATAAATCATGTAATAAAATGGTTATAGTATAACGGGGTGGGATTATATAAGTTCGCTTCCTTCCACTCCCTTTCAAGCAATATTTATTAATATGTATAATTATCCTAAGTTTGATTCGTTATTGTACGAATGTACAGCTGATGCTTGTAATGTTTGTGTTTGTGTATTATTCTTATTTGATTGCTTGAAATAAACCATTTCAAATCAAATCAAAAAATCCTTTTAGGTAGACAAGATCTATACAAGTATACGCCATTTACCATTTACGCCATTTGAAACAGAAATATCTGGTTGAAGGCAGTCTGAATAAGGACCAGACGCAAGGTTCAGGACTTGATCTGGACTAACTTAAGTTGACAGGGTCCGGACCAATGAATTTTTTCAGCCTGAATACACCCTTAGTCTTCAGCCTGCTGAAGTTCCCCTTCTGGAGTTAACTGTGTCTGAATCTTCTTTGGGTTTTTTTTTGTGTAACTGGATTTGAGAAAGAAGGAGAAACACCTTTTTTAAGTGATTCATTTGGAATGATAGCAAAGATGACTAAGGTGTGTGACTGGTCTTCCAACTCCATTGCCGACACAATCCTTCCAGTTTCTTTTCTTGTCAAAGTTGTCGTCAAAAGCAAAGCTATTCTGAGGTCTCTCAGCCTTTTCCTCCTGTATCTCCTCACCAGCTTTTCTATGAATATAACCTGAGACTTGTTGAACAGCTGTTATTCTTGGTTGCTTGCCATGTTAGGGTTGGTCCTGTGCTCAGAAAACACAAAGCACAACTGTGAGCGCCTGACATTGTGAGAGCAAACCAGTCACGGCTGTCTGTGTAACTTCTGTTGCACACTGGCTGAAAGTCGTGAACAGAGGAACCTCCAGCCATTATTGCGTCTGCAGTTGTGATCAGTGACTGCAAAGCACACTGGAGTCATTGAACCCAGAGCCCAGCACTACAATTGTGTGTCAGTCAGAGCCAACATGTGTCCGGGAATGTTTCACAGCAGTCTGTAACCGCTGTAGCTCTTTTCTCGGTGTGTGGTGTGCCAAGTTAGCCATTAGGCAAACATTATGCAAATGGATTTTGCAGTGATCCTATTAGATCAAAGACAAATGAGTTTAACTTCATATGAAGGCAGGTTTTCTTCAAATTGTTTGTCTCTGTGGAGTTAGGTTTTTATTTTGGATGATATTAATTCAAATTTAAATTAATCTTATTTAAAGAGGACCTGTCATGAAAAAAGAACAGCTCAAGGTGCTGTATATAAAAACAAACAAGAACATAAAAACACCTATTTCCACACATGCAATAAAACAATAGAATAGGTCCAGCATGATAAATACACAAAAACAGAGACAAAAAAAAGAGAAATTATTATAAAAAGCTAAAGAAGAGAGAACCCAGAAGGCGCTGTCTGCCGTGTCCTCCAATTGGCCGGGGTGTCAGCATCTAAACAGCACAAGCACAACTCATCCCCTACCTTCTGCTCCAACCCCCAGGTAATATTAGGCTTCTTAACCACACACCATCATCATGAGGTGAACCATATATTTTATTTTCTGCACTGTAGGGCGCACCGTCAATAAATGGTCAAAACTCATGACATATATAAAGCACACCAACTTCCTCTCAGGCCTGTGACACACGTTCAAGAGTGTATTTACGACACATTTCTGAACACACGCTAAGCATGAACATGCAGTTCACTCTGGACTGTTGCTACCCTATACTAGGGCATGCACCTATATTTGGAGGAGACTTGATGCCAAATGTCAAAGTTGTGCAAATCTTGCAAATCTTGCTAAAGGCTTTTTCTTTCACAACTCTATTCTGATATAGGAAAGACTTGATGTCATAGAATTCCGACCAGGCACAGAACAGAATTATTAACTTCTACGCCAGGGGGGTCCGAATCCAGGCCTCGAAGGCCAGCCTCCTGCTGGTTTTCCAGAGACCCTGCGTTATTTGCTGCTGATTACCTGGATCAGGTGTGTTTAGATTCAATGGCAGGATGATTGGAAAACAGATAGGACACCAGCCCTTGTGGCCTGGAACTGGACACCCCTGGTCTACGCCATGATCAATCTTTAAACGGTTGGCATTTCCGTGAATGAGAAGGGATGCCTTCCACACGTCATTACCAAATCCGAGTCTCTGGTTGGTCTAAGCTTAGCTGGTTTATATTTCAGTGCACGTTAAATGACGATTTTAATTGTGTTTCGGGCAGCTACTCGTAGCAGTGTTTACAGCTTACCCTAGGGTGGTTCAGTCAATTAACTCACCTGCTCAGCGTCCTATTTAAGCCAGGTGCGCAGGCGTTCATTCTCTTTCTTACCTTCAGCGCTCATTCTTCGCCCCACCCTCCTCCCCGGCTTCCACCTGTGGGCTCCGTAAAGGGGGGGTTTTGTTACCCGAAAGTTTTATGGAAATCTCTCATGGAATTGAACGGAGCCTTATGCCAAACCAAAAGATGTGGTTATGTGGAAAATGTCAAATAAATATTTCTTACTGCAAGAGTTGTCTGACTGAAATGGACGTGCGTTTTGTACCTAGAGCCCAAAAAACGGTCTCCAAAACCAAATGCCAGAATTTTTAATGCAGAAGCCCGAAACACGCATTTATGCGCTTTGACATAGACTTATGATTGAAAGTGGTAGCTTTCATCCGGGTTGCTATGAGCGGTGTGAACGTATCTTAAAGAGCATTAAGCGAGACAAAAGAGTCAAAGATAAGTCCTCAGTCAGACTTTATCAACAGTGTTTACAGGAACTCTAGAACTTGTTTGAAACATGCTTCCCTTAAGCCACGTTAGAAGCGTTAGCCGCTTTAGCATATTCAAAATACCTATAACTCCAAACCTTGTTGCTCACATGTAAAAAAAAAAACACAGTTTGAAGGTAGCCACATTAGAAGCATTAGCTAAGTTAGAAGCATAAACGTATTCAAAATACCTGTAACTCCCATACTTTTTCACAACATGTGAAAAAACAACAACTGACTAATACAGCTAAAACAAACCTTACTGTGGCTACGCTAACTTCCGACCTCGTTAGCAACACAAAAACACACAGTCCAGCTCTGCTACACCTTAGCGTACTAATAATAACACCCAGCCAAATATTTTCACAGAGGAGCATGTGCCCTCGAAATTGTTTTAACATCAATAAACACAACCAGAATTATTCCAATGATAAGGCGCACTCAAAGGACACTGAAAAAAGTGGATGGAGGGAGGAGCCTAAAAAAAACGTATTTAAAACAGTTATGTGTTGGGGCGTGGCATTTAGGCTGCATGAGGCTAAACTAGGACCAGGAAAGGAACGTGGTAGAAATCTACCGTGTCAGTCTTTAGTTATCAAAGTTTTCTAAGAATCCAAAGGTTTCCTCAATAACTGAGAAGGAATCAAAACAAAGAAAGAAAAATCTCAACAAGGACAAGAGCTGATAAAAATCAAAGGTGAAAACACTAAAGGTCCATAAAAAATGTAAACGTTTTGACACTGGAATGTTTTTAAAAGCATAAAGTATGCTAGAGGAACCTCTAGAGTCAACGCTTTCAGGATTCATCATCTGATAAGAAACATCTTGTCAAAATAAAAAGTTCCCACTTCACAGCCGAGATGTACCTTTAAAAGCTTGGTTTTAGCAGAGGTCACTTTTCCAGTGCATTAGAAGGTGACGTCAAAACTCTGGGGCACTTAAGTCATTGATATAACCTGTGTCAACATTTCCCAGCAGAAAAAAGTACTAAAAGCCAAAAGAGAAAAACTCAACAGCAAAACTTGTTCTTTTGAGCATCCCACTAAGACATGGGCTTCACGTGTTTCAATTAACGGCAGCTTTTGCCGACCAGCAGCCAGCCAGCAGAGCCTTAACCGTGTCTGACCTACATTTGTTTTGCATTTTCCAGTCCTGATTTTTTTCCCTGCTCTCTGAAAATGTTTAAGACTGATGCACTGCAGGTGTTAACGATGAAAGTGGACCCTCCAGGCGCGAAGACACAGCTTTAAAAGATATGTCATGTTTAACATTTTTCCATCTCCCCGTCACTTTCTTCCCTCTTGGTCCTCCGCTCCTTGAAGTTCGGCTCCCGTGATCTTCCTCCAGTCAAACCACCAGTGAGGGAATATCGCCCGTCTCCTTTGTGTGTCACGATGCAATTTTTAGTGCCAAGGAGTTTTTGAAGAAAGTAGGCCAGAAGCATGAGGATATTTTTTAAACAGACAGATAAGGAGAAGTGCACAGAAGGAGTAAACAAGAGAGTTCCCATCATCCGTTTGACATTCTGTTTGTTAAAGAGGCAACTGTCACTCAAGCACGTTGTTGCCTCAATTACAGCAGAAAGTCTGATAACCAACAAGACGACAGCCTGCTCTGAATTACTCTACACTTCCATTTCCATTCACCCTGTAGTCAAGACATTTATTTAGGGCAGCTTGGATTTAAAGTTTTTTTTTTTTTTAAAGAATTTAAAACCCTTTAAAGGCATTGAATGTGTCTGAAGATAGAATATAAATATAACATTGAGGAACAGAGAGAGCTGCTCTCTTTAAAAAAAAAAAGAGATTGAGTTTGTGTCCTTCAGGTTTTTTTTCCCAGGTGACAAACTGTCATCCAGACGTCTTTTATCTGTCTGAAGCGTCACTTTTGCACACGTCACATACGCACTCTCATTTTCAGGCAAACCAGGCGGGAACAAGGGGAAGGATTTTCCCTGAAGTTGGATGGTGCTTCTTTGTCAGTAGCAAGAATGTATTTAAGAGAGCATGGCTCAATGGGAGAAGTGCAAAAAAACAGAGTCTGTGATGTTTTCATTACAGCGAGGGCCACTTAAAGTGGAATTACTGTAGTTACTGGTCCTGTACCTTCAATTTCCACTCTGATGTAGAAGCTAGATGATGCTGAAAGATGATGTACACACTGCAAAGTAAATTATCAGCAACATTCATCAATTGGTTTGATCCAATATTGTACATCAATAGTTTTCTTTAGGCAGCCTTTTTGTGTTGGCTCATTTACACCACTGTCCTTTGTCTCTCCTTGGGCATGTGACGTGCGTTCAAGATCACGCTAAACTGGGTTGTTGCTACCCGGTTCTAGCGCATGTCCACCCCTTACACTTGGGAGAGGCTTGGTGCGAAACACTGAAGTGATGGAAATCTCATGAATCTCCCCCCAGGCTTTTGCGTTTTACTATTCCAGTACATGAAAGACCCATTTGTCTGTAAGAGGATCCATCAGAATGAAGCAGAGCAGGGAGCTTCAATTTTCGTCTGCTCCTGATTCATGACAATTTGAATAAAGAAATACTCAGAAATGCAATGTTGAGCTTAATTGTCTTTAGCTATCCTCCATCTTCTGAAAAATGGCGCAAAAACATGTTAAAAACACTTAAAACCCCATTTTCATCAGAGTGGGTCCCATTGGCCACCCCAGTGGCAACGTCTAGAAAAAAATCAGGTCTTGTTTATGTTTATTCAATCTAGCAAATCATACCACCATACTACCAACAAATCATCAACTGATAGTGAGTGACAGTCAAGTCAGACCCCATTCACCCCCATTCCCCCCCAGCTCACCTTCACAACAGATAAAAACACACTGACACTGTAGCTACAGCACTTTTTGTCACCCTAATGTCCATGAAAACTGTCTGGCAGTGAATTTGAATGAATGTTGTTCTCTTTTACATTTGAGGTCAAAATAGTGCTAAAACGCTGCCATGGCTTTTTCATTGTTCCAGTGTATAGAGTGCATTCTTTCCACTCACTGCCATGTTTTTGTTATTGATGCCTTATCTGGCCGAGATAGAGTTTTTTGGCAGTGCTAAAAAGAAAATCAGCGAACCAGAGAAGGCATGTAATAGATGGAGGCAACTGTAGCACTGAGATAGAGCTGTTGACCTCTGATCAGAGGGTCGCAGGTTTGGTTCCTGCTTTCCCCTCTTATGTGTCAAAGCGCCCTGGGGTAAGACACTGAACCGCACATTGCTCCTGGCGGTTACAGGTTGGCGGCAGTGTTCAGCACCAAAGACAAGACTTTTGAACCACACATGAAATGTTTCTGATTTTCATTTCAAAAACAAGACAACTATGTAGAAGTTTTTTGACACATTAAACCAAGGTTTGTCTGATAAAACATTGTATAGAAAGCAGTTTACAAATCTGGCCTGTGTTTTGGTGAGACATAATAACATGAGTTAATGCCTCGATCAACTAAGTGCCAGACAGGCTGTTCAATTCATTGAACTGCAGTAACCCCGACAGCAAGCACAGTTTTAGACATCTGTAACCTTTTAAGAATATTTTGACCGAAAATCTGTCAGAAAAGTCTTTTTAAAGCCAACTCCATTCAACATTGTGTTTTTAACATGTTCTTGTGGTATTTTTCTGATGATACTTTTTATGATTAAAATTGCATTTCTGAGTATTTCTTTATTCAAATTGTTGTGAATCAGTAGCAGACAAAAAAATGCAGTTTGAAAAAGCTTGTAGGTGTGATGTAGACACCACAGCTCCCTGCTCCGCTCCATTCTGATCATCCATTGTCAGGCAAGGAGATCCGTACGTCTTTGTTTTCCTCGTCTGAGCTGTAAACTAGCAGGTGTAAACAAAGGAATCATGGCAAAAAGGTAGAGAAAAAGGACACGCTAGAAAGGCTGCATCTCTTGGTTGGTCTGGGAACGTCTCACAACAAGAACACACACAAGAAGATGGATGGATGGATGGATATATGGATGGATGGATGGATGGATGGATGGATGGATGGATGGATGGATGGATGGATGGATGGATGGACAGATGGATGGATGGATGGATTTATGGATGGATATATGGATGGATGGATGGATGGACGGACGGATGG